>JAMAFX010000026.1:0-174090 GCA_023625875.1 Trichocomaceae sp. PYS4502
TCCCGTTCCGTTCATAGTACGAATCGATAGCGTACACCTACGGCGTACGATGATTCGTAGGATCGCTATTCAGACAACTATGTACAAGGGTGCAAGCTGCTGACAGAAGACAGAATCGAAAAACCTAAAGCTTCGCTGCCATTGGCTGGCGCGAAGTCTAGGGCATAGAGTATTTAAGGCTTTAAGCCAATCAGATATAATATTTGTATCCACCACATTATAAATATAGCTTTTAGACCAATCATAATGCAAGAATTATTAGCTTAAGTAACCTTACTAATCAGGAACACAGAATGATAACTAGAGGAATCTACCTACGCCTACGAGTCTACGTGAGTGCCTTCAAATTGATCCTGCTGAGTGCTTAATAATTGATGAATCTACGCCTTCTTGCATGCTAATATTGAATCTCTGCTGCCATTGGCTGCTTTGCTAATCAACTTCAATTTTCGTAGAATATTCCTAATTAGGTTAGTATTTGCAGATGTGTGCATTCCGATTGGCTCGAATACTTTGAATTCGTTAGGCTTCGTCATTTGTCAGCAACCAACAATCTTCTACCAACTACACTGCAGTGACTGCACACTGCAGTCTACCTCTGGACGTCGAAGGACTGAACGTGTCTGTCTGTCTTATCAAGCACCTTGCATGCTTGCTTCCAGATGCCAGCCTGGAGAGAGTTGAGTTCCTGAAGAGCGAGCTCACACTAAACGACACGAACCATCCCAGTGCGGTATTATCGGCATATGATCTTAGTTACATATAGAGGATAATGAGTCAATCCTACGCTCCTGTCCCCTGTTACACACGTGAAAGGTGCAGTCAAATAGTGAAATGGCCTCTACCGCGCATCGACAACCCACACAACAGCGACAGCGAACAGTACGAGCGTGCGAGGAGTGCCGGCGACGCAAACTCCGTTGCGATGGCCAGCAACCGCGGTGCGGAGTGTGTGTGGAATCCGGTATGACATGCGAGGTCAACAGCCAGCGCCAGCCGCGGGGCCCGAAGAAAGGATATTTGAAGGCGCTGAGGAACCGAGTCGGTATATGCAACGAGCCCCAGTGTTGTGGCGTCAAAATTAACTGAGCTTCATCAACGCAGTAATGCTCGAGGAACGTCTGGCGGCGCAGCATCACTTCGCACCCGTGTCAGAATTCAACCGAATGTCGACCCCGTTGACTGATGGCTCCAGTGTCTCCAGCACGTCGAGTGTCGCGGAGTCGAATCCGCCGCCGGTCACCACCGAAAGTACGACCGTCTCCGAGCCTGATACCACCCTGCTGAACACAATTATCCCGTCGATTGCGACGTGCAACAAAGAAATTGAGCCGATAAACGAGTTGATGCAGGCAGAGCTGTAAGCTTCTTGCCTGCCCTTCATTGAAATCAGGCTGATGGGTGTCCAGGAACCAACTGTACTTTGACCGCGTTCACCCGAATGTTCAGATCCTCCATCAGCGTCGATATTTGAGCTGGGCGAGAAGCGCTGCAAAGAAGACGTCTCGCCGATGTCTGCAGTACGCAGTCTGGACGCTGGCGTCCCTTCTTTCCGCTCAATTCCAGCATTTGCAAGACTCTTTCTACCAGGAGACCAAGCGGACGCTGGAATTCTCCTACCTATCAGGCAACTCCAACTCGCCAGTGGAGACGGAAGAGATCCAGGCATGGATTCTGATCGCAACATACGAGTCAATGCGGACCTTCCATCGCTCTGCATGGATGAGTGCCGGCCGCGCCTTTCGTCTCGTGCAACTGATGCGACTCCACGAGATTGACAGTCCCACGAAACCTCCCGTGCCCGATGCTGATCTGATCGAGACCGAGGAGAAGCGCCGGGTCTTCTGGATGGCCTATTTCCTGGACCACCTGTTCAGCATGCGGAACAACTGGCCGATCACCCTGAACGAGCATGTGGTAAGGCTCCATATCTTTCTTCACTGCAGCGCGAGATGACCAGAGCGATTTAACCTAACCCCATCATCAATGGCCAGATCTGCACTCGTCTACCCGCGCCAGAGATGGAATTCCAAAGTGGCCAGCCGGTGCTAGGCGCGTTCCTGTCCGAAGCAATCATGGACGTCAAGCCACAAGCAACATCCCCGTTCAACGAATGCGTCATTCTAGCCACAATCTGCGGCCGCAGCCTGTTCCACGCCCAGCAATACAGTGTGCGCTTCGTATATGGCGACATGGCCCCCAACTGGACCGACCAGCACCAGTGGCTGGATAATGTCCTCAACAACCGCCTCCAGATCCTTTCCCAGTACTATCCATCCCCCGCGCAGATCTGCGACCCCATGCTCTCCTTCGCACATACCATAGGCCAGGCGAGTGTGATTCATCTCTACAAGGGTATGGAGTCTGTCGTGTGGGCTATTGATGAAGGGGCCTTGGTCGTAGAGTATCAGCAGCGTGCTCTGAACGCAGCGCAGGAAATCGTCCGGCTAGCAAAGGGGCTTACAGAGTTTCATTTCTTCAAGGTACGACACTACCATGCTGCACTAATTGCGGAGATTAACCTGACAGCAGGTCCATCCTCTCATGCCCATCCCATTGCTGCTATGCGCCGAATTTCTCTACAGCAATCGAGACACGGACGACGCATTTAACTCTCTGCTTCAAGAGCTCCTGCAGACTTTCCGTCAACTCAAGAATGCCAATGATCCAAGCCAGAGTTACATTCACTTGCTAGAGCTTTCATGTACCACCGCGTCGATTGACTTGGTAAGGGGAAGTTCTACCGCGCCATGATTGTATTTATTGTATGTGTATGAAGTCTTATGATACCTATACTTGTCCAATACATTTAATGATTGAATGAATTATTGTATCGATAACCTGTGTGTGTTGCCTGTGGCTCTTCTTACAATAGGTTGTACTAATCAACAGCCTGTAAAACAATGATCTTGAATGAAATAGTATAACTAACTGGGTAATACTTTTTTAATAAAACAGGGGGCAGCAAATTATGTGCCGAGTAGAACACCTTCTACAACAAGGACACCCGGCTATGTCAGCCCAAAAAGTACATATTAAATCTTTCAAACACGCAAAGCGATTGGAAATCCCTCCCCACCCTGAGAGCCTGCTCACCCATCTATCCACTCCATGTCATTTGCTGCTTACAGCTTCGGGGTAAACCGACTCAACGCCCGAATCTTTGCGCCGTAGAAATAGAAGATGACGGGGATCGGGATCATAGCAACTGACAGAAACCCAAGCAAAGACGTGGCCCAGTTCACACCCAACTTATGATACATAGCTGTTGCAAAGAGCGGGAACGCCGCTCCTACCTGTTACATAGTTAGTAGTGGTGTATCGCTGGAGCTAGATGTGCACCTACCGAGCTTCGAATTAGAGTGTTCGCCGACAAAGCTGAATTGGCTACCACCAAATACACGTCGATCAGATAGTTCAGGCCTTGCATCCAGATCATTAAAATACCCATTCCGATAGGCACTCCTGCAATGGCCTGCGGCACCCACGAGATACTCGGGTTCGATGTCCAGCCAAACCAGAATAACCCGACGGGTAGAAGAAATGCTGCAACAATCATGGGGGGCAGGCGATCTTCCGGTACGACGGATCCACTCCGAAGTTTGGGAGCGTACCACAGGCGTGTCGCGATGGTGACGAGGAGACGGCCCATGAGGACCCCAATCATGATCCCTAAGAAGAGTAAGGCCGCAACCCCTAGGGACTTCCAGTTCCGGACCTCGCGGAACGCGATTGGATACGCCACGAAGAAGAGGTATAGGATTCCATAGATAAGGGAGATATAGATTGTCATGAAGACGAGAATTGGCTCCCGAAAGAGCATCTGGATGGGGCGCAAGAGATATTTCGTCAAGATTTCACGCATTGTCGGAGCGTTCTCATCCAGACGGGAATGATAAGTCCAAATATGTGTCTCCCTACGGAGACGGCTGGCGCGGCGCTGAAGGAGGACCGGTTGGTATGTCTCGGGGAGCGTCAGGAAGGCGATTATGCCGAAGAATGAGGCTGGAATCATGGTGATCCAGGCAGTCCATCGCCATCCTAAAGATGAGTCGACGATGAAACCCCCACTGCTCGTATCATAATTAGCATGCATCCAAACGCCTCAGTATCACCGTCGTCACGTACATGATTGGCCCGAATATTGGTCCAACGAAAGTAGCAGCGGAGAAAAAGGAGATGGCTATCGCGCGCTCCACTGGACCCCAGAAGTCCGCCAGAGCACCAGGGATGATTGCGAGGGCGGAGGTGCCGAAGAAGCCCAAGAGGAAACGGCCAAGCATTAAGGTCTCGAGGTTCTGGGCAACCGCCACGGGAACTTGGAAGATGATAAAGATGGCATATCCGACGTAGAGCGGTTTTAGTCTACCATATAGCTCGGACATGGGTCCCCAGATCAACGGTCCCAGTGTGAATCCCTCCATATCAATGTCAGTATGGGGACTTCGGCTTCATGTCGAGGATATTCATAACTTACCAGGACGGTCAAACTCGTTCCTAGGGTCATAACCTCAACCGAAACATGGAATTCTTTGGATGTCACACCGGCAGCAGCGCTGAAAACACTGCTGGAGAAGGTCACCCATATGGTCAGTGTGCTGAAGATGCAAGTAATGAGTGACTTCTTCCAGAGGGGGAAGTTCATTGGCAGTTCAGGGTCGTTAGGACCATCCCATTCTACCAAGTAGGGGTCCTTGTCGGGCTTGACGGCAGATAGCTGACCTCGAGCATTCTCTAGATCCGTGCCAGAAGTGTCAGTGGAAATTGGGACGTCAATCTCTTCCTTCATCTCCAATGGGTATCTTGTATTTCCGTCGTGGTGGTGGAATGGTGAACTTGTAACCAGATGCCAGCAATTGAAGAGAGCGAGGCATGATATAAATCGAGCGAGGAAGTGCCATTCTTCCTGTAATCGGAAAGCACGAGCAGACTGCTCACATACACTTTCAGTAATTTGAGCACGAGCTCAAGTCTACAACCATTTATCCGAAGCTGGGCTCAGCCTGGAAACTGTTTTCCCGAGAGATTATCCGAGACCATATCAACCACTGGTTCGACACTTACACCGTGCTTCGAGGCTCTTAAATTCCGGGGCTTTCCCATATTGTTGATTGTCGCATGGCGATAACAGCATGAGTGATGTTTGGGGGAAGAGTTGTATAGTCCGCTGTCCAAATACTAAATAGAGACGTATATATCACGTGATTTGACAAGCTCGCGCTGTGATTGCTTACAGTACAACCTCATTTCCACACCATCAGTCATCAGTCGTGCGTACAGTGTACAGTGTACACTGGCTTGAGTACTTCGGCCATGGCAATTGAGGGAATCACCCGTAGCGCACGCTGAACTGAGTCCACGGACTGCGTCCAGCAGCTAAGATCGAGTGTCCGCATATGTATGCTACGTCACTCGCCCACGCAATCACCGCCACACGTCGAACATAAGGGCAAAGCAATGGCATTGCCAGTAGACTGCTCTTTTCTACAACTTGTCTGTGTCAAATATCATAGTCCATTGGCCCAGAGACTGTGCACTCTCCGCGTTATCGTTGATATGCAGTGAACCATGATCAACAAAACAAGGAAATCTTCATTAGAGGATGTGCAAAAGATGCTCACAGAGAGCGGAAGGTGCCCATAGCGGTGGCCAGAGCAACACCGTAGCCCGGAAGGGCAGGGAACATCCGTGCTGTACAACTCTATCAGATAGCCATTGACATCGCGCTCGACGTGCGGAAAGCGAATGTGAGAGGTGCAGTAGGTACCTACTCCTTTATAGTAGGTTCCTTCTCTGTAGTCGGTCTCTACTCAACTCTATGATGGGTGATGGTCTCAATACTTGGCGGATTCTTAGGAATCATCCATGGATGTAGTCTTGTCGGACGCCATACTAGGACCGATGTCTTCACAACAAGCAGAATGCGATATTCCTAGGTAATAGTAGGTATCTCATTGCACGTGTCTGATGAACTGTGAGCGATTAGCTACCTAGGTATATAAACACAAATCAACAACCTGCAGCTGAAAATAATAACCCTAAAAAAAAGATTCCACGGATAGCAGCAGATATATGTGTAATCCGAAACATACCTAGGTATTTAGCGACTTCGGATTTAATATTAGTGACGTCTATACTACTAGATGTAGCTTCTTGACCTTACCTAGGTATATAACACGGCTCAACTTCAAAGTTGTGCCTATTTTGTACGTTCAATCGCGTCAAAAAAAATACATAACTGTTAAGTAACGACGTACGAAGTTCGTCCGAGAGGATGGATGGATGGATGTTTTATTACGCCCGGAGGTGCTAACCTAAAGGGCACTAGTGCGCTAATTACATAGTCATTTCCCATAGATTCGGCATGAACTCGCGATAGCCCATAAGTTGTTGTCTTAACATGTGTGTGCTTGGTGTTTGGCTTCTTTGGATCGTCCGAGAGTAGTTAGCTGTAACAGCACTAATATACGCTGCGGGAGTCGGGACACGGCGGATTATTACTCCGTATTAATCAAACCACATCCGGCGTTTGCCCTAAATCCGAGCCCCTTTTCGAGACCGATGTCAAATAAATATAAGATATTCACTACAGACAACTACTCAAAACACAATATCTACAGGACTGGGGTAGATATATTTCACTCTGTAGCATGTACTATGTAGTATGTACTCCGTCGTGTATGCTGTGCGTAACTACTATAAGTATACGCACACAAACGATGGCTCGATGAGAGAATCTGTGCGCGCAAGATGGCCCAGACCAAGTCAGTGTAAGATCGGGTGGATATCAGCCAGTTTTAGTACAACGGTCCTGGCAAGTTAAGTAACTAAGTTCTAACTATGTACGTACTAGTACTTGTAAAACCTCCGTAAAACGCCAGGAGGCTGGTCGGCGATCAACATGTAAAAGTCGATAGAGTATGACTATGATCTGAATTGTATCTACAATCCGTAAAGTAAGAAACAGTCAAAGTGCCAGCTAAGACAATTCCAAATTTCAGTACTCCGTACGGAGTAAGAGTATGGCATTGAGTGGCAACTTGCAAGTGGGCTCTGATCGATTGTTCACTGTTCAGTGTTGAGTGTTCAAGCCTGAATTTCCAAGGAGAGATTGCCGGAGTTTATGATGATCCACCCGATCCACTGCGGCGCTGTGAGTGGTGCACCGCGAGGGCTCATTCCATGGAGCGACAAGCCCCTTCATTCCGCCCAGTGAGCGTTGCGAGGAGACCAGCATCGTTTATAGAATTGGCTATCTGTGTTATATACGGAGTACAGATATCCATATATACATAGATAGATACTACGGAGTACTACGTACATGCAAGTATGGAGGAATACTGTATTGAATATTGAATAGACTACGGACTACGGAGTAAGTACTAAGCGATAAGATTGCAGGGAGTGTAAATGTAAGCATTCGCCACCGCGGGCGGGGCGTGTCTCAGGGGGAACTTCGAAGTCAGTAAATAAATAAAATACCAAATACGTACCGTATGTAAATACTCCAGCGTAACCAGAGCGGCTATTGGCTGTCTGGACGGGCCTAACCCTGTTCCGCTCCCCACCGGCCCATTAGCCCCGCCGAAGGGGAGACTCTCGGCCAGTAATGTCCGAGACCGCCCCCGCTAAGCATACCGCTGTACCGTACTACGCGTACCGTACGATGCCAACAGCCAGTCTGCCACTGTCTGGACTCTGTAAGCTGTATGATACACATACAGATACAGCATGTTTTTCTCGATGTGCCCAAAATAGCCCGTACTAAGGCTAGTACTGCTGCTCGCTCCTTCCCCTTCTGCGTGCGTTCGCCTTCTCGCCAACCCAAACCAAGCTTTTCTTCCCCTTCCTCCTCCTCTCCTCCTCTCCTCCTCTAACTACACCACACTCTACACTCCCTTCACACTCTTTTTTCCCTTTTATCTCTCGTTGATTATTTCTGTTTTATTGTCTATCCCATCTCCTGCCTGTGCTGCGTCTGGACGGCTCGCCAATCGTTTCCCTTCCTTCTCTTCTCCGTCCGGCTGAAGTCAAGGCAGGGCCAACTGCGCTCGGTAGGTTCCTACTTCGCTCGACTGCCCGCCGACTATTATCAACCGCGACGTGTTGAACAGAAAAGCAAAAAATAAACAAACAAACAAACAACAACAACACTTCCTTCCATTCGTTCAAAACCATTGCAATCGACTTGCCTACCTACTACTTCTACCCCCGCCACAAATCATATTCTCTTGTTCGATCGCTGACAGACCAAGATTGAATCAACCGTGTTGACGTGTCTGTCTGTATATCTCCTTCCAACCTTCATGGGCAGATTATAAAGTGAGTCGTCTAATGGAGGTGCACATGAATCTCTTCGCCAATTGACAATTTTCCTACCAGGGCTTTGCATTAACCCTTTCTCGCGTCTCATAATTAGCTCGCCATCATGTCAGGCCATTACGAAGAGGGCTACGACCATCAAGGCCACGGTGATGCCTATTATCAAGATGAACAGCATGGATACTATGATCAAAATGAGTACTCCAATTACGGCGAGGGATATTATGACCACCAGAGGTACGTTTGAACTATACGTTATGCTTTAGCAAAACGAGATCAGTATCGTTGACTTGTGTGTCCCCAATTCCCTCTAGTGGTTATTATGGCGAACACGCTGGCGAACACGCTGGCGGCTATTATGAAGGTGGCCAGGACAATTACTACAACGATCAGTACTACGATCAAGGCCATGGAGGTGCTGAAGAATACGCCCACGCTGGCGACGGTCGTCGTCGCGGAGGCTCCGAAGAGGACTCCGAGAGCTTCAGTGACTTCACCATGAGGTCTGAAACCGCCCGAGCTGCCGACATGGATTACTATGGCCGTGGTGATGAACGTTACAATAGTTATAATGAAAGCCAAATGGGCGGTAACGGATACGGATATCGCCCGCCATCCTCGCAAGTTTCGTATGGAGGCAATCGTTCATCAGGTGCTTCAACTCCGGTCTATGGAATGGATTATACGAATGCCCTGCCCGCTGGCCAACGCTCCCGCGAGCCCTACCCTGCCTGGACTTCAGACGCCCAGATCCCATTGTCTAAGGAAGAGATCGAGGACATCTTTATAGATTTAGTCAACAAGTTCGGCTTCCAAAGGGACAGTATGCGGAATATGTACGACCATCTTATGACACTGCTCGACTCTCGTGCTTCGCGTATGACCCCCAACCAGGCTCTGCTTTCGCTTCATGCCGACTATATTGGCGGTGATAATGCCAACTACCGTCGTTGGTACTTCGCTGCACATCTCGATCTTGATGACGCCGTTGGATTTGCCAACATGCAGCTGGGAAAAGCTAATCGCAGAACACGCAAAGCTCGCAAAGCTGCCAAGAAGGCTGCTAGCCAAAATCCCGAAAATGAGCAGGAGACATTGGAAGCTATGGAAGGCGACAACAGTCTAGAGGCAGCCGAATATCGCTGGAAAACACGAATGAACCGCATGTCTCAACACGAGCGCTGCCGTCAAATTGCACTGTATCTTCTGTGCTGGGGCGAAGCCAACCAAGTGCGATTCACACCGGAGTGTCTCTGTTTCATTTTCAAGTGTGCCGACGATTACTTGAACTCCCAGGCATGCCAGAACCGCGTGGAACCAGTTGAGGAAGGCACCTACCTCAACAACGTCATCACGCCCTTGTATACTTACCTTCGTGACCAAGGCTACGAAATTTATGACGGAAAATATGTTCGCCGTGAGCGTGATCACGCCCAAATTATCGGCTACGATGACGTGAACCAGCTCTTCTGGTATCCCCAAGGAATTGAGCGTATCATCCTTGAAGACAAAACTCGCCTTGTTGACATTCCTACCGAAGAGCGATGGGAGAAATTGAAGGATGTCAATTGGAAAAAAGTCTTCTTCAAAACTTACCGCGAGACTCGTTCATGGTTCCATATGATTGTTAACTTCAATCGAATTTGGGTTATCCATCTTGGAGCTTTCTGGTTCTTCACTGCATACAACGCCAAGGTTATTTACACAAAGGATTACGAGCAACAATTAGATAACCAACCACCTGCTGCTTATTCCTGGTCAGCAGTTGCTCTCGCCGGTACCGTCGTAACGTTGATTAACATTGTGGCTACTCTATTCGAATGGGCCTACGTCCCCCGTAAGTGGGGAGGTGCTGAGCACCTGACTAGACGCCTCATGTTCCTTCTGCTCGTTTTTGCTGTCAATCTTGGACCTAGTATCTACGTCTTCGGTGTGTCTAAGGATGGCACGGATGTTATCGCCAAAGTTCTTGGCATCGTTCAATTCTTCATTGCGCTGGCGACCTTTTTCTTTTTCTCTCTGATGCCGCTAGGTGCTCTTTTCGGCAGCTATATGAAGAAGAACACTCGCACGTATGTTGCAAGCCAGACTTTCACGGCCAGCTTTCCTTCCCTAAGCGGTAATGGCATGTGGATGTCCTACGGCTTGTGGGTGTGCGTTTTCGCTGCCAAACTGGTGGAGTCCTATTTCTTCCTCACTCTGTCCCTCAAAGATCCCATTCGCATTCTGAAGCCAATGAAGATTCAGCATTGTCTGGGTGACAAGATCCTCGGCAACACGTTGTGCCATTACCAACCCCAAATTCTTCTTGGTCTGATGTGCTTTACCGACCTTACCCTGTTCTTTTTGGATAGCTATCTCTGGTACATTATTCTCAACACCGTTTTCTCGGTAGCACGGTCATTCTACCTTGGTGTTTCTGTCTGGAGTCCTTGGCGCAACATTTTCTCGCGTTTGCCCAAGCGTATTTACTCCAAGGTTCTCGCCACAACTGATATGGAGATCAAGTACAAGCCCAAAGTCCTGATTTCCCAGGTTTGGAATGCTGTTGTCATATCAATGTACCGTGAGCATCTTCTGGCAATCGACCACGTACAGAAGCTTCTCTACCATCAAGTGCCCTCTGAGCAAGAGGGTAAGCGCACGTTGCGGGCCCCGACATTTTTCGTCTCTCAAGAAGACCACTCATTCCGTACCGAGTTTTTCCCCTCCCAGAGTGAAGCTGAGCGTCGTATCTCGTTTTTCGCCCAATCCCTTTCAACGCCGATTCCGGAGCCCTTACCCGTGGACAACATGCCGACTTTCACAGTCATGATCCCGCATTACAGCGAGAAGATTCTTCTCTCTTTGCGTGAAATTATCCGAGAGGATGAGCCTTATTCTCGTGTTACACTTCTCGAATACTTGAAGCAGCTACACCCTCATGAGTGGGACTGCTTTGTCAAGGACACTAAGATCCTCGCTGATGAGACATCTCAGTTCAATGGCGAGTACGAGAAGTCTGAAAAAGACGCCGCGCGAAGCAAAATCGACGATCTTCCTTTCTACTGTATTGGTTTCAAGTCTGCTGCTCCTGAGTATACTCTCCGCACACGTATCTGGGCCTCTCTCCGCTGTCAAACTCTCTACCGTACAATTTCCGGCTTTATGAACTATAGCCGTGCCATCAAACTTTTGTATCGTGTCGAGAACCCGGAAGTTGTCCAGATGTTTGGTGGAAACTCCGATAAATTGGAAAGAGAACTGGAACGCATGGCCCGCCGCAAGTTTAAGATCTGCGTCTCTATGCAACGCTATGCCAAGTTCAACAAGGAAGAACGTGAAAATACCGAGTTCCTTCTTCGAGCCTATCCCGACCTTCAGATTGCCTATCTCGATGAAGAGGAGCCTGCTAACGAAGGCGAAGAACCAAGACTCTATTCCGCGCTCATTGATGGACATTCCGAAATCTTGGAGAACGGATTCCGCAAACCCAAGTTCCGTGTTCAACTTTCTGGCAACCCTATTCTTGGAGATGGCAAGTCTGATAACCAAAACCATGCTATCATCTTCTACCGTGGCGAGTATATCCAATTAATCGATGCCAACCAGGATAACTATCTGGAGGAGTGTTTGAAGATTCGCAGCGTTTTGGCGGAATTCGAGGAGTTGGCAACTGAGAATGTCTCTCCATACACCCCTGGTATTCCTTCCGTAGCAACCAATCCCGTTGCCATTCTCGGTGCCCGTGAATATATCTTTTCCGAGAATATTGGTATCCTCGGTGATGTCGCCGCTGGAAAGGAACAGACGTTCGGTACTCTCTTTGCTCGTACACTTGCTGAAATTGGTGGTAAACTCCATTATGGTCATCCTGATTTCCTGAACGGTATTTTCATGACTACTCGTGGTGGTGTTTCCAAAGCTCAGAAAGGTTTGCATTTGAATGAGGATATCTATGCCGGTATGAATGCAATGATACGTGGTGGCAGGATCAAACACTGCGAATACTTCCAGTGTGGTAAGGGTCGTGATCAGGGTTTCGGTTCTATTCTTAACTTTACAACTAAGATCGGCACTGGTATGGGTGAGCAAATGTTGTCTCGTGAATACTATTACCTTGGCACCCAACTTCCTCTCGACCGCTTCTTGTCTTTCTATTACGCTCACGGTGGCTTCCATGTGAACAATATGTTGATCATGTTGTCTGTCAACATGTTCATGATTGTCTGCCTAAATCTCGGTTCTCTACGACATGAGTCGATTATATGTCGTTACAACCCCAATGTCCCCAAAACCGACCCATTGATGCCTACTGGCTGTGTCGACCTCGTTCCCATCACCAACTGGGTCAACCGTTGTGTTTTGTCCATCTTCATCGTGTTCTTCATTTCCTTCGTGCCTCTCGTCGTCCAAGAGTTGACGGAGCGAGGTGTTTGGCGTGCAGCTACCCGTCTCGCCAAACAATTCGGATCTTTCTCCTTCATGTTTGAAGTCTTCGTGTGCCAGATCTACGCCAACGCTATTCAGCAAGATCTCTCGTACGGAGGTGCCAGGTACATCGGTACTGGACGTGGTTTTGCTACTGCTCGTATACCATTCGGTGTTCTCTATTCACGTTTTGCCGGACCCTCAATTTACCTCGGCGCTCGAAACTTGTTGATGCTGCTTTTCGCCACCTCTACCATGTGGACTGCTGCTTTGATTTGGTTCTGGGTTTCCTTAACTGCTCTATGCATCTCACCTTTCCTGTTCAACCCGCACCAGTTTTCTTGGAATGATTTCTTCATTGACTATCGTGATTACCTTCGGTGGCTATCCCGTGGAAACTCCAGATCACACAACTCCTCGTGGATTGCCTTCTGTCGCCTTTCTCGTACACGAATCACTGGATACAAGCGTAAAGTCCTTGGCGTTCCATCTGAGAAGCTCTCAGGCGATGTCCCTCGTGCCCGCATCACGAACATCTTCTTCAGCGAGATCCTGGGGCCACTCGTACTGGTAGCTGCTACTGGCGTTCCATACCTCTATATCAATGCTCGTACCGGTGTTACTCAAAATAATCCTCAACCAACTAACGCGCTCCTGCGTATTGCAATTGTCGCGTTTGCTCCCATCGGTGTCAATGCGGGTGTTGCGGGTGCCATGTTTGGAATGGCCTGCTGTATGGGACCCCTTTTCAGCATGTGCTGCAAGAAGTTTGGATCTGTTCTCGCCGCCATCGCCCATGCTATCGCTGTCATCATGCTCCTGGCAATCTTTGAAGTCATGTTCTTCTTGGAGAACTGGGATTTCCCTCGCTGCGTTTCAGGCATGGTTGCAATGGCAGCCATACAGCGATTTATCTACAAGCTCATCATCGCGCTAGCATTGACCAGGGAGTTCAAGAATGACCAGTCAAACATCGCTTGGTGGACCGGCAAATGGTATAACATGGGTTGGCACTCTCTCTCCCAGCCAGGTCGTGAATTCCTCTGTAAGATTACCGAGCTCGGCTATTTTGCTGCAGACTTTGTGATTGGTCACCTACTTCTTTTTGCCATGCTACCTGCGCTCTGCGTACCCTATGTCGACAAATTCCACTCGGTCATTCTTTTCTGGCTCCGTCCTAGGTGAGTGAATTCTATTCTAATAAGTCTTCTTTTATTTTCTAATATGATACTAACGACTGCTATAGCCGGCAAATCCGACCGCCTATTTATTCTTTGAAGCAATCGAAACTTCGTAGGCGTCGTGTGATCCGTTATGCTATCCTCTACTTCGTCATGCTTGTTGTCTTCGTTGTCCTGATCGCTGCACCCCTGGTCGTTCGTAACTTAAACATTAACATCCCAACGATTCCAGACTCCCTCATGCAACCCCTGGATCCTGGCGAAGCACATAACGACACTCACACATACTACACTGGCAATGGATTACCTCACGGATTCGTTGCATACTCAGGTGCCAGTAGCGGAAGCGGCAGCCAAAGCACTGCTGGTGCAAAGATGATGTTTATGTATTAGACTGTACACAGACTTCCTTTCTTTTATCGACTGTGTCGCCCTATCTCAAGCTGTACCAAATGCCTGAAGACTGCATCTATTATCGGCTCGGTTGCCTTCATCTGCACCAATTGCAGATATCGTTATTCTTACTGCTAGTAACGATTTATTACATCTCCTGTTCTGTTTTTCCTTTTTTTACTGTAAAGTCTGATGGAGTTTTATTGGCCTCTTTTTGTGTTTTCTCGCATCACCTTCGAATATGCTTATTGTCAAACTTTGGCCTGTGCCTTTCGTTTTGATGCGAACACGCTTTCTTTATTAACTATACTTATTCAAACATACTATCTGCCGATAGTCTTTTTGTATCAACAAATGCAATTCTGTGGTCCCATTCATATGAGCAGTGACTTAGAACATGTAGGCGTATTTTGACTTTGCCGTCAGGCACTTATTTCTAATAGAAACGAGGCCTCAGAGCCTGTTCCAGCTGTTCCCGTTGAATCCGGGCCTCAAGGCTCTCAACAGCCCGTACGAGCCCCATATAGGCGTAGTAGTTGTGGGGTTCCTGGGCATAAATCTAATAGATGTCCAGGTCGGGTTGCTAGTTAAAATTTTGTATATAATTAATATGGTGGTTGAGAAATTGAAGCTTGAAATCTATATACTGTATGTTTTCTGGTAAAAAGTGGCGGGTCGCTGTCCGGTTACGTTAACTAGTTACGGAGTAGTTAGTTAGTTAGTTAATTGATGTTGGTTTAAGTAATATAGGTCACGTGATGTTGAATGCCTTGCTGCCTAGTGCCTAGTGTCCGAAGTGTTGCCCCTTCCCCGAATCAGTTCCGCAGGACAACGGAAAACCACCAACGATCAGACTCTCCTTAATCAACTCTTGCCTCCCCAAGCCAATTGCACCCAAGAAAGGGAATGTGTGACAATGGACCTTCATGAAGCGCAAATGGTCCTCGCGGACTTTCTCCAAGAACTGTCCACTTTATTCCACCGCGTCCCTGGTTCTGCAATCTTCATCCGCTATGTCAAGTCCAGCTACCAGAACGATCCCATTCGCTCAGCTGTCGAGCTATTCCTCTTTCTCTTCGCTGTTCGCTACCTTCTTGCCCCCAAATACTCCACGAAGCCCGGAATCGTCAAACTTTCGGAAGAGGAAATTGATGACTTGGTTGATGAATGGACTCCGGAGCCGCTTGTTGGTAGTCCCACGGCCTTGGAGGAGACTGAGGTTGAGAAACGGACCGTTATAGTAGGGTATGTTCTCTACTCTATTTTTACCTCTCCTCGATTCCCCAGATCTAGTATTCGTGCGGAATTATTGCTAAAAGAATTCATGCGTGCGATGCATTAGACCGACAGGGCCCAAAGTCAAGTTGTCAAATGGACGAACCGTCACGAATTTGGCGTCCTCCAACTTTTTCAACTTCACATCAAATGAATCGCTGAAAGAAAAGGCCATCCATACTCTTCGGACGTATGGCGTTGGACCTTGTGGACCCCCAGGGTTTTACGGTACTCAGGATGTGCATATGAAAACCGAAGCAGATGTGGCCGCCTTTCTGGGTACAGCGGCGTGTATCATCTATTCCCAAGCATTTTCGACCATTTCTAGTGTTATCCCGGCCTTTTCGAAACGTGGAGATATTATTGTTGCCGATAAGGGTGTGAGTTTCGCTATTCGCAAGGGAATTCAAATTTCTCGAAGCACCGTACGGTGGTATGAGCATAATGATATGGAAGATCTCCAGCGCGTATTGGAGAAAGTGACTCGAGAGCAAGCCCGTAAGCCGCTGACTCGACGTTTCATCATTACCGAAGGTCTCTTTGAGTCCATTGGCGATATGGTTGATCTCCCTAAAATTGTGAGTACAAGGCATATTCCTTAGGTGGCGATTCTACGTTTCGAAATTGCTCATGGCCATTTCTTTATAGATCGAACTGAAGTTCAAGTACAAGTTCCGTCTAATATTGGATGAGACTTGGTCTTTTGGAGTTCTAGGCCGGAACGGGCGAGGGGTCACAGAACATCAAAATGTAGACGCGACTGAAGTTGATATGATAGTTGGCTCCCTTGCCGGACCGCTTATTGCTGGCGGTGGGTTCTGTGCAGGATCTGAAGAAATAGTACATCACCAGCGTATATCAGCATCTGCGTACACGTTCTCTGCTGCCCTCCCTGCTTTGTTGTCGACCACTGCAAGTGAGACGATTACTTTGATGCAGACCAATCCAGACCTTTTCACTCAGCTCAGATCCAACATCAAGACAATGTGGGCACAACTTGACCCGCGCAGTGACTGGATGTACTGCACGAGTGTACCAGAAAACCCAATCATGATTCTAGCCATTAAGCCCGAGGTTGTTTCATCTCGAAAATTGTCTATCGAAGACCAGCAGTTTTTGTTGCAAGACATAGTCGATGAAGTGAGTTTTCTCCTTGTAGTCATACCGCGTCAATTGCTGACTTAATTTCTTACTGCATAGGCGTTGGCAAATGGTGTGCTTATAACTCGCTTGAAGACTTTGCCTGACGCAGTCACGCCGAAGCAACAAGTGCTCCCGTCTCTCAAAGTGTGCCTGACAATAGGCCTCACAAAGCGCGAAGTTGAAAAGGCAGGCACTATTATTCGGCATGCTATCACAAAAGTGCTGGGCAAGAAGAGATAAGAGATTTGGTTTCCTTATGCTTTCCAAGCTACGACCTTTTCTTTTCCCCCTTTCCTTCAGAACTGTATACATATATTCTTTTTTAATTGCTATTATAGGCAACTGAGCATGTGGTTGCTTGTAGGCGATCATTTTGCAATGGGCCTATACACTAATTCCCTTCTTATGGGTTGGAAAGCAAAGTGGTTGCAAAGGTTACGTACATTGGTAGCCGTCGTGTTGGACCAGCTTCTTCTTCCTGACGAATAATGTTATTTATAGAGTACATACTTATTTTAATCTGGGTGGTCGACGGACGATGCGAACGACTCGAATACAAACATTCTTTCTACACATACAATTTCATCAAACATGTACGTGAAATGGGCAGCAGAGCTGGTCTAACCTTGGTATAATCTTGTTAGGGCTATAAAGAATAGCATTCCTAAGAACATTCATTTTTCCTCGGCCCTACCTGGGTAGCATGCCCACTGCAAAACCCCTGATAGGGGACTAGTGACATTCTGGACAATCACCTCATAACTTAAATTCCTACGTAGAATGCCAATAGTTTTTAAAAGGCTCCCAAGGATAATCTTCGGGTAGCACATGCCAAATGCCTAGGTACGTAGAATACCACGGGACTGACTGATCGTTATTTACGGATTTCCTTTTTGGGGTCAAATCCCTACTTACCTAATGAAGAGGAATCTTTTTTTTTTTCTTTCGACAGGAAGTACTATCCTTTTAATTTTTACGGTGTTATTTTGTGGATTTCCTATCGTGGGCTGTCTATTTTCATGCTGCATTATAATAATTTTTGCCTCAAGCAAGCACGACTTGATCTCTGAAGTGGGAAATATAGCAGATATCTCTCTTATACAGCTACCTGCTTTGGCATATTTGTTGCGAAGAAACCCGACTGTTCGACGCGAGATTACCTAGATACAGTCTTGGAAGACATGAAGAAATGTTGCATCTTGGGCATTGCTGCCCTGGCGTCACTACTTCCTGCAGAGGGTCATATACACAGTAAGAAAGAAACAGAAAACAAAACTGTGTGACCGAGCTCGAAAATTGACAAAATCCATAGACCATAATAAGAGAGGTGGTGGTCAACTTCCTAGACGTGAGATACAGCAGCAACAACGATGCCCGAACGAGGCTCCGACTACTACCACTTTAACCATCCATGTGGATGAATTCGGACATACGTTGGGTGCAAGCCCTTTGACGACTTCTGCTATTTCTGTCCCTGTCAGTACCTGACCCCTTGTCCAGAGATCTAGTAAAGAGCGCCATTATTAATGTTTGGAAATTGGAGTGATAAAGACGACTCCTTCGCACATGTCATCAGTAGCAGCAGCAACCACGTTGGCATCAACGACGTCCCTACGAAAAGGCTTATCAGCATCAGCATCGTCGTCTTCACTGGCTTCAAAGCAGTTGCAGACAGACCGTCATATAAGCCCCCAAGTACCAGATATCAGCCAACTTATTCATTCCAACCCTCTAGACCCAAATCTCCTATCAGATGCATCCAACAATCTTCTTGGGCACAAGAACAACAAATATGGAATTTCGTACACAGCATACAATGGTGACGGCACCTGCAAGACCCAAGAAGAAGTAGACCACGACGTTGCACAACTCCGTCAATTTGCCTTTGTGCGGTTTTACGGCGTGGACTGCAACCAGGCGCAAACCATTAGTAAAGCTGCACGGCGGAACAATATGCAAGTCTTTGCGGGCGTTTTCGATCTCCAAAACATAGACGACGATCTCCAGAAGATCATTGACGCTGCAGACGGTGACTGGTCGACTTTCCACACGGTTTCCGTGGGGAACGAGCTTGTGAATAGAGGGCAGAGTTCGCCTGCAGAGGTGGTTGGTGCAGTGAGCTCGGCGCGCAATAAACTTCGTCAAGCAGGATACCAGGGCCCCGTGGTCACGGTGGATACGTTCACGCAGATGATTGCCCACCCTGAACTGTGTGATGTGTCAGACTACTGCGCGGCAAATTGTCATGCATTCTTCGATTCCACGCAAACTCCCGAGAATGCAGGTCCGTATGTCCTCGAACAGGCGCGCCACGTATCTCAGGCTACGAAGGATGGGAACAAGCGAGTCATCATCACAGAATCGGGCTGGCCATCTGCAGGCGAGCCGAATGGCAAGGCTGTTCCTTCGAGAGACAATCAGATAGTCGCCTTGAAGAGTCTGCAGCAGAGTTTTCCCGATGGAAGCATCGTGTTCTTCAGCGCTTTTAATGACAAGTGGAAGCCAGACAATCCGTGGACTTTTGGCACTGAGAAGCATTGGGGGCTGTTCGATTTGACGGGTACGGACGGCGCAATTTCACAAATTTTGAATCCATTGAAGGTGTAGATAAATGATTTTATATACCTAGTTAAGTGGCGTTAGTAAAGGGACATTCAATCGTAATCCTGGGTCGTTTGTTTTTCGGTATGGACAGAAACGTTTTCTACGGAGTCCTTGGGTAAACCAGTAGATTCATTCATTGTCTCATATTACAAGATGAGACTGATTAATTACATATAAAGACTGAAAATGTAGGGGGACGCTATGTATCGTGTATGATGTAAGAATCTCCTAAGTTCCTATGAGGAGAAGTAGGAGAGGAAGCCACATCCACATCCTCATCTGGAGAGAGTTCACTAGAGGGTTTCGCACCATGCCGCCATCGACGCGTTTTTGGAGGTTCGGGTTTAATGCTAGATTTGTGAGGAAAGGGGAGATTAGGGTGGGCATGAGGATGAGACCTTCGAGGCGGTGGCAAAGCCGGTGCTGGCCGCGATGTAGACCTCGAGGCAGGTGTTTTCGGCGCTTGTAATGCCATTTCAGCTGAAATGTGACTGTCTGTCGATGTTAGAGCGGCCTGTTCCGTCGGGACTTCGGATCTCCCGCGTCCATCATCGTGGTGTTCTCTAACATGGGTTGGGTGGTGGTGCGAGCGTCGCGTCTTTGGGGGTAGTGGTTTTTGTTTCACCTTGAGAACAGACGCAATGGCTTCGTGGGATACTTTGTTTTTGAGACTTGGAGTCATGATTCCCGGCTTTTCTCTCTGTGCTGCTACTTCGAGCACGCTGACCGTGGATGAAGCAGCTGACCCTAAGTGCATCCCAAGAGTCGCCGTTAGCTTCTCGTCCATACTAGAGGAAACGCTTGGTGATTCAAGTTCTGGCCTGATAGGCGATGTTGTCGCATCAGAATCTTGTGAAGCTGGCGACTCAGCAAGGGTCATGTGAGACATATCAGATGAAATGGAAACGCCCGTAACTTCAGGGGGTTGTATTTCTGCAGTGTCGTGTGGTTGCCCCTGTGCCTCAGTATCCCATAGCCATTCCACCTGGCCACATCGAGAGACAAGCCTTTTGGTTGTTTCATCAACCTCCGCAAAATGCATGATTCTTTCACAATCAGAGTCAAAGCCTTCGATTTGGCTATGAACTAGAATACGCAGGGTTTTTCGTATCTCGTCAGATTTGTAATGAGGGGGATATTTCAGCTGAGTATGTGCTAAAAGGGGATATAGAACCCTTAGATACGTGTGTCGTAGAGCTATGGCTTCTCCCGGAAGGTCCAGAAGGTTTCGGATCAATATATCAACGAGGACTCGCAGATCGTTGGTATAGAAGTATTCATAGGTAGACGGAGTCGTAAAGATGAGATAGAGTAATTTCAGCGTAAGTAATTGCAAGGATGTTTCACCTAGAAAATGAGGATTAATTATTGGAACAATATTGAATATCATAGGATCATGGTTCAGACCTTCTCGGTTGAGTAATAGGATGATGTTTTCACCGAAAGTTTTGTAGATATTGCCATGTACAGAAAGGACCTTCATCACTTTATTCGTGAGCGGGCTAGATAATGGTCCTGAAGCAGGGTCATGTGCTGAAACCATAAACTGCTCGTTCAATACTAGCTGTATAGTAAAGGGTCGTAAGTTTCTGAGTAAGTGGACAATAGAATTATTGGCAGAGTAGCACGAACCAAAACGCGAATCACAGGGTAGTGATAGGGGTCATGAGCATCGTTAGATAAGCTCTCGATGATCTCGAAAAGATATTTGATAAAGTCATCTTCAACGAGTACTAGACATAGAATCAGAGGACATGAAATGCAAAAAGTATGACCTTCAATGATAACTCACCTAGTTCCTCTATCTTTATTCTCTGTATTCTAGACATTTCATACAGAATATCCATCAACAGTCGATGAAGACCAAAACCATTGTCCTGATCAATACCGGGGGAGTGAACCAGCTCCAAAAGCCTTGGAAAGGACCCTTCCTCATTCATAAGCTGAAAAGTACCGTCATTTTGCAATCCATCGAAGAGCAGAAATGACACAATGAAATGTAGAATATTGGGATCATCTTCCTATTAACAGATTTCCCATATCCGAGTGGATCAATTAGCTCGAGTTATGGACACCTAAATGTACAAAATACAACTCAGTGTAAATGGAAAAACGCACTTGAAGTAAACTATATATTATCTGTCTTCGAATGTAGTCTGCGTGCTGAGCGAAGAGGCTTGATGAGAAGAGCTTGTATGAGCAACAGGATATATCATATTCGCAAACGAGAAATTTGCCTGTTCACACAATATATCAGCCAGGATTCCCCTACAAATGTTTCACATTTCCTCTTTTTTCAGTTGAACTTGGTGTATGCGAACCTTTAAACTTGGCGCTGAAGTCAAGATACATGCGAAGGGCATTGTCAATGAGGGCATGCGAGTCGCAGGGCTTCGACACTATTTCGTCCAGTTCTATATTTAAAATAGCCACGATAATTAGCCTTCCAGACTTAGAGCAAGTAAAAGTGCACGAGTGTATGAGCGAGTAGTGAGTGCTGTCGTTTAGTATGATGCTGACCTGCCCAGAATTGCTGCTCATTCTCCAGGCTGTAGGAGACTTCTTCGAGGTCCATATCCCGCATAACAACAGCAAGTCCCCTCCAATTGATTGCACACTCATCCCGTCGCGCGCCTGCTGGGCTAGTTCTGGGGGGGAGATGTATACAGGACAGGAAGTAGAGGGGTAACTAGTTAACTAACATGAGTCGCTATGCGGCTATACTAATACGTCTTCCACCACTCACCGCCCGCACACGTGAACGGGTGCCAAAAACTAGCGTCAAAAGTGGATACTTTTAGCGTACTATTTTTGACGCATATGTGCAAATGTCTAGTACATTATTTATCTAGCGTCCCATTTGCACGCTACTTGGCTGTCTCTGCAGGGCTCAGGCGTAATGAATTCAATTCAATTCAATCCTTGATGTACCTAGGTACTCATGCTACTCTATCAAAGAATTGTAACTGTGACTTCTACAAGACAGAAGCATAGTAGCTAAATCTCCCCTCTGGGTCATACTTCTTCTTGAGCGCTTCCAGCTTCTGCAGTCTCCACGGCTCAAACCCGTACAATTGCTCGCGCGTTTCACTGCCAGATGCATAGTTGGCATACGCGTGCAACTCCTTCTGACCGCTTGCAGCAAACAGAATCTGGCGTATCTTCTCTCCAAATACGTGTGCTCGCGTGTCGAGTTCTTGATCCTTGGCTTTGTTATCATACATCACCACTGGAGCAAGAAGGATGTTATCATCGCGATGGGGAAAAGCACTAGCTTCGGAAGCAATCGACTTGACCCCATGCACTGGATAACCCTCAAACATCATGTAGGAGTTGCTGAATTCTGGGTTCTCGGTTGTCTCTTTAACAAAGAAATCATACGCTTCGCGTTGAGCTTTGACGTTGTAGTTTTGGACATTGACGGGAAAGCGGATCACACTGAGTCCTAGCTTCATGGTTGATGGAGACTTTTCATCGAGTCCGATCCAGCCAGGCATATGGGTATATGGGCCAGAGCCAGACTGGGTAAAGACTGAACCAAGGTCACGGAAAGGCTGCGTATAAATGGACTCGACGGCTTGGCATCCGTTTTGGATAACGAAGAAGATGATGACAGGCTAATGAGCTTAGCTTGGTACGAAATAGAAACACCAAGGTAAGAAAGCATACCTTTTTTGCGTCAACTGCCGGGTTGCGCATAGCGACCGAAAAGTTGATCAAACCGCTGGGCTGACTTCCGTCAGGCCACAGTGCATTGATCCGTTCATAAAGGCCCTCCAATTTGTCTTGAGTATAGACGTAGCTTTCATAGGACCAGATGTCATCGCCAGGTTGAACATCGTAAATCTTCATCGTAACCGACGTGACGATTCCGAAATTGTGGCCAGCTCCCTGCAAAGCCCACCAAAGATCAGAGTCTCCCGACTCTGCAGAAAGAGTTTGCACAGTGCCATCTGCTAGGACAATGCGTGCTGACACAAACTGATCTGAAATGAGTCCGTATTTGCCTTGAAGAAAACCGTGACCACCGCCAAGGCCAGGTCCTAGCAGACTGGTGGATTCACAGCAGCCGGTGACTATATTACTGTTGTTAGACATGCTATATCGACCAAGGAGAGTTTCTCACCTGTTTGCTTGCCAGCTTCCCAGAGCGTCTTGATAGCTTTCTTGGACAAGATGCCTCCACCAAAGGTAGCAGTTTCCCCTGATTCTGCAATCTCGACAGAGTCCAACTTGGCCAAACTGATTTGAATGCCATTCTGCACTTTTTCTAGCCCAGCAATAGTTCCATGACCACCGGAGTAGGTTAGAAATGGAATTTGACTAGTGTTCGCGTATTTGATCTTTGAACGTTAACAATGAGGAGAATGTTCGCAGGTAAAGGGAAAGGAAATGCAGGGATTATCTATCTTACTGTTTCGACGACATCATTCTCGGTCGCGACTTCGACAACAGCAGTGAAATGAGGACTCTTGAACTGCGACCACCGCGCCGTAGCACCGCCAAAATGCTCAGATTGTTCGACGTGTATCTTTGCTTCAGGAGATAGCTTCTCTCTGAGAGACGCGTAGGAATCCATTTTGCTTGGACGCTGGCTTGAGTATAGAGTTGAAAGAGGATAAAAGATAAAAGATAAAAGATGCGTAGGTAAACAACCAACCTTGGAAGGGTTGCTTTATGTTAGAGATGGTACCTACCTAGGTAGGTAGGCAGTACCTGTCGCACAAGCCGACGCACACGGCGGGGGTTGGTTCAGCTGTGCGGCTGGGGGTCAGCTTCCAAGGTTGTGACAGGTAGTACATTCCATGGTTGGGACTACTTTCTTACAATGAAATATCCCTCTCGAGTAGCACATGGTCTCGGTGATTATTTATATGCCACACTCCTATTTTCCTTGCACAGAGGAGAGAAGCACGTCGATCTCGACATGAGCCTGTGTAACGAAAACGTGCATATGTAGGTAGTGTACATAGGTACATGCATCGCTGGACTATCCATACGAAGACAGTCAGTATTCTATGCTGAATACTTGCCTCTGTGTTGCGTTGTTCAGGCATGACACCAACCTTGGAACAGGGTAGGGCTATCGCGGCAATGCGATAATTCCAAAATATACCTAGGTATTGCAAGGAACAATGAAGTCCATGAATGATATATTCTCACATTTGACAATCAAGAAAATCCATGACTACACCAACCGATCTCGAAACAAAATCTGCGCCTTTGGGTCCGGAATATCCGAATCATAGAAGAATATATTCTCTGGTCTGCCTTCGCCATCTTTCAGTTGCAAATCATACCGCTGAAGCAAAGCAATCAAAACCAACTTGCAAATTGTGCTACCCATAAACCGGCCTGGACACATGTACCGTCCGTAGCCAAAATGGAGAGATGCTTCGTATGACGAAGTAAACTGCAATCCGTTGTGATTACCCTTGAGATCACGTCTCATACGCTCGAATCGGAAACCGTCGAATTCGGTAGCGTGGTCTAGGTACTTGTCTGATATGGACATGGGTACTCCAGCGAAGGATATATGGGTTCCGGGTCGGATTATTTCGCCCGTAGAGAGATGGAAGGGGGCGAGGACGGTGCGGTTGACAGATACTGAAGGGTTAAGTTAGTTAGATCCTATCCTTCAGAGTGAACGCGTACACACATTTCGACGGAGGATGGAACCGCTGAGATTCCTTCAGGAAGCTATCCAGCTTCCACATGTTAGATAACTTTGCGAGACTGATCTCAGACGAATCCGACAGAACGCAATCAATCTCTTCACGCAGGGCCGGGGCATACACATCAAAGTGGGCTGCCAGATCAAAGATGGCATTGACGATGGTATTTGTTGTCGTGTGTGTGGCCCCGAAACTAATACCGGTCAATCGATGCGAAATTATATTTGGCACAGCTTCATTTGCAGGCGAAAACTCAACCAGCCAGTCGAGTGACGTCTTTTGTGACCGCTCCTTCCTGTTTTTCAAGGCATGATACTCGTGTAGTTGCTGGCGTATCACTGGGTTGACGATCTTTCGAATTGCGTGACGATGGGCATAGATCTGGTATAGATATGGCGTGAAGATTGCAATCAAGGGGCGTAATAGCCACGGTGTGATTTTCAAGGTCATTGCAGCCATGAACATGTTTTGCGCGTATCCAATAACATGCAATACCCACGCTGAGTCGCGACATAGCTGTTCTCCGACGACAGTCCGCGCGACTGTTTGAGCGACGGTGTGCAGGATCTTGGGATGAGGTGCGATGGTAGTCCAGTCTATACTATTACATCAGTGCCATTTTACAGGTTTGTATAGGTATCCAACTAACCTGGGTAATCAGCAAACTGCCGACTCAAATCATACTCAATTTCCTCCGCTGCAGGACAGATTTGATGCCCTATATTGGATATATACTGCGCACGAATAGCCTCAATATTGGTATGGCCAAACATGACATGATCCAAAGTCGTCCATTTGCCGATGAAGAACTAGACATGACATATCATGTCAGTCACGAAATACAATTTCAGAGAGGAAAGGTAAGCCTACATCAGAAGTAGCACGCCCATTATGCGCAATATCTTCTGATAAATATCCAACTTCCTTCAAGTATTTTGCTGGTAGAACGATTGACCGCCTGTCGAGGGTTGGTAACTCAAAAATGATGTCCGAGTACTACTCTTAAATATACCACTGAATATATCATCCTTCAATAGGAGGGAAATAGTTGGAGTACTGGGATAATACCTTCTCGTACGCCGCATGAATCAACTTAGGTCCGTTCTTGAAAAACGTCAGACGTGCCCACCACTGATATAAGAGCCCTGATTTATTTTCTTCAAGCCCGGCTAGAGGAAAACTTTGAATGGAAGTTTTCCCATCTCGTCGGTGGATGCTGTAAATAATACCAAGCAGAAGGGAAAAGAGAGTGAATTTTAAGCAGCCTGCTATATCAAGGGTTGGAAGTAGAGCCATGATCTTCAATACCTGAAGTAATGCTCGCGCACCTTAACATGGCAAAGTTGCTTCTTATTTGCAAGTAAGTCTCCTTTGTTTAAAATTATACAAGAACATTAGGTATATAGAAGGAAAAATGCATACTGTCAGTAGCTTTCTGCTTCAAACACTGTCAAATATCTCACCAATTCAGCTGAGCGAGTATACAAGCATCTCGCCTTTGTTTCCGGGTGATTGTCTTCTTTTCTTTTCTTTTTTTATCAAGTCTCGTGCAACCTTTGATCTGGGTTAACGTCACACATGGACATCCCGTCTCTCTGCTGCGCCGAGTAAGGTCTCGTACAGTGCCAGTAAGTAAAGCAGCGAGCAAGCATTCTTGTTAGAGATTCAAATAAGTGTGCGAGGATTGTGTCGATGCATTCCCGGTGTCCACTGTGAATCTATGTGTTCTCTAGAAGTACCTGGTTACCGTAACATATGCCTACTTTTCCGCCGACGGCTGCCATAATGTACAGGGCATTACTGTTGTGGAACGTCTCCTAAGCGGAAACGTTACTGATTTGGGATCCTGTCTCGTCACGTTCTTTATATGCGTTCCCAACTTCCCACATATTGAGAATGAGACGTAACCAGTTCGGACAGGTTACCGGAAGTACATGGTTACGAGTTGGTTGCGAGGTGGTTACCAAGAATAAGCGCATAAGGCCTAAGCGCACCGTGGTTACGTCGTACGAGGCCTAATATGTAGCGCTTACGAGATCTCGTAACGTCCCCAGATAAGATATAGGTATGTCCTGGCTTAGGGTTACGTCTCAATACGCCGAATGTTGTCAGATGTTTTAGGTTTCCACTAAAATTACGTTACTGTTACGTTTCTAATACGCGGAGTCGTCTCCTAGTGGTTTCCTGATTAGGAAATGTCGCTCAATGAGCCAATGGTAACCCGAAATGCCCATTTTCCGCTATGGCGCATTCTTCAAACGACATCATTCGACCTTCGGACAGTATTGCTAATATATTGCACCAGCATGATGATACCTTACATTGCATAGTTTTATGTATTCTCAGCTCGGAAAATTGTGCCATGCAATGGCTACCTAGGTAATTCAGCCCCAGTTCTCATCATGTGTATCATAGTATTGAGCAAGGGAAGTAATGTGATCTTTGCTCTGTATGTATTGCTGGATTGTGGCACAGTTACCTAGGTAGAGGACGCTGGACTTGTACGACCTTATTTTTTTGAGGATATTCAAGCTATTTTGCAATGATACAAATAAAGCTATCCTTCATTCCGGCGATCGATGGCTGAATCCTAAGTGAAAAAAGCTGCCCAACTTAATATATACACGAAAAGAAGAATTCCATCACAATGGGCACCCTCATCCATTCTGTATCTCATAACACACCCGGAAAAACGGATATAGCGGTTGAAACAGTGCTCTTATTTCTCGATCTAGTAGCCGTTTGCATGCGGATATGGTCACGACGAATCCAACGGCTCGGACTTCAGGCTAATGATTGGTTCATTTTTATATCGATGGTATGAAATAATACCTTTCTTGTGTAAAGGAAAGGATACTGACCGGGTCGATAGTTTTTAATGACTGGTCGCTATGTAGTTGAGGTCCTGGTCATTCTTCTTGCCGGGTTAGGGTTGCATGTCACAGAAGTCGCAGAAATTGGGGGAGAGCAGGCTTTTATTCGATTTAAGCAGGTTTGTGCTTCTTATAGATACAGTTATTGAATATTGCTGACAATGAAACTACGTATCTAGCTCGCATATGCCGACGACCTCCTCTGGGTAACAATCGTAACCCTAATCAAACTCTCCATCCTAGATCTCTACATCAAAGTCTTCAGTAGACCAATGTTCATCCGCACTGCTAAATGTGTCATTGCTCTGTGCGGTTCATTCTGGATCGCAGGCTTCTTTGCCACCGCATTCTTCTGCACGCCTCCTCAAAAGGATTGGTATTCTGATATCCCCGGTCACTGTGGTGATAGCGAGAAACTATACAGTGGGTGCGCTTCTACAGACCTCATACTTGACGTGATTACGATTTTGTTACCAATGCCCGTATTGTGGAGTTTAAAGCTACCGTTTGCCAGAAAACTGGCTTTGACGGGGATTTTTGGGTTGGGGTTTGTGTGAGTCCCCTCCTCCCCTTCAGGAGTCTCCGAGCTGTCCATTTGAGAGATCTAATAGAGAACTCGTTAGGATTATCTCAATAACCGCCGTTCGCATCAAATACATGCTTGAAATCAACGCAGCAGACCAGACAAACAGTTTCGCAAGAATAGGCTTATTTTCTGCCATTGTGCCTCTTTTGGGGATTGTAAACGCTTGTCTACCGGTCCTTGCGCCGGCTGTCAAGGTCATTTTTAAAAGAATCACCATTCGGAATACTTTACATTCCTCTACTGTCGCTACTAAGAATAACAATTTCTCTGGAGGCTATGATTGGACTCGGGCGAGAAATGGATTATCTAAACTGGAAGAACCTGAGTTGCCGCTTGTCAAATTGAATCATCAGCAGCAGTCGACGATTGCATATGCCTCGCGTGTGTGTCTCCCTTCCTCGTTACACGGGGAGAATGAGCACAGGATTCATGTTACATCGGAATTTGAGGTGAGTCCATTGTCGGCTCGGACGGGGGTTTGACGTTAGTCTTTCTTGGGCAAGAACGTGTCGTATTTCAGTTTTTGGGGTCTTTGAATTAGGATTGTTTAGTCATGCATGTAACCATTATGCAGTTACTAGATGTAGTATGTATGGAATTGTAATGCATATTTCTGACTGACTTTGAAAAGAGCCCTGGAGACTTCCAAGGTATCCTAGTAGCTTATGTATAAGACAAGCGCTTCCCATGTTTGGACATCTAGCACGTTCGAATTTTATCAAGTTAGCAGGAATTTTGGTATTTGCAGAATGGCCAGTCAAGTAGGTATCAAAAGGCCAAACATAGATCAAACCACTACTAATTTGCCTATCATAGTCTTCTTCTATCCTCCTCCAGGCGCGGCAGATATTACATCACGCAAAAGCTTTGGTCAATTACCTAGAGCAAAACAACCTCGACGAGCCCAACTTCGAAGTTGACAGCCCCCTGACTCCAGAGAATCGTGAATATGATGCCATCAGGTTACCCCTGACCCAGGCAGCCCAGGACCTTCTTTTGCTAGCCAACGGTCCCCTTCAATGGCTACGCACCTTTTTCTGTACTCACCATGACTTAGCTGCTTGGCAGGTAGCTTTACGTATGCACATTTTCGATATCGTGCCTTTACACGAACCGATCTCGGTATATGATATCGCGGCTGCGGCCGGGATAGACGAGACCCGATTAAGAAGCGTCATGAAACTCCTATCAACCCAGCGCTGCTTCCAAGAAGTCGATGTAGATACCTTCGTGCACACAGCTCTATCGGCATATATAGCACGCAACAAAGACGTTGATGCTGCTATTAGTTTCCAGGTTGATGAAATGTTTCAAGCTGCGTCATCGTTGGCTGATTGTGTCCAGAGGGATCCGTACAGATCTGATCCGAAGCAGAGTGCTTTTGTGCTAAGACATGGAAGTTCACCGTATCAGTGGTATGCAGCGAATCCTGAGAAGGCTAAGAGGTTTGCGGCTGCTATGGTTGGGTATGGGAAGAGTAAGTGATGATATTTACCCTGATTAGAATTGGAAGGTAGCGGATTAATCATTTCGTGGTTGCAGTGACTCGTGATCCTCTAATACTGCGCGAATCGTTTCCATGGGACTCCCTTCAGAAGAATACGGTGGTGGATGTAGGGGGTGGCAATGGACATATCTCGATGTATCTGGCGAAGGTAAACCTCATTTCACCAGTTCTCGACTATACCGCGTAAAAGCTAAATTATTATGGATAAACAGCAATTCCAGAACTTAGAATTCATCGTCCAAGACATCAACCCAAACATGTTCTCCCAAGTCTCCAAAGATCCAATCCTTCCCACTCTCAACGGCAGAGTCACATTCATGCAGCACGACTTCTTCCAGCCACAACCAATATCCGGCGAGATTGCCGGTCTCTACTTTATTCGACAAATCATTCACAACTACACTGACGAAGACGCAGCACGCATTCTTCGGGGGCTCGTACCCGCTCTCGAGAAAGGGGGCGCCTCTAGTTCTGTACTCATCAACGATATGATCCTTCCACCAGCTAATACGTTGCTCAAAGTTGAGGAACATGCTCTGAGACAGATTGATATCGCCATGTTGGACGGCTATGCTGCTAAGCAACGGACTTTGCGGCAGTTTGAGGATGTACTCAAGGAAGCTGACGAACGGTATGAGGTATGAACCCTGCTTTTTCTTACATCGGGTAGTATTTTCGAGCGCATACTTGCACGACTGCTAACCGAGATTATCACGATGACTCAGATTGTGCGCGTGCATGCAGACGGAATGTTGGGATTGTTGGAAGTACGACTTCGACTACTGCAGTAGGCTGCCTTATTCCCCCATTGGGAAAAAGCATCCATCAATCGGATACAACAGACGAGAATACGTCCACGGGTGTATACACTGTATAGCTCATACTTCTCAAGGTTCCAGTCACAATCAAAAATTCTCAACAGGCTTTCTTGATAAGATATTATAGCATTGATGTAGAAGTGCGGTAGCACAAAAAATACGTCCATGGAGGTTACTCTAATAGTCATCCTACATATGCATCCATCTCTAAGACTGGAGGATTGTTTAAGCTTGAGGTCCCATTCGAGGCCTTTGTGATTTCGATAACTACCAAATAGGCTTTTGAGTATTCGCCCGGCATTTGTAACATACATACATACATGTATGACCTGGACTGGCTGAAACTCGTCACGACGTCAAAATCAGGTGTTGTCTGGCTAAAGTATCAACAGTGGTTGCACTTGCTGGCCCAAAGAAGGATTAGTACTATCAGCTTAAATGTCAGCTTCGATGAAGACAGAATAATAATGTGGATTTGGTCAATAACGTTTTGAGGGCCTCCAATTCCTATTCTTATGTCCTGTCGAGCAAAAAGAACCTTGGGAAGAAACAAAAATGGATTGTCATAAAAACCAGCATGACCCTGAGCCAATCGCCATTGTAGGACTAGGTGAGATACAAGAAAAGCCCAAGTTTTAAGCTTTTGTATCTCACAAAAGGCGTTGGATAGCATGTCGATTTCCAGGCGACGTTACCTCTCCCTCCCAACTCTGGGATCTCTTACTAGAAGAGCGCTCCGGATGGACCGAATTCACTGCCACCAACAGGTTCAGCGCCGATGCATTTTATCATCCCAATGGCCAACGACCTGGTAGCATGGTCAGTCGAGGCGGATACCTTTTACAAGAAGACGTCCATCGTTTCGATCACGCCTTTTTCGGCATTTCGCGAGTCGAGACGCTATCTCTGGATCCTGCTCAACGTAAGCTGCTCGAAGTTTGCTATGAGGCGTTTGAGAATGCGGGAGTGCCCTGGCAGCGGTTTGATGGCTCCCGGACTGGTGTTTTTGTAGGGAATTTTAATAATGATCATCAACTTATGCATTTTCGTGATCCGGAGCATACGGTTCCTTATGTGGTTACTGGTACTGGTCCTACTATTTTGAGCAATCGGATTAGTTATACATTCAATCTTAAGGGGCCTAGGTAAGCATCTTTTCTCAAAAAAGGGGAAGTCTGGACAACACTCAAGTATATTACACATAAGCCAGCAGCTAACTATCTGGTCCTCGTCTAATAGTCTAGTTGTAGATACTGGCTGCTCAGCATCAATGTACGCCCTTCATCTGGCCGTGCTGTCCCTGAGAAACAATGACTGCGACGCCGCGCTTGTAGCTGGAAGCAATCTGATCCTGGGTCCAGATGGCCAACTATTCACCACCAAATTGGGTGCCATTTCTCCAACGTCAAAATGCCACACTTTCGATATCGGGGCAGACGGCTACGGCCGTGCAGAAGGTTTCGGTTCCCTTTACTTGAAGAGTCTATCACGGGCAATGGCCGACGGTGATTCGATTCGGGCTCTCGTCCGTGGAACTGCTTTCAATGCTAATGGAAAGACTGGAGGGATTACGCATCCGAGTCAGGAAGGACAGGAGGCTGTTATTCGGGAGGCATATAAAGCTGCCGGGGGACTTGATCCAGATCTCACTGGTTATTTTGAGTGTCATGGAACTGGCACGCCTGTTGGGGATCCAACTGAAGTTGCGGCTATTGGGAAAGTGTTTGCCTCTGGTCGGGCAAATGAGAGTTTGCTGATCGGGTCGGTAAGTCAGAAGATCAAGGAGACTGGAAAGAAAGAAGTTTGCTGAAAAAAGCATTCATCCAGGTTAAACCTAGTCTCGGCCACAGCGAGGCTGCTAGTGCCTTGTCTCAAATTATCAAGTCTATATTGGCCATGGAGCATGGAATAATCCCAGCAACTATCGGATTAGAGACGCCCAACCCAGCGATTGATTTTGAGAATTGCCGTGTCCGCGTTGTTACGAAGGCGATGACTTGGCCAAGGGGACTACTGCGAAGAGTCAGTATCAATTCTTTTGGTTATGGCGGTGCGAATGCGCATTGCATTATCGATCATCCTAGTGTTGTGATTCCGGATTATGTGCCTCATGGATATCGCCTCTCAAAAAGTTTGATGAATCCAGTGAACGATGATGGGCTCTCCAGCCATCATACACATGGGCATGGAACTAGAGGCACGAGCGGATACACAAATGAGAACAGCAAACTGGATGTTCAGGACAAAACCGAGTTTCTAGAAGTTTGCCCACGAATGATTCAATCAAGCAATGCAGGAACTCGAGCTTTGATCCTCTTGCCATTTTCCGCACACACCAATTCATCCCTGAAAGCAAACATTATATCAATCATGAAGTCAATTAGCGACTTTGACCTGGCTGAGGTTCTTTTCACGCTGGGAGCACGTAGATCCCGTTTTGCTCACGGTGGATTTCTCATCACGGAGACGAGCGCCTTGGAAAATCAGGAGACTCTTCTGTCAAACGATTCGCTCGTTAGTGGCAAGATTCCATCCTCCCCGATACAGCGGATTGGATTCGTTTTCACTGGCCAAGGATCCCAATGGCCAGAGATGGGCGCAAAGCTGTTTACCAACTACCGTATATGCAGAGACACCATCAAATATCTTGATTGGGTGCTTGATCAGCTTCATCAAAAGCCGCCGTGGACTATTGAAGAAGTCCTTCTGGAACCTGCAGAAAAGAGCCGCGTTAATGAGCCGGAGATATCTCAGACAATGTGTACGGCTCTCCAGATTGCCTTGATAGTTCTGCTCAGATCTTGGGGAATTGAGCCTTCAGTAACAGTGGGGCACTCTTCTGGTAAGAAGATAGAAGAATACTTGATTTCAATTCATAGCATGCTCAAATTTTTATTTTAGGAGAGATTGCTGCAGCATATGCAGCCAAACGTATTCGTGCTAGCGACGCTATAGTTCTAGCATATTTTCGAGGAAAGGCAGTCTCAACTAACAAGCGACAGGGTCGGATGTTGGCGGTTGGTCTGGGTCCGGATGAGGTGTATGCTTACCTGAATGGTATAGAGCATTCAGTAAAGATCGCGGCGGTCAACTCTCCCAGCGCGGTTTCACTGTCCGGGGATATGGATGCGATTCTTAGTCTGGCTAACCAGATGGATGCAGATGGAGTATTTAACCGTATGCTAGAGACTGGCGGAAATGCGTATCATTCGCATCACATGGCTGCCTTGGGAGAGACATATGAGAACCTTGTCAGTCAGGGGCTCCAAGGAATTGCAGATGCTAGGATGAAAGAACAGCCACCGACAGGACCTTTTGATATTCAATGGATATCATCAGTCACTCCATACAAAGACCCAATCGTCAGCCCCGTCTACTGGAGAGAAAATCTAGAGTCTCAGGTTCTTTTCTCCTCAGCGGTTGAAACTCTTACCCAAAAGGCGCTAGTAGACCTTCTGATCGAGATTGGACCTCATCCTGCTCTCGCTAGTTCTGTGAAGCAAATTTACTCGACTCTGGAGCAGAAAGGAGTTAGAACACCAACATATCTGGCAAGCCTTCGACGCAGTAAACATGATTGTGTCAGCATGCTGACCTTAGCTGGACATCTCTTCCTGAACAACGCACCTATTGATTTAGTAGCCGTCAATGCAACAGATCATGGAACTCAATTGCAACACGGTTTTCCGTGTGTGGATTTCCCGCAATATCAGTATGATTACGGTGAGACAACAATCTACTACGAAAACCGAATCAACAAGGAATTTCGATTAAGAAAGTTTGCTCGTCATGACTTGCTCGGAAGCAAGCAACCCGGTGGCTCTCAAATTTATCCTTCGTGGAGGAATATGCTTCGCCTCAAGGATTTACCCTGGTTGAATGATCATAAGTTGCTTCCTCACACTGTTCTCCCCGCTGCGGCATACATTAGCATGGCTGTTGAGGCCGCGAGGCAGGAATACTTGGAAGAGCACAATGAAGACGATGATATACCGCCAATGCGTGCCTTTCGATTGCGCGACCTCGCCATCAACTCCACGCTCCGCATCCCAGATGATGAAATAGGAGTCGAGACTATTCTAGATCTGCAAAAGGCCACAAAGACAGCGAATCATCCATCTAAATGGATGCGGTTTTCCATTGGCTCCTTTTCCTCAGAGGAAGGAGTTTGGATTGATCATTGTTCAGGGACCATCAGCGTAGAAACAGTCGATCCCTCATTATGCGAGAAATTAACCATGGACAGTCGAGCACGATCCCTCGATATAAATCGATGGTACGACAGATTTACCCAGGTTGGACTAGGATACGGGCCGGCTTTCCGTGGTCTTTCTGAACTGCAAGCATACCGGGGTAGCAATATTGCCAGCGCTCACGTTGCCCTAAAATCGCCCGCAACCGCCGTTAAGGGGGGTGAATCTCAATATCCCCTTCATCCCGCGACGTTGGATACATGTCTCCAACTCGGCCTCATTGCCTGTCATGCAGGACAGGTTGAGAATGCTACCAGAGCATTTGTGCCGGTTGCTGCAGATGAAGTGATTATCTGGGCAAATGGTGATAATACCGAAACTGGATGGGGAGTAGCAAGTGGAAAAATACTCGGCCAGCGCGGTGCATATGTCCAAACACAGCTATATAGTTCTTCCGGACAACCCATTTTGGATGTTAAGCAGCTGCGCTGCGTTTCTTACGACAATAGTTCCTCTCAGACCTCATTTTCGTCGTTGAAAATGGCTCGAGAACCTTATTGCCGCCTTGTTTGGCGCCTCGATATCGACTATCTTAGCAACGATTTGGCCCGAAGTATTTTTCCTGGACAACAAATCTGCGACAATGCCCTGCATGACCTTGATTATCTCGCTGAACTGGTCATTGCAGATATACAACTTCCGGAATCACCGAGGCCTCATCATTCTCACTTTATTCAATGGGTTTTATCGAACCAAGACATAGTGTTCAGTGGCAGTCTCAAAGACATGACCACTGCCCAACGAGCCAAACTCATTGACGAATTGTCCCACCAGCACGGCCATATTGCCGAATTCAAAGCTCTAAAATGTCTTCATAACCGCCTGCACGATATCCTTGATTGCGAGGTCTCCAGTATGCAGCTACTGAAGGAAGACAATATTTGGCAAGAACTGTATGCATCCGGCCTCGCATTCCAGGCTGCCTATACTCAGTTACGACATATTGTTGACCTAATCGTGCATAAGAACCCACGGGCTCGTATCCTAGAACTCGGGGCCGGCGCCGGTGCTGCCACGCAAGTCCTACTAGATATTCTCGCAGCAAAAAGCGCCTTTAAACGATTTGACACATATACATTCACCGATTCTCAAGGCTGGTACCTGCCATTAGCCAAAAGCAAATTCTCCGAGTACAATGGGTTATACTATTGTATCCTCGATATTGCACAAGACCCGTCATCCCAGGGGTTTGAGTTGGAAAGTTTTGATTTGATCATTGCCTCGGGCGGTTTGAATCAGACTACGAATTTGGCAAAAGCTTTGGAAAACGTCCGGAGCTTGCTACGGCCCGGTGGTAATCTGGTATTGCTGGAGTTGACCACGTCTCGACTAGGTTTTGAGCTCCTGTCGAGAACATTGATGGGCCGGTGGGACTTTCAGGGCACCCCATCTTTGGAGGAAACCAAGTGGGAGGATGTGCTAATCAAAGCCGGCTTCTCCGGTGTTGACGTGGTTCTAGATGATGTAGGTGTAATACCTTTGCTTCTAGCTCGTTTTTAAAAAGTACACGGCTGATGACTTTACGGTACTCTCTTAACAAGACGCTCTCAAAGGTCATGTTATCGACGAACCCTTTGCAAGATCAGTCGGAGGAATCTTCGTCAAAACCAGGCGTATATCTCATATATCGGAACTATCCACCGCCCCTGAGTAGGGCAATCCAGAAATGCTTCGAAAAGGAATGCTTCAAGGTAACATATACGGAGATATTGCAGTCAACGCAAGCCATTCCACCAGGTTCCATCGTTGTATCCCTCATTGATATCGAATCAGTCACAATCACCTCATGTGACGCAACATACCTTGAGGCGATAAAAGCCATTGTTCCACAGGCATCGTGTCTTACTTGGATTGCTCGCGGCAGTCCGGTTGACGGCACTCATCCAGAGTCAGGCTGTATGAAGGGCCTGCTCCGCTCAGTACAGACGGAGAACCTTCTTTCAAGGATCACTTACGTCGAGATATCGGATATTTTTCACGGCTCGCCGGATTGGACTGCACGATTAATTACCTCCGTAACGTTACGCCACAGGATTAGTAATTCGAAAGACAAGCTGGCTGATCGAGAGTATCTGATTCATGATGGAGCTCTTTATGTCGAACGATTAGTGCCTGATGAATGCTTGAACAACAAATTCCAGTCACTCCATGGGTCCCAGAAAGAAGCATCAATTAGGCCGATAGATAGCAAAGAGCGATTGCGAGCTAGTTATAAGCAGCCTGGTATTCTTTCATCGCTTTACTTCGAAACTAATCGATCCTTCGAGGAGTTTCTACTAGACGATTGGGTGGAAATTGAAACCAAAGCAATTGGTCTGAATTTCAAGGTAGGACATAAACAGCTGAGAGAAACTGAGTACAAGGCCAGAGCTGATTAAAATAACAGGATCTTGCCGTCGCTACAGGCCGATTTGACTGGGACTTCCTCAGCACAGAAATATCCGGTGTAATATCAAGAGTTGGCCCTGGAGTAACGACTCTAGCAGTAGGTGACCGCGTCTTTGGCCCCGTCCCCGGTCAAATGGGCAACTATGCCCGATCACCCAGTTCGCTGGTACAAAAACTTGCACCTACAGAGTCCTTCGTCGCCGGCGCGTCAATGTCCGTGTCATATCTCACAGCGATATGGGCATTTCAACATCTCGCACACCTCCACAAGGGCGAATCAGTCCTCATTCAATCAGCTACTGGTGGCTTGGGCATGGCAGCTATCAAACTCGCCGAGTATATAGGAGCGAATATCTACGCCACAGTCGGAAATGATAAGAAACGATCAGTTCTGATTAACGAATTCGGGATTCCGGGGCGACAAATCTTTGATTCACGCGATGTGACAGTTGTAGATGAGATGCTCCGCGTCACTGGAGGCAAGGGCTTTGATGTTGTTCTCAGCTCGTCTGGAGGTGATATGATGCACGAAACGTGGCGATGCATTGCGCCGATGGGCCGGTTTATTGATGTCGGTAGAACAGATGTGCTTGCGAATGGTCAATTAGGGCTTGGAATTTTTAAACGCAATGCCACTTTCTCGTCCTTTGACTTGGGGCTTATAAATAAGCAGAATCCTGGGCTGATTTCTTCGTACGTATTTTGCTTGAACAATCCACCGTGAGATTAGGATATTGCTGACTGGCAAACCTTTTTAGGTTGATGAAAGAGCTCAGGCATCTCTGGAGTGAGGGTTTTATTAGCCCTGTAGACTACATCGAAACCTTTGATATTTCTCAACTAGAATCGGCAATGAGGTACTTTGCGAAAGGAGTTCATATCGGGAAACTTGTCATAACTTTTGATGATCCAAACGCAAAGCTTGAGGTAAAATTCCTTTGGACCTTGAAAATTTCATTTCAAGTTCAGAAGTTGATCCTATCATCATAGATAGCTCGACCTGCACCACGAGTCCATTTAGATCCCAACGCAACATATCTGCTTGTTGGATGTCTAGGTGGCCTGGGACGAAGCCTGGCTTCCTGGATGGTAGACCATGGCGCTCGACATCTTGCATTCATGTCCCGATCTGGCGCTAGTAACGTTGAAGCATCTTCTTTGGTTACAGAACTGTCCAACCGAGGGGTAATAATAGAGATCATTTGTGGTAGTGTCACTGACAGAGAAAGTGTTGAGGCCGCTGTCGAGAAAATCTCCGCGCATCGGCCGTTGAAGGGAGTAGTGCACGCAGCGATGGTCGAAGGGGTATATGTTCATTCTTATCAGTTTTTGACATCAAAAGAGTCATTTCAGCTTCATCTTAGCTGTATAATCATTACTAATGCTTCACTCCCGTAGGATTCTTCCTTCGAAACCCTCAAACACGATCAAATGCTCTCAGTCCTGGAACCGAAAGTAACCGGAACATTAAACCTCCACCACGCAACGACCGGTCATCCCCTCGACTTCTTTCTAATGACCTCCTCTATTGTCGCAACAGTTGGAACCCCGACGCAAAGCGCCTACTGTGCCGCAAACGCTTTTCAAGATTCCTTTGCTCGGTATCGAAGAGCCCAGTATTTACCCGCAACCTCTCTAGCGTTAGGGCTAATTCAGGAGGTCGGCTCAGTGCGAAATTTGCAAATCTTTCAGCAAATGCTGCAGCGGAATGTGTCATATGGGATATCGGAAACCGAGTTTTTGCAACTTGTTGAGGGGGCAATGTGCTTGGATCATCAATCTGTGGATGATGATGATGATCTTTTTGTCAAGGCCAGTGACAACAACACTTTAGACTCTCTTGCCGCGTCTCACGTGGTGGTTGGTTTCGAGCCTAGTCGTTTCATACCTTTTGCTCAAAAGGGCCAGATGAATGATCTTATCTGGCACTCAGATACTCGTTTCCAAGCCATAGTCCAAGCCATCTCAGACCGCGTGCAGGATACTAATCCAAATGAGTCTGAGTCTCCTCTTTTTAGCTCGTCTACTTCTGTGCGCCGGCGATTACTTGACGCAAAGACTCCTTCAGAAGCTATGACAATTGCAACAAATGCAATCACAGAGCGGATAGCGACGCTGTTCGGGCTTTCTGTCGACGACATCGACTTGGAGCAACCATTAACGAGGTATGGAATCGACAGTTTGACAGCGGCGGAGCTGCGGAATTGGTTGATAAAGACGTTTGGGGTTGAAGTGTCAGTGCTGCATCTGCTAGGGGAGAGGGGCAAAGTGAATGAGTTGGCGGCGGCTACTACTAGGGCTATGTAATCCTCTCTAACCCTAGCCCTAACTTCCCCTAATCCTGGCTATCCGCCTTCACACTCAGCGCTTATTCAATTTTACGGCGCTATGTATGTCAAATTACTGCGTTGGAATGGAGAATCAATTGGCGAAAAGCAAGCAGAAACAAGAGGTCTGGTCAATTCTCTGATATGCGTACGTAGTATCTCCGATCATTTACCGTGTTCCTTTGGGTATAAGTAGGGCAGCCAGAAGAGGGAATTTAGAAAAAGCGTCATGAGCTATGCTGTACATGGAGACTTAAAAGGTATGAATGCGACAAAGAATTCGAATGCAATTTGTGGTACAGCGGTTTGTCGTTAAAGAACAACCAAATAGTTAGGGAACACCTCCGAGTAGGAAGAGGCTGCAGTCCGTTTATGGGGCTGGCCGTTTTAGTGGATGTGCTTCAGTATTGCTATACATTAATCGTCATGTTAGCAAAAGGAACAGTAAGTTAGGCGGACCGCAGAATGTTGAGGTAAAACTTACAGTACATATTCGTCGAGACTGACAACGCTGGGATCGCTGTATAGGAGGTAGAAATATTTCAGTGTCTCCGCTAACCAGAAAGACTCCATCTCATCGCGGAGCACAGGTGCTTTGCTAGTGACGTCTGAAATAGCAGAGTCTGCAAGTTCTGTCCGGCAATACCGTGCAATCGCTTCGAACATTCTCCATCCTTTTTCTCTCCAAATATCATCGCCTGTAAGTCGGTACATGATGAAAACGGACTCGATAGCCTCGGGTCGGAGAATATACATTCGAGACCGTATTTTCGTATAGCCGAGAGGAATACGCTCTTCCTGCAACCGTTGAGTAACATAATCCTCATGAGAGAGGACCACAGGCTTAGGAGGAGGTACAAAGTTTGGATCATCAATATCCAGGGGCGATTTCGAGGTTTCTTCCTGGACCACACCGGTTCTTGAAGTGGAGAGATGTGCATGTTCATCATAGTCGTCTAAGCCACGTTTGGCGATACTTTCACGCTCTTCGACTTTGGGAGTTCGCATTGGAGCGACAAGACTAGGCTTATTTTGAGGGGAAGGCTGCGTTTCATGGGATGCCTCTTGATAGGTCTCCTTCGCGCGTAGCAACTGACGTTCGTACGACTTCTCTGCCTGAATAATGCGAGACTTCTCATTGGGATCCATTATGTCAATGTACCTAGTTGCGTTCCACGGGCATTTAGAAGGGTCATCGCAAGGGAGGATTTCAAATTCCTCGGGCATGATGCCGGTAGCGGTAGATTCGTAGGCCCAAACACACCCGTCAGTAAGTTTACTTGCAATATCCATGTCATGCTCTAGGTCAAATAATTTAGCCCCGACAGCAAGCATCCCGCCGGCAAAACACGTCAGATGAGTGCCTTCATAGGTGTACCGGAACCTTTTTCCTTCAGTACCGTCATCCAAGTCATTAGTTGAATCAGAAACTTTCGCAGTTGCAACAAATCGTATATCTCTCTCTTCATCGGGAAGCATAGGTCGGAAGATGAGCTTATCGCGCACCGGTTTCATAGCAATCTCATAAAGGCTGTGGTATTGATCACTAAGGCCTCCAAGAAGCATATATTCTTTGGGCAGATATTCGTAAGTTGAATCAGACCGTCCACCCAGACCAAAGCTGTCACTTGTAGCTTTAGGGGGGGATGCTAGCCCTTGCGTTTTACAGATCTGCTTGGTGGCTGAAGGAGTGGGTGCTTTCGTTTGGACTTCATATTCTGCAGGCTGGGCGTCAGAATCTAGCCCAGCATCTCGTTTCTCCATGTCCTTGGGGATAGGGAGATGCTTTTCGAGAATTATTGTAGGCGAGGATTTCGCTGCTGCTGCCTCGCTAGCTTTGCTCATCTCAGCCCTAGACTTTTCCGTGCGAGAAGGATGCCCAATGGAAGCACTGCTAGGCGGAGCGCACCCAGAAGCATCCACCGCAAGCGGCCACATGCCAGGAAGTCTGGTGTTGTTCTGCATCTTCTCAAGTTCGTCCGTGATGCGAGCTATTGCATCATAATATTTATCTTCCTTGGTCAACTGAGCCAGACGAGTGAATTCTACGGACAAGGAGCCCAGCTCGGCCAAAACGACACGAGTGCCGGCACGACGAGGCTGAGCCACGGCGACACTATGGAGGCATTAGCGATAGTACTTACTAGGGCAATGGGATAAGCGGTAACAACTCACGGAGCCCAGAGGTAGAATGTGACTGGCATTCTATTCGGCGTGTCAAATGCACCAATCAAGATTTCAGCCAGTTCCACTGCCTTGTCCAACAGAACTGGATATTTTTGGCCAGAGATGTCGTACGCACCAAGCAGGCCGCCCAAGTAGCGAATCACGGTCTCGAAAAGAGGAATATCTTTTCGAATGGAAGTGGTAAAATCGATCTTCCTCACCTCTTCTACGGCAGCGGCAAATTCATTTTTCAAGTCCATTATCCACAGTGTGTCTAGTGCATCGACGAGTGTGGCACCCCAGCCCGCAAATGGATCTCGGTAATCCCCCGTGACAGGTCGAACCTCATCGTGTCCTAGTGCATAGTGTGTATAGCCATCCCATGCATGTTGGAATTCTTCCTTGATAGATGCCAGTCTCTGGGTGCGTAGAAGTCTTTCTGTGGTAGACTCATCTTTGAACGTAGACTGAAGCCGAGGCAGCAACTTAGGTCGGCCAGTGGGGAGCTTGATGAGGTCGGACTCATCAACGGGGAAGTGCTCGGGAAGTTTCTCCCAATGCTGGTTGGGCACGCCGCTTGGAAGACTGTCCGAGGTCGCAACTTGGTCGGGCTTTGTCTTGGTGCCCGACTGTTCTGCGTCCTTGCTGAGAGGTTCCTCGCCGGATATTTGCAGACTGGGATCGTCCACGGACGGGGAATCAACGGCATCAGTATAATCGGTGGTCGAGTGAGTGGGGGTTTTCTGAATTGTGTCCGGGCCCCAGGTATCATCATCCACAAGTTCTTTCTGTTTTTCAGTCTGTCGATCATTGAATGTTTCTTTATTTTTCAACGGCTCCTCGGGTTTTGAGGGGGACGTCTTGACTATAGGGTCTGAATCGAACTTTATCTCCGGTGCCGGCGCCGAAGGAGGAGGAGGAGGAGGAGATACGGGGGCATCATGACTGATGGGTACTTTAACATCCTGGATAGCACTGGGAGACCACTCGCGCGACCTCAGGAAATGCACGAAAACAAGGCCGACAATGACGCTGAAGACGACAAAGGAGCGATATCTGCGACTGCGCGGCATTATGGCGGGTTGTTTTTCTTCTTGTATCGTATCTTATCTTATATCCAAAAACGAAGGTAGTCCGAGCTCTGCAGCATGATCCTGGCGTCCGCGGGAGCTGGAGAAGATTGCAATGGGAGCGAGAGATGGACGAGGTTGGCCATGGGCGCGCGAAGGAACGACGAGTGTGAAGATGTGAAGGAGCGGAGCACAAGAGCCCGAAAGCGGACTAGCGGCTTGTCGGTCTCGGCCTGAGGATTTTGGCGCCAATTTCAATGGTTGGCAGCAGTGGAGATGCCGAGCCCAGCCAAGCCAGACCTGAGACTGAGACTCCTGAGTCCTGACTCTTTTCTGGTCAACAGCCTAAGACTCCAGTACTCAGTGCTCACTGTACTCCGTGAAAGAGTTACTCCATATATGAAGTACGTATATTATATAAAGTACCTGTACCACTACCAGCACAGCCGGGAGATCTATCCTGATCGTCTACTCCGTACTCCGTAGATCGCTGGCCTGAGGCTTGAGGCTTGCCTTGCCGCCCCCGCGTTTTCGACCAGCCAATGGCAGCGCAGTCTGGCTTTTAGTCTCCGAAGCCTGAACTTCAAGGCAACGACCATAGCAATTAGGTACTCTAGTTCCGTAACTAGTACTACTTAGTACTATCTAGTACGTACATTGTATTGTATCTCTAACGTCCTCATATGCCGCCCGCTCTGCCTTCGTTGTTGGCCTTTTGGAATTGCTGGATTAACCCAAGTACGCCGCCTGGACCATTGACGATTGCTTCCACTTCTTCGCCTTCTTCTATCCCGTCGCTGTCATCTGCATCGCCTGCTAGATTGACACGCCACGAGCCCTCCAAATTGTTATCACTGGTAGCCACTGCCCCCGTTGAATCGCTGGACTGTGGAGCCACAGGAGTCCGGCTTGACGTGTCGCCGTCAGAGAGCTCTTTCACTTCGTCCATGCCATCACTGACAGGCCGAGAGGGCCGCAGACGAGCGTGAGCAGTCGTTCTATGTGTTGAACGCAGTCCTGAAGCCGAGGGCTGATGGTGCGGGTCCAGGAGCATCGAGTGAAGCGGCGAATTGAGAGCTGGCGGCCCACTGCCGAAGCGAGACCGATGCGCCTGTGGTCCTAAAAGAGGGGACTGTCGTGCCCCCGCCATCTGATCCCAACGGTCCGCACGGGGAGCTGCATCGGCTGGCTGAGCAGACCCAAGAGCAGGGAAGGAAGGAGGAGGGTGAAATCTTCGTCGGGGTCCAGGGGCCGCACCGGCCCGCGGATTTGGGCCGTAGCTATCCAGGAAGCCGTAATACGAAGCAAGCATTTTCCCATCCTTGGTCGAGAAATAATCGTCTCGCAAGTCTCCCGCAGGCCCGCCACTCTGATTAGGCATGCGGCCCGGATGAGGATTAGACCGGGCATCCTTCCTAAAATCAAAGACCGCAAAAGAACACACGTGGCCCAACCCATCTACGTGGACAGTGAATTCGCGGAAAAAATCGATCAGACGATCGCTGCATTTAGGAAGGCTGAACCACAACACAAATGGGGTGAAGATCATGCTCAGGATCTCCTCCAGGAAAATCACAATTTTCATCTGGTAGAGCATCGCGAACTCTTGTCTCACCTGATCGCTGTGCAAACGCCCAGCCCAATGGTCTGGTCGATAATGAGTAAAATTGGTCACTTCCAGGAGCGCAAATTCAGGGTCGAAAACATCAGTTTCTTCCGGCACCAATCCCCGAGCGAGAGCCCAGACACTACCAAACAATCCAAGGTAAAAAAGTACGGTGCGATCCTGCGTAATTTCAAACCCCAGGAACAGTTCCGGATCCAAAAGTGAAGCTAATGCTAGAACCGACGCAAGAGCCCCTGCGATAAAAGCCACAAAGCGTGAGATTTGCACTGTTTTGTCTTTGGGGAATTGGTCAACATAGCGATTGGCAAAGGGGTATGACATGTTAATGCGACGCTGGAACAGATGCCAAAGTTCGTTGAATTCGCGGAACTTCCATTCCGCAAGAGGCGTATACTGACGCGAGCCAATTTGCGACGGGTTTTTCTGGTACTCGTTGAAGTAACGAAAGAAGTAATGCATCATAAAGTAAACAACGATAAACGGGGCGACGAAAACATTCATTATACCAGCAAAGATAAAGCGCCTCCGTAGGCCTTCGCTTAAAGCTCGTCGGTGGGTGTCTCTTAGAAAGAGTGGTCGTACCTGGCCCTGCTCATTGAAGACGTAGTCTAGAATACACAGGTTCAAATTCCATTCCAACGTCCGTGAGAACAACTGTCGATTTCGAAGAAAGGGGACAGGTAAAGTAAGGTCAAGTATGTCCTTGTTAAATAAAGCTATAAGGTAATTTTCCTTCCGCATCAGCCGGTTCGCAATATCATGGGCATCCATTCGCTGCTTCGACTGGCTGCCCATGAACCTCCGATGCTTGGCAGAAATGGCAGCCGCGGTGGATGGGTTGGCATCTCTCAGAGTCATCAACCGGCTTACAACTTGCTGCCACGATATAGTCTGTATTTCTGGGTCGGAGATGTCTAGCAAGTAGTGATAGAAATCGTGCATATGTCGGAGTCTTCGAATATCGAGGATGTATTGAACAAGTTTACCGATCCAGAAAAAGGTGAATAGCCACAATAGGAGCGTGGTGGATGTTGAAATCTTGGTCATACATTTCGGCACAAGAATATCCTGTAAAGACTTGCTGCTGCGGACTAAGTTGTAGTTGACGCAGCTTGACAGAAAGGTCGTGAAGCCCACCACAAAAGCAAGAGTCCTTTAAAAATGGGTCAGCCAATTTTTCTTTCTGGCAGTTCATGGGGGAGATGCTAGTCCTACAATAAATTGAGTGCTCGACTCATCAATATACACCAGACACCATTTCCCAGGTAGTATATGTATACGTCTTTTAAGAAATTGTCGAGATTCTCGACATTCGCCCATCTCCACATGGCCTTGTCTTTGGGACTGGCAGAGGCTAAACCAGAGAAAGCTCCAGGCCGCTCTGCGGGCAGAAGTCGATGTGACTTTCTATGAACCTGCGGTGTTTCCCAGCGGTTTCTCGGCCTGCGAGATGACGGGCCGAAGTCTTGGTACGCATCACGGCGGTCGTCGACACCGTAAGAGGGGGGGGCAGGCGGTTTAGGCATATCTTCGACATCATGGCCTTCTATCAGCAAGGAGGCCGGTACGTCATCGTGGTCGCCTTCGTCGGCTTCGGCTACTCGGGGAGATAATTGCTGCAGCCATCGGGGCCTCGTTGACCTGGACCTATTCCGATGGTTATCCGACTGCTTTCGGGGCCGTCTCTGGGCTAAGAACGCGGTGCTCTGTGTAGTAACCTGGCTGTCGGCGGCGTCGTCGGGGTCAAAATTATGAAGCGAGCTCTGCAGGTTCTCCTCGTCCAAAGCCATTGCGGCACGGTCCTCAACGTCGGAGTTCGCAGATGCCTCGTCGTCATTCCTGATGGCTTCGTAGATGGAGGGAGAGCCCGTGGGAGGCAGTATCCGCGATAATATATTTGAGCTCATCATGGTTGCGGTGTGGTTGAGGGGCGGGGTTGGTTCCTTCACTTCATGGCTGGCATAGCTGTGGTTCCGGCACAGAGAGCTCAGGCTGCTTTAGAAGCACGACACGATGAGCAGGTGACGGGGAGGGGACCGGGGACGGGGACGAGGGCGGGGACATGTAGAGTATCTCAGCAGTGTTCGTGACCTGGATCTCGGGGTCCTTGTGATAGTTATGTGTCCCAGATCGAAGCGCAACAGTCACCAGATATCTTTAGGTTGGTGGTAGTCCGTAGTGAAGCTGGCTGTACTCCGTAGAAAGAGCAGGCTTGGCACGTGCCGCCACGTGATCGAAGCACCGATTACTCTGGCACTCAGTTGAGAACTTGAGCAGTTCTCTGATCACAATCTCCATCGTATTTCGTCAACTTACCTCGGCTAGCTATCTTCTAGATTCATTAAATACACCCACCCCTCTTCCAAAGAAAGGCGGACAGTTCACACACGCCCTGCGAGATCATGAATCATGAATCATGATGCCCGGTTCATTGGCCACCAGGTCCCAGGACAGCCAACTACAGTTACTACACTAGGTCAACAACTTAACAGGGAATAGGGCCGGCCGTTGTTAGTTACTTCAGCAGCTCAGCTTATCGGCGAATAAGTGAGACGAATAGCTCGCGAACTGGTCTCGCCGGTGTCACCATGGAAAAGAATCGGCATGCAGGCGTATTAATAATACGGCTGATGAGAAGCAGTAGTATCTAGTTAGCTACTTACTTGTTGATTTAACGAGTAGACTCAAGAGTAAATAAATACTATACGTAGACTGTAGTAAGGATGCGCTGAAATGGGAATGGCTGCAAACCCAACAAACTGCCAAGAAGACGCCACAAAGCGTCTACTTCCGCAGACTCTCTCCTTCTCCCTCACTCTCTATCAGTTGCAGACCGGCCACCACCACCGCACCGCATCTCCTCCCAGTTACTTGACCACAGACCTCTCAATTGATCCCCGGAGAATACACCCCGTCATTGCAGCTACGCTTCCTCGTATCCTTCTGGAGAAGGGCATCGCTTTTCGCCCATCTTCAACACGCAAGTCCGGAAGCCACACCCCCTCCCCTCCCCGCGCAAACAGGTATGCTCCCATAGCCGTCTAGCTGTATATCCCAAGCCATTTGTTATTTCTCATTGAATGGGCCAAGTCCTCGTTGCTATCGATGCTTCTTAACCGAATTATCGCAAATGACTGATCGAAGCTTGGGGGTTACTAGAGATTGGCCGAATTGGGCCACAAGCGCGATCTAAAAGAGCCCGACCCAATCACCAAACCCCTTGTCGCATTCGCAAGCGTACTCTATCAAGCTATTCCACACGCACCGAGCCGGACCAATGTGTCGCATTTCACTCCATGCGCCCCGTTGACAACCTTCCACTGCTAGGGAACGGCCAGTAGCTTAGACTGGCCACGGGCATAGTTGTGGACTTCAAAAGGACCCAGATTGAAGACACAGTTTGCGAGAATGGAGCAAGAGCACTCCAATGGGTTCCGGCGAAACTCGCTTCAACATGGGATTCATAGCCGCCCTGTTGAGCGACGACCGAGTAAGAAGTCGTCCTCCAAAGATCGACACGGGATAGTCTACCCGGACAGCTTTCAGCAAGGAAGCATCAGAACTGTTACCCCGGATTCTGCATCTGATGTCGGTAACCAGTCGTCTCTTTCCGAGTCCGACTACCTGTCCACCAACCCTAGCGTCTCCCCGCGCTCCACCGCTCGATCGAGAAACACACATTGGGAGCGCCGTCGGGAATTCAGCCCGTATCTTTCTGCTACTGAAACTGATGACCTATCAAGCGATCAAAGAAACCAGCGAGCTCGATCGAGGACAACTACGTTAGAGGAACAAAGGAGCGAAATATCTCCACAATTTTTGTCCAGGGCAAGAAATAGGATCGGCTCAATCAACACTACAACGCTTCCCACAGACCCGAAAGTTTCTGAGGAATCCGTAGGGTCTATAGGTTACCCCTCGGTCGTGCCACTTCCAGCCAATGCCGGCCAAATTGGCACTCGTCAACGCTCATCCAAAGCGCCCTCGGGTGGACCGGCGCTGATCACGGGAGTTTCTAGGAACCCAGCCGCATTTGTATCGCCGTTATCTCATGCAGACTCTGCCAAGATCCTCCAGTTGATGAAGACAACTTGCGGACGAATGCATGGTATTCTATCTTTCCGAACTGCCACAAGTACTCAATGGACTTCTGGTTACTGTGCAATTAACGTTGCCACTGGTAGCTTGATCTATCAGGCTAAAGGTGAAGTTGCCATGGCAAAGACCTTAATTCCTGATCTTCGGGGGTGTCGCGTCCAGACACAGTTTGACACCGAGCTTCAGTCAACGTACCTTAGTGTCTCAACATTCTCATCCGGTCTGGGCATCCAACTTAAGCCTCATGTCAACGAAACATTCGACTCTTGGCTTGCAGCATTATTATGTTGGCAACCAATACGCCCGAAAGGCGTGCAGAACAAGAGAACAAAGCCTCAGTCAGTGGCAATCGGCGACCGCCGTTTTGCTGAGCGGCGGCGAAATTCCGAGAGCACAGTTCAGAAAGAGGCTGCTATAATCAAAGTTGGCAAAATGCATCTCTGGGAGAAGCCTAGCACTTCTGGAGCACGTCCCGAATCTGGCTGGCAGCCATCCACTCCATACAGACAGCAAAAATCTTATTCCTCAGCGTGGCAGAGAGTAAGCTGTACATTGCAGGAGAATGGCCATTTCAAGCTATTCACAGAAACAGATGTATCGCTATTGGCAATTATTCACCTCTCGCAATTATCTCGATGTGCGATTCAGCAGCTGGAACCGTCTGTTTTGGGTGATGAATATTGCATTGCTATATATCCTCAGTATGCTGCGCTGTCCGTAGCAGACAGTGTTTCTCGCCCAGTCTTCCTTTCACTAGAGAGCAGGGTCTTATTCGAGGTGTGGTTTGTCCTCTTGCGCGCTTTTACCATACCGGAATTGTACGGACCTGAGACCGCTCCTGGGGACGATGCGAATCGAACACAGAACCTGGCCAATCCTCAAGCCACGTCAGCAACTGATATGTTTCGGATCGAGAGGACGCTGTCACTCCGTATCACCGAGGCAAAGCTGACGGGCAAAAGCAACAGCAATGACGATTCGCTGAAAAACAAGAGACCTCAAAATTCTCCCATTAAGGATTATGTTAGTGACTACTACACCGAGGTTCTCTTAGATGGGGAAGTAAGAGCCAAAACGGCAGTTAAACAGAAGACGTCGACTCCCTTTTGGAGAGAAGAGTTTTCTTTCTACGATCTACCTCCAATTCTCTCTAATGCATCTATTCATTTGAAGACCTTAAATCCTGCGCAAAAGGACTGGACGATTATTGCCCATGGTCCTTACAATCTCGATGGTCAGGCGAATCCATTGAGTGTTCTTGATGACCTCGAACTGGCGTCGCATGACGCAACCTCTGGTCGAGTCGATCTACGCCTGGATGACCTAGAAGTCGGAGTTGACCATGAGAAGTGGTGGCCAATAATCGACGACAGAGATCAGGTTTTGGGAGATATGTACATGAAGATCCGGGTAGAGGAGATGATTGTCTTGATGTCCCATGAATACGAGCCTATGTCAGAACTTCTTCATACGTTTCCAAACAACCTTACGATAAACATGATTCAAGTTGTGCCGACAGAACTTAGCCGCATGTCTGAGATTCTCTTAAACATTTTTCAGGTGTCTGGCCAAGCCGCGGATTGGATATCAGCTCTCGTGGAAGATGAAATCGACGGGCTCGATAATAGGGAGAGTAATACCACCGCCCATAATCGGTTTCGGTTCGCCACAAGATTACATTCGAACGACTCAAAGGAGTCTGTCCAGGACCGCGAGGTCATTCTAAGAGACCTTGGACGCTCGGCAACTGTCGAAGCCAACCTGCTATTTCGAGGAAATTCTTTACTCACCAAAGCTGTTGACATGCATATGAGGCGACTGGGGAAGGATTATCTAGAGGAAACGATTGGCGAACGGATTCGCGACCTCGATGCAAGTGACCCAGATTGTGAGGTGGATCCTGTCAAGCTTCGTCTCAACCGGCCAGAAGAGTTGGAACGCAACTGGCGGAATCTTATTGGGCTAACCAGTCTATTTTGGAAATCGATTGCGGCTTCGGCTTCAAGATGTCCTCCGGAACTTCGGCGTATTTTTCGACACGTGAGAGCTTGTGCAGAGGATCGTTATGGCGATTTCTTACGTTCAGTAACTTACAGCAGCGTCTCGGGATTTTTATTCCTTCGATTTTTCTGTCCTGCCATTCTGAATCCTAAATTGTTTGGTTTATTGAAAGGTAAATACTGATAAAACCCGTCTTCAACGATTTATTTCTCTTTTTTTTTTGTTTTGTCTAACAAATGTAAACAGACCACCCGCGACCTCGTGCTCAACGTACCTTAACACTCATTGCTAAAGCTCTTCAAGGCCTAGCAAATATGACAACCTTTGGTAGCAAAGAACCGTGGATGGAGCCCATGAATAAATTCCTACTTTCAAATCGTTCTGCTTTCAAGGAGTTTGTGGATGCTATATGCGCCATCCCAGCAGAGAGACCGGCGCAAATAGTGACGCCACAATATGCCACGCCCATTCAAATCTTAGGACGGTTACCTCCTACATCTAGGGAAGGGTTCCCAAGTCTTCCTTTTCTTATTGACCATGCAAGAAGTTTTGCGGCACTTACCAAGTTATGGCTACAAAAGGCTCCTAAAAATTTACACGAATCAGAGGATGTTGATCCGAGCGTAGCCAAGTTTCATACGCTAGCCTTGGAGCTACAGCAACGGACAAAAGAATGCTTTGGCAAAGCAGAACAAGCCGAGCGGCCTAGCGGTAATCTCGAGATGAAATGGGAGGAATTGGTGGAATCGATGGACCGATCTATAACCTTTTACGACGAAAACTCAAAACCGACCACCCCTGCTACCGAGACACCACTAACAACTCCAGCACTTGTCTCGAACCATCGCAATTCTATTGGCTACTTTTCGCCGAGACCTTCACTGCCACGCCGGTCAACCGACACTGCTGCAGATGGCGATGAAGATACCCCGCCAAGCTCTTCGTCGGCAACTTGGGAGAATTACCGCCCATTCGCAGTGGGTAGGTCATCAGAACCACGTGAAAGTGTTACCACTTCCAGGAATTCATCGCAGTATTCGTTGGACTATTCAGAAAATCCAAAGAGTCGAGGAAAAGAATCGTCAACCAAGCTACGAATTCTTGACCTTGTCCCAGGACCATCGAGACGCAAGAACAAAGATGCGCTCAACATGAATAACGGAGCCTAGGCACGTTCTTCATATGCTTCACACTGTCCGAACACTTGATTAGATTACGTGTTGTCTTGTGGATAGTGAAACGAGTTCATAGGTGAGATTGCTTTGCACAATCCCCTTTTGCCACGGATCCTGACCTGACCTAACCTATCATGCCTAGTAGTCTATATAGTTATATATAAGCCCCGAAAGCATCATTATACATAGATATATATATATATATATACTTGCACGATGTTAATGCTCTTTTCCCGCTTCGTTTTTCTCTTATGATATTTTTCATCTCGCAAAGCATATCTATGTTCATTTGGATACCCTTCCCTATTCTGCCTTCTTTTCTATTTGAATACTCAGGTGGTCGTTTCTTTTTCGTTTAGATGATTTCCTCTCTCACACAAGTAAGATCAGGCTCGCACTATGGCATCAAAAGACAGGATCATGTTGTTTTTCAATGTTAGGTACATAGGTTAATCTAACAAATATACACGAATTGCGGTATTTGTTTTTCCTGGAATACATTTTAATACAGTAGACAAGTACGATGTCCTACATCCACAAGCAGACCTTCCCACTTGCAGTCCCTCCAGCAACCCAATTTTTACTTCTATGGAAAACCGCAACTGCAGGGACAGCAGTAATATCGTCACCGCCTAGCTGGGCCAATTGGTCGCCATTTGACGTGTATATGTCGACGAAACGGTTCATGTTGGCAATGCAAAAACGCTGGATTGCGGATTGCGGATTCTGTTGCCAATGTGGCCGGAGACTGTGAATAGCTTCTATGTCAGTGGGGGATATTCCTGACTAGCGTATTCCAAAAGAAAGAAGAAAGGGGAGGTAAAACATGACATGACGTACATGGTGACCCAGCGTCCTGTCTGGCAATTGTGCCTCACCACCGTGTCTGGCTTCATTTCTGTGGTTCCGTTGAGCTTATGACCCGGCTCCCAGGACGCAATGCCCCTTTTCCCAAAATCATACAACTTGATGGAATCGTCATAAGATGAGGTGGCAACTTGGCCGACGCTGTTGAAAGCTGCATGTGATACAGACAGTCGGCTTTCATGTTCGCCTATTGCCTCGGGGTTTGTATGGGACAGTTTCCTTATATCCCATAGTCGCATTGTGCGATCTAGACTCGCGGTTGCAAAGAAATGTGGATGGGATGGATACAAGGAAAAGCCACCGATCTTTTTCTCGGAAAGCTGCCATTCTTCCACTGACGTGGGTTTGTTTGGAGAACGAAGGTCGTAACGGTTGAAGAGGCCACTGAGTGTTGTCCAGTAAAGACAATTGGGATCGTCAGGCGCCATGTCAATGCCCGATATGGGCTCATCGATGGACCTTGACTCAGGCGCATACTTCTCCTCAGACGTCATCTTTTCAAGATCCAGTTCGCGAATCGAGCTGTCGTAACTTGCCGTATAGAGGCGAGTGAGCTTCTGTGGCTGAATGATCATTGAACTGATTGTGCGAGTATGCGGTTTGAGGGTCGTGATTGCTGGGTTGGCCTCGTCGTACTCGTCATCCTCATCTGCAGTGACCTCTGGTCGTTTCTGTGATGCGTCGAGCACACCCAAATGTCCCATCTTGTCTCCAGCAAATATGAGGGGTTTCGCTTCAGATGGGTGGAATGCCATTGTATAGATCCGCTCCGGAGTGATTTTGATACCTAAAAATGTGTGTTGACCGTGTTAGCCATAGTTAGTTTTCCCCTAATTGATTCTGGCAAGTAGCAACAACGTACGGCCAGGCGTCCATTGATCCCACAATTCCAAAGAACTCATTTCTTCTCTAAGCGCCTTTAGATCCTTATCCGCTGTCTTTTTAACATCCTCGTCCCCGAATGTACGCACATAGGGCTTCGCAACGCCCTTGGTGACCACATCAATGCCAATAAGGGCATCGCCGGTCACCTTCTGACCGGAAACCAGCATGTTGTCAAGCGTGAAGAAATCAGACCTGCGCAATCTTTTCTCCCGTTCGAGCTTTTGAGACTGCTCAAATGCTTCATCTGCCTTTCGTTTTGCAACCTCGCTATCTGCCGTGAGGCCGCGCAGGCGAGATGACATGCGGCGTACGATTGGGGCCTCATCTTCTTCCTTTTTCACGCGAGGGGCAACTTTCTTTTTCGGTCGTCCGTCTTTGGTGCCGGGTTTGGGTGATGCTTTTGAGAAGAGGCCTGATGACTGTGCTTCAAGTGTGAGCTTTTTGAGGAGAGCATCGCGCTCCGCGATATTCGCCAGTCGTTGTTTCTCGAATTGTGAGAGTTCTTCTGTCTGAGGGCGCGGCATGGTGAATAGATGATTTTAACTACATCAAGGGCCTAGTGCAGAATGGGAATTTGACGGAGAAAGAAAATCAAGACCTTCTTGTCCGCTTTGAAGTTTGCTGAGGTAAACGCGTAAAGTTCCAGCAGCGAAGGCGCGCGTATGCACGTGACCTATTAAAGAGCGTTTGCATCGTGACATCACACTTTGAATTAACTATACATGAAGAGCTTCATAAAAGAAAAGCATGTAAAGTATAGAATTGCGAGTGTTTATATAGCTGATGTGTATGTCAAGGACATGCCCTCATGATACTAAATTATGGAACAAAGACGCAGGCAATCCAATACCAAGACGTCCTGTAGAGAGAGGGCATTGATAAAGAAATTCTTAAATCTTCAGACCCCAGCTTCTACCTAGACCAACAGCTGTTCCGGCCATAAACCCCAAGTACGACTTAACATCCCCAACTTTACCCCCAATTGCTGCATTATCCCGAATGCGCCGCTCAACAAACTTCTCCGTATGTGTAAAATCAGGGGTCGAATCCTTGGTCATGATCATTTCGGCGCTGACATAAATCGTCGACAGCGAGAGACGTTTGGTGTACCATGAGCTGTCTACGGAGGCGTCGCCGGCCAGATATAAGATATCAGATGAAAGAGCGTGCAGCTCGGAAAGCGAAACGGGAATATTGGATGGAAACGACATGAGAGCTAGTGCCTGTGAATAAGATGCGCTATCAGCATGGGGGAACGATTGTCCAACAGCAGGGAAAGAACGGCATGAATGAACCTACATCCTGCCAATGATGAATGATTTTGCTGTTCATTCTCAGTCGTTCAAGCACAAGGGCCTTGATTTTCTCATCAACACTCCTTTGCTGTCCTTCAAACAAACCATTCTGCACTTTTCCTCGCAGCAATCCCCGCCTGCTTGCCAGCCAGTAGAGCACGAGGTCCATTTCTTGCCTTGAAAACAGTTGTATCGAGACATCGAGAAATCCCACGTCACGAGCGCCCAATCTCAATGCGTTCTTTGTAAAACCATGTTCGGGGATATGTTCTAGCGCGGCTGACAGAATCGCTGTTTGAGAATTGGTGTACTCATGAGTGGGCAACGGCGTGTGGAAGCTCGAATGGTAAGGCCGGGCTTGAGCGGGGAATGATGCTGTTGATGAGCGTGGCATTTGGCGACGGGCTTGTCGAGATATAGATGCATACATCCGAGTGCTCATGAATCTGCGTGATGACTGGAAAGTCACAGTTGTGGGCAGTGAGCCCCATGGGGCCTGCGCAGCAATGATCGTTTTCGCAGCTGGCCGGCAATTACACAAGGAAGTCATGTTGACACACTGCTTCCTCACCAACACAGACCAAGGGGTAGTTGTTCTCGCGTATGCCAAATATAATTAATTGCAATTGACGCAAGCACGCTTGTATGGATGTGGTGAGATTGATTAATGCCCTGCCGTCTGACGACGGAAAGGCTACATACAGCAGAGCGCATGATGATTGGCCACGCCCCGTAAATCTTGGCTTGCCTCAGGCTGCCAGAATATCACACAGGAAAGGAATTATAATTACTATATCAGGACTCAATGCCGTTTCCTTTCCTTTCATTTTCATTATCTATTATGAAAATTCCTCCATGGGATTTCTAGAGCATAACCCTTGGCAACGGTTCTAGCAACCAAATGAAGTCGAAACTTCCAAGTTCTGGCAGTACCTAGGTAGATAGAAATATCGTCCAAACATGGTGATCTTAGCAGACAATCTATTGTTATGCGGATGCATCAATGTTACACGTTGTTAGAAGCCAGTTAGGTTTGGGTTCTCATGTCGATTTTGCAAGGAGAGCAGTCTCCTCCCTACCTGGGTATATGTCGGTGTGATATGAATTCTTCATTCATCGAGAAAATCGTATTCAAATTCAATGACTGACACGCAGTCCCGGATTCAATGAATTTCCGTACGCGAATGCCGAAATCCCTACCTAGAAACCAAGACGTAATCATCTCGTCGAAAGGCACCGTAGCCGAGATGTTTGCGATTCCCACTGCAAACATAGAACGATAAAACCTCTGCAACTTGGCTATAAGTACACGTAAGTTCTCTATACGAGCAGCAACGGGCCTTATTTGCATGACATGCATATCTAGCCTCGTACAGAGTCACGCAGACTTCGTATCAAGAGCCAGATACGTTTCAACGTATGCACCCATGCGCGGACGCATTAGTATCCTCCCCGCACTGCAAAGGATAATAGATGTGGCAATTATATAGGTCGAAGCAACTGTGAGCTACACTCTGTAGGCAAACTAAGCGGGTTTCGTCTCATAGATTGGGCAGCAACCGACGATATACTCCTTGCTGCTAAGAGTCTTGCCAACCAAGGTATATGAACCGTATCGCCGTCACCGCATTGGTCTTGTACGGTGCACTTAATAGAGGTGGGACTAGGGTAATAATCAGAGACCGGAGAGACAATTGCGTATCTCTCGGAATAAGCATCACCAAGGGCATAAAAAGGGTGAATCTCGTTCTTCTGGGTAAAGCGACTTTCAGAAGTTCATAACACTGCAATCTGTTTCCACACTCCGAATGAGTGCAAGGCCTATACAACGGCCAGAATGCTGTAATGTGGATCAAATGCTGTGCCGCAATTCCCAAAGAGGCTGTAGAGGAATTTCTGGACAATACTAGACAGGGGTTGAATTGCTATTTCATGCAGGCCGGATAATCTGGCTTCCGCTCGCAGATGTAACGGGCGTCTCTGAGCCAATAGGTCAAGGACTTGCTGATTCTTCCATAGCCATATCGCATTGGTCAGGTGGTGACGGACCAGGGTGTACACTGCATAGGTCCAAGACTTCGTAGTGGCTCAAGGACAAGGGTGGCCCAGTAGAACGCAAATACATACGTACTCAGGTCACATAAAGCACCGAGCGATGCAATGTGATTGGCCGCTAGCGGGTAGAAGAGAGGGATAATCATTTGGAATTAATGACAATTTGTGCTTTATGACCGATGCCCTGGTTGGTCTACTTCAGTATTTTGGTCGTTTCTTTTCCCTGCTGCTCTCTATGCTGCCACCATCAGGCTTTAGCTGCAAGGGTGTGTAAGAGATCATGGAGAGCTTAGCTGTAACAATATATTGTACTGGACGGTTTCATATGAGAAATCATATTTCAGTAGGGTGTCGGACTGTCACATGAAATGTTTGACGGAAAGACTTGAACTACATCGAAACGAATTTGGTATGACTTACCACGACACCATTCATAGAAACTAAAAAATACTCCTAAACAGAGAAGTCGCTGACCATCGATCGGGAGGTGTTCAGGCCCACGTACAAGGCAATCTATTTAGTGGTCGTTTACCACCAATCATACAAGAGCAGCGCGCAGGTGCATGTAGCGGATGGGGAATTGGAAGAAAATTGATTTCTGTCAAACCCAGACCTTGCCTGTAAAGTAACTATTTGGTTCCGTGATACCAAAGATTTCGGTTTATTGTCATAGCGTGTCGGAGTAAAGTGAGTACGTATGTATTTCAGCTAGGGATGCAGGGCCGAACAGAGCCTTTCGTCGTGCTTGGTCCGATGACGGCTGGAGATACGTAGTACTGATTTAGGCGCTCGGAGAAGCAGGGCCTGCGGGTCACACACATTCTGATTCTGATCTTTCCCAAGGCTGAATGGGAGGGACCAGTCCATCGAGAAGCTAGCTGTAGCCCGTCGAATGTCAAAGAGCCGTAGAAAGATGTACGACTACAGACATGACATGTTTCTGTAGCAGCACGTCCGCCACAAGATCTTTGTATCGCGGGAAACGACGGTCAGATAGTAACTGGGTGTTGAGCGTCTAAATGCATGGGCTTTGATCTGTCTTGACTCTTTCGGCAGAATACCTAGTTATGACATGCATACCTAGGTAAGCCCATGTCCAAAGACCTTCGACGCTAGAAGCGTGAGTTTTGACGTAAATATGTAGCTAGCCCACTAGCCCAGCCTGTTCAATCTCGCAAGCAAGATTTTTATAACGACGTCGACATCGAGTATCTTTGGCCAGGAGCGCTGCTTCTCCTGAAGACGTGAACTGGATGAACTGGATGAACTGGAAATGGACGGCGCATGGAACGAACGACACGAATCCACGCGAGGTGGTGGCATACCTACCTATACATATCGTACCGAGCTTGATACGTAGTTAGTACTACTAGTTACGAAACGGGCAACTTGGGGCAAGAGGCCATCCCCATCACGGGAAGCGATGGGGCGGAAGGCGTTCCGGGAGGACAGTGCGTAATATTAAATACCTAGGTACGGAGTACCTGGTACGTATTCATCGATACGATAGCTTAGTCAGATGTAATGATGTAACTAACCTATTAGTTAACGTTAATTAATTTATGCTCTCTGCGGATGTCCATTGTGGCATTGTCTAGCAGGCTAGTACGGAATTTCTGTAATTATGCACGTACTAAATACGCGTGGTTGGTTATGTTACTTACTGCCAACTGATATTACACTATTACTCCGTACTATGTACTACGTAGTAACTTATGTGTGCAATTTCCAGGTTGCATGGGCCAATCAGCTACCGCGAGAACTTGGCGGGGCGTGGGGCCTGAGGCATCCTCCGTAAAGATAGAAACAATTTAACAAAGGAAGGAAGGAGCCTCTCGGCGAAACTCAACGCCGACTCCGTTAATTCTCATCAATTAACCCAACCTTGGAAGTTAACCAGCTTTGATAGACAACATCTGCTATTTTCCCCTGTCCACGCACGCTGATCGATCAGCAAAAGAAAACAACCAAGGTCAGTGAGTTCAAACTTCATTGGATGTCGTCTCCGTCGTCCCTTTGCCAGATGTCGTAGCGAGGTGAAACAGACTGGACTACGCGTCAACCACACGTTCAGCTTGCATCCAGCCTAATTTAATTGTTTTTTCCCACCTTATTCGGAGATCCCTCACCAATCGGCTGGAGCCTGCCTGCAGGCAGTGCCAGAGGCTAGAGATTCTAGCCCATCTGCCTCTGTTACCCCCCTCGTTGCTGGTTCTTCTTCTTCGTTTTGTGTTGTACGCCTCATAAAGGAATCTGCCGTCCCGCCGCTGTACCTTGGTAGCGCGTGCGTTCCCACCGTCATGCTCGTACCGCTTTACTGACACAACTTCCAGCGCCTGTCAAAGGTCAGACTCCAATTCGCCTGACATCCCTGTCCACAGGGGACCGTTCCTTGACGTCGAGGACGTACAAGCGCTCTGTGGGCTGCTTGCGCCGCCCACTCAAGTGCCTTCCTCTATCATCTGCTCACCCCCCCAGCGTGCAGCGCAGCCTCTGCCATTTTCCCACCTTTCCTTTTCCAACTCAGACCTGAACGGAGGAGCTCTTGTGTCCATTTCCGGCGCAAATAGTAATCATGGGTGCGTTTAATATTTTCTTACTTCCACACTCGACTGCTTTTTCTTGCCTTTCACACACACACATACATACTTCTTGTCCTCCTTCAAGAAATTGCGCGTGTTGTCCTTCTTTCACTTCTTTCACTTCTGGTCTTCCAACTTTGCTGTGTTGTATCCTCCCCCCTACAGGTAAAATCCCTCACACTGTTCGTTCATGATCCTCCAAGTTTCCCTCACCCCTCTCCTCCCACCCATATAGCGGGCTGGTCTAGCCCACTACCACCACCCGCTCCTCGTATCTCGGCTTCGTTGTTACATGCGGTCGAGAAAGCATCAAGGTGATCCTTCTACTACCTGCTCTCTGTATCTGGAAAGTGACGCCCATCTGAATGACTTAGTGTTTGCTTTACTCCCTTTCGTTCGTTCATCTTCCTTCACTTGTCTGCATTTTACCGTGCCTCTATTTATCGTTTATATTCCTGTCAACGAATTCTCGCAGCCACTTGTGTACTGACACCTTATTCTAAAATAACAGCTGACGTTTATCGCCCAAATCAAGTAAGTGGCTATTGCTTTCTTGATACACTTTGGCGTACCCTTCCCCATCCAGCCCGGAATCTCAGACGATTAAAAGAGAAGTCTGGCTCGGCTCATCGGAAAATGACAACTCTTCTCTTCGGCCCTAGTTGCAAGATCTGGCTTTCACATGTGCTTCTCTTGCATCATTGCGGACCTTACTGCCAGCGAATTTAGCGCATGGGTTTCCCTTGTCGCGCTGAGGAAATTTGCCCTCGCGCAATTAAGTGGCGCAATTCATTGACTGCCTTTCTGTCACATGCTCTCGTGGCTTTCTTCTGGATTTCTTTTTATTAATAGTCTTTGACAAAGATTGCTAACCGTCCGTAGCGCGAGAGATCTCGTTCTCCACGTGGTGATCGTGGTCGCCGGTCGCGGAGCCCTCGTCGATCCCGTCGTTCATACTCTCGCAGTCGCTCTCGCAGTCGTGAGGATTATCGCCGTAGCGAGCGTAGATCTAGATCGCCCATGAGCGGTGTAGGTGCACCTTCTGGAGGACACTCGGGCTCTGGCTACGGTGGACGCGGTGGTCCGCCATCTGGTAGATCGTTTGAAGATCGTTCAGTGGCACGAGAGCAAATGATGCAGACCGTCCGAGACTCTTCTCAGCAAGACCGCCGTGTCTATGTCGGCAATCTGTCATACGATGTAAAATGGCATCACCTAAAAGATTTCATGAGACAGGGTTAGCACCATTCCCCTACTCTTTGACCTGGGTAGTTTTGCTAACTGCATCCATTTCCAATGGTCTTCAGCTGGAGAAGTCCTCTTTGCCGATGTTTTGCTACTTCCGAATGGAATGTCCAAGGTGGGCGCCAACGTGTAGATATGGCTGGTTTTCTTTTTGGTTACTTTGATGGACTGTTGGGTTGACGGGTTGGGACATGGCTGTCCGGAATTTGTAGGGCTGCGGGTAAGCCAACACTTGAGACCCTCGAAAATTATCGTTTTCTGCCTACGTTGCTAAAATACTTCACTTTATTAGGATTGTGGAATATGCAACGAGGGAGCAAGCTCAGCATGCGGTGAATACTCTCAGCAACCAGAACCTCATGGGACGACTGGTATATGTTCGCGAGGTAATTGCTGCCACAAATCGGATACGTGGATGGAAGAAAGAACTAATCTTTACACCAACTTTTTGTAGGATCGCGAAGCCGAGCCCCGCTTTGCTGGACCACCCTCAAGAGATGCCGGCGCTGGCAGAGGTGGTGGTGGTGGTGGTGGTGGAGGGCGACAAATCTATGTCTCTAATGTTCGTCTTTTTCCTTCCGGCGACAATATTCCCGATCCGCCTTTTCAGAACGTATGAATGTGCTTTGGCATGTGTTAACTATATATAGCTTCCCTTCAATGTCGGCTGGCAAGATCTGAAGGATCTCTTCCGTCAAGCTGGTAAGTGTACAAATCTTTCACGCCCCACTAGTATGAAATAAAAGGCAAGTTTCGAAATCGGAATTGACCAGACGAATCCTGTAGCCCAACAAGGTGGCGTCATTCGAGCAGATGTTCTGAGCGACCCAAGTGGCCGTCCAAAGGGTTCTGGTATTGTCGTCTTCGAATCCGCTGATGATGCCAGAGTTGCTATCCAGCAGTTCAATGGCTATGATTGGCAGGGAAGAATACTTGAAGTTCGTGAAGACCGCTACGCTGGCGGCGCCGGCGGCGGCCCTGGTGGTTTTGGAGGGGGATTTGGTGGCCGAGGCGGCTTTGGGGGTGGCTTTGGCGGTCGCGGCGGCTTTGGTGGTCGTGGTGGTTTCGGCGGCCGCGGTGGTTTTGGAGGAGGTTACGGACGTGGTGGTGGTTTTAGTGGTGGTGGTGGCGGCGGCGGTGGTGGTTTTGGTGGCTACGATGCTGCTGCTGCTGTTGCTCCTCCGCCTGGACCACCAAATCCCTTCACTGACTACGCTACCTCAGGAGGTGATAAGAGCGCGACGATCTACGTCCGCAATGTGAGTATCATGGCTGAACCAGATACATAGAGTTGAAGTGCTAACAAAGGCACAACAGCTCCCGTGGTCGACTTGTAACGAAGATTTGGTAGATCTTTTCACCACCATTGGCAAGGTTGAACGTGCAGAGATCCAGTACGAAAGTAACGGCCGCTCTCGCGGGACCGGTGTCGTTGAATTTGACAGCCCCGAAACTGCAGAAACCGCAATTTGTAAGTGTATCTCCCGCCGCAGCCTTTCCCTTGACAGACTTGCTTACTTGTCTAGCCAAATTCACTGGTTACCAATATGGCGGCCGGCCTTTGGGAATCACTTTTGTCAGATATGTTCATCCATCGGGCCCTGCGGATTCAGGTGATGCCGCGGATGATTCCAATGCCATGACCCAGGATCAGATGATGTAATTTTACAAATTTGGCAGGGTTGTGTTGGCTCGCTTTCGTTCTTCTCTTCGTATCCCCAACTTCTTCCAGGGGCCGAGCATGGTCTAAAATCGCATTATTCCGTTCGAACCTCCCCTCCCTCCCCTAGCTAAGGCGGAGAGAAGAAACCTGGCGTTCTTTACACGGCCCAAAACCTATTCCGGCCGTCCTTCTTTTTTCTAAAAAAACCAATTATTTCCTTTATTTCCCTTCTTTTAAAAAGAGGAGCCTTTGGTTTTGCTCCCCATCAAATGTCACACAATGTTAGAAAGGTCATGGTGTATTTGTGTACGATTACCCCAAAGTACGCCTGAATTCAACTTATTTGTTTCTTTGATAATTTGGAAAGAATGGTTACTTCTCTTCTATCTCATGCATTCGTAGCATCCTGGAATTGGAGTTTATTTCGAAATCGGCAAACATTGTAAGTAAATCAATTCATGTCGTTAAGCCACAAGGCCATGTACAAAAAAAATCTTCATCAAGAAGGAAAGAGAAAGGGTAATTGGGCAGTATGTAGTGAGAGGGGGAAGAATAACAGAAGAGATTACTATATATGAGAAAGAGGGAAGTAAGTTCAAGCCCATTCAATAGGCGGACATCAATGTAGGTAGAAATAATTGGAAAAATCCACGATATGTTACGTATTCGCTGCAATCAGGGGGAAAGGGGGAGATGTAGAGACAGGAAAGGTGATTTGAAAAGTAGTTATGTCGAATGAATTGTGTGACAAATCAAACAAGAAGGTAGAGTGCAGCAATTGCGTGGTACTCGACCACGCATCACAAAGGACATTTGGATTCAAAACAAGTATATATATAGGTGAAGGCAGCACGTGGTTACTGTGTATACGTGCACGGATGGATATATATATGTGAAATTCAACGGCAGTAATCACTGCTTAGCTTGCCACCGGATGAGGGTAGTCTCCTGGCATCTTAAGGTCAAGTGTCGACTCACTTTCTTTGTGTTTGGTGGGAGGACGTGTCGCCATCGTGGCAGAAGTATTCTCGGATAGTGGGGATGTAGCCTCTGAGGTCGGGGTCGAAGCCGTCATTGAATGTGTAGAGTGAGTTTGTTGTGATCGTTGAGACTCCTGTCTCATCGGTGACGGTATATCTTCGTCGGGTATCTGTCCGCCAGCGGGGTAAATTGAAGTTTGTGCAGGAATAGAATTGACGTCGGTAGAATACTCGTTCGCGTCCGTCGCTTCAGTATCTGCAGGAATAGGAGCTTGGGAGGGAGATGTCACAGGCTGTTGATGATAGAGCTGTTCCCCTTGAATAACATGCTCTGGGTCTTGATCTGTTCCAGTCCAAGTTCCGTGATATTCGTTATATTCCCCATTGGCGGGTCGGTAGGGCAACTGGCCATGGGAGGGAATTGTATCATCATAAATACCGTGATTTGGCCCATGGGGTGTAAATGGTACGCCAGACCCGGGGAGGGCAGCGGAATCGGCTAAAGCTTCACGAGCGCCGGAGCTCTCTCCACTAGAAAGCGACACAGTAGCTTGTAAGTGTCGGTCGATTTGTACATCACTTGGGAAACGCCCACCTGGTCGCGGGCGCTGTGCCGGCTCTCCTTTAACTGAAGTTGCCCTTTGGAGGACAGCCGACTGGCTAGAATAAGGAGTTCGATCGGCTTCATCTTCGTCCATAACCCCATCGCTACTAATCGAACTTGCTCGAACACTATTTCCGCTCAGACTTCGAATGTGACGCCTAACAAATGCATTCCGAGCTTCGCCAGTTTTCTCGATCAGGTTCTCAATGTTGTTAAACCATGCCATCATTGTGTCGTACGACTCTGCTCGAAAGACCCAAGCATGGCCACGGTGCATGGCACCGGTTTGCCTTCCCTTAAGCATGAACTTGTGGGACGAAGAACCAGGCTGCGAGTGTGATCCTAGTTTCTGTTCCGGAAGGTAGAGCGACATAATTGGTGTCTGGGAAGCTATCCGGTCTGCAGACTTGAATTCGTGCAGATGAGTCGGCGATAGCACGTACCTGTGATAAACCGCGCATTGAGGTTAGTCGAAAACAAATCGCGGAGCTGTGAAGTTGGAAAAGAGGTTGGACAGACCATCCAGGGGTATAACTCTTAAGATACTTGCTCTTGCGTTCGAGCATACCGGAACGAACCTCAACTGCAGCGGGGTGATCCTTTCCGGGGTACGTGATGTTCTCAACATTGCGGACGGGTATTCTAGGATCAACAAGCTGCTCGCTGTTTGAGATGAAGTTGTTCCATTCATGGTCCTTGGGCATGGAGATGGGGCCAGCTCGAAGCTTCTCTACAGCATCCAAGGCAACGTCCGACTCGCGCTTCAAGATACTAGCATAGGCATTATAAGCCTTCTGTATTTCGCCGACTACTATGGACTCCAGTTCGCGACCGGAGTTTTCTAAATTCAAATATGCCTAAATGTTGTTGTTTTTTAGCAAATACCAGCAACCGATCCACGAGAACGGGAACATACTCTGTGAAGATAGTTTTCTTCCTCGATTTGTTTGTCGACTAGCTTATCAACCTGTAACCTGAGAATAAAAGGATCATGTCTGCCAGAGGATGCGGAAGGATCGACGTCAACGAGACCTAGACTTTCCTGTAGATTGCGGACCGCCTTTCGTGTATTGTCCACTTCCTTGTCCACGGTATTCTTGAAATCTCCGGACAAGCTTTTGATTTCCTTGGTTTTTTGTTGAAGGTCACTCCTGAGACCGGTTAATTGAAGGATGACCTCGTTTTCAACTTCTTTCGCTTTATTGGCTTCTGCAAGACCCTGTTTGTGATAGTCACGCAAGATTTCCGTGGCATCCCCTAATCCACCAGACTGTAGAAAAGTAGGCGACACTGATGTGTTGTTTAAGATGTTTCCCGCCGAAAGAAGGAGCTTTGCTCTTGTCTCGTATGACTTTTGTATGTCTTTGAAGAAGACAATAAGGTCCTTGAGCAACTTGCGCCAAGCTAAGATATCAGCCAGTCAGTCACTATCTTCATCCACATCAGAAAGAATATATATACCTTGGAAGCGATTTGCAAGTTCTTCTGTCGGACTTCCACTTGTCGGTATAGGGACGTAGAAAGCACTATTTGAGTCATCGGGGACGTATTTCTCCTTTTCTCCCAGGTTGAGGCTCCTTACACTGCCGGCGCGTAAACTGCGTCTGCTGGCACTTCGTCCCAGGCTGCCCTTCCTGCTCAAGGACGGCTTCTTCTTCAGCGTGCCGCCCCTTGACGGCGCCACGCTATTATGAGACATTTGCGATTCGCTTCTCTGCAAGCCCGCGCCTGCGGAGGCGCCGTCGAATAGGAGACTCCCTCGTTGAGACATGTCCATTTCTTCGTTGAAGCGCGACGGATAAGCCGATTGCGGTTGATTGATGGGGCTTGGGGGTTGGGCCACGGCGAAGTCAGAGGGCACAATTGAATTGGCAACGTAGGAATTCGGTCGAGAGTCTGCGGGAAACCCGTAGCCGCGATCTAGATGCGCTGGGTTGCTGGGATAAGGGACGGGGTAGCTCTCATGGGATGGTGGTGACTGAGGGGCGGCCATGGTGAGAAAATAACAAAAACAATTCGCGTTGCTCGATCCGATAGTTAATCGCTGGCCGATTGTGGGGGGAGCGGTTGGCGGTCTATTAGGCTGACTGTGTGGATCGGCCCGCCGCGAGGACTTGCATCAGTTGCAAGTTGCTCTGGAGATGGATTTCCCTAGGAGTGGGCATAGAACATGAATATGGGAGACCGCAAGGGTGAGGGTGAAGGTGAAGGTGAAGGTGAAGGTGGAGGGTGAAAAGGAGGAGAGTCTGGAGGAGATGGAGTAATGCTCCGATAGTTGAGGAAGGAACGACGGATGCGGATGACGTCTACATGTACGCTCGTCGCAGGCAGGAGCGACCCTCTGCCTCTCGATCGCGCCTTCCCCCCGGCGCGCTTTCCTCTTTCCTCTTTTGGGTCAATTCAGTTCTGTCTATCAAACGTCTGTTCTCGTCGACACTCTCTCACTCTCTCTTCTGCCCTTCCGAATTGCTTCAGCATATTCCTACGTGGTGCGTGGTGCGTACTTGACTGTGCTGCGTGCAGTGTGGCGCAACATGGAGCCAAGAATTGGCGTCGATCGTGTCGTCTCACGCAACGTATGCTGCCTTTACTCCGTACAGCCTTTAGTTAGTTTTACAGCTGCTAAGTTCTAACTACGTACGTAGTAACTACTACGTAGTGCCCTCATTGTCTAGTATATAACTACGTATATACTACCTAGGTATCTACTATCTACGCTTACTCCGTACTTCCAGAGATTCGCATGGGGCCGAAGATCGCAACGACTCCATTTGCTACCACTACGCTGCACTAAGCGCTTTTAATTTTCAGCCTTAGGCTTCGGGAGCTTATTGCGTATCTTACCTAGGAGGCTAGGACCCTAGGTAGACTCCAGTCACTCCACCAGCGTTGAGTGAACGCAGTTAGTAGAGTTGTACGTACTACTAGACTAAACACTTGTATAGCCACGATTCATGATTCAACGATTCATGAATCATAAATCTCGCTGCCGGCCAATCACATCGCTTGCAATTGGCACAATATGTGGACTTACAATGGGTTACTGGGATGGCGGAGAGCAGCCAATCACAGGCAAGAAAGGGCCATCCATCCGCAGGTTCCGGCTGTGGATGACGTCTGGCACAGCACTGCTTTTTATGCATCGACAAGCTGAGCACAACAGCATTTCAATTTTCAGGTGAGGGTTTAAGGTCCCCAGAGTCCCAGACAGACAGACAGACAGACAGACAGTACTTAGTTGTGGCTGTGCTCAGTGCGCTGAATGAATGAAAGCATGTGATATTCGTCAAAAGTACGGACTACCTAGGTAAGAGGAAATACTACTACCTAGGTATATATAAAACTGGCCTCGAACTAATTCCTCAGGACGACATGTCCTACGCAGATTGATTGCCTTTTATTTATATTCGCTTCAAAGAAGAGTAAGAGAGAGGCCATGTAAGGAGAGATGGTACCGTGCGCGTTAAATGGTAGTAAAGGACGTCCGAAGTAATTTGAGGTCGAGAAGATAATACTGAATGAAGGAAGCTCTTAGTGAGCACGATACCACCCACATCTAGAGACAGAAATAATAATCTACATGAAAGAGTCCATGCTCCAATCACGACGCTGGCGGTGGCGTCGCTGGAACGTCAATGCCATATGCTCCTTTGATCCGCTCGCGTCGACGCTCGGCGTAACCAGGACCATAGATACCTATAAAGCGAGTTAGAATTGCAACACTGCACAGTGACAGTATATCGTGTCTCCGTAGATATAAAACGATACATACCTCGTCCTTCGCCCAGCTGCGCAATCGTCTCCTCGGCGGGAGTACGGTAGTTCTTTCGTAGCTTTTCTAGTTGCTCATATTTGTCCAGATTCTGATCCTTGTCCTTTCCCCACAATGAGCCGCCAGTATATTCGAATCCAGCCAAAATCACTGCCAGGCCAGTTCCGTATCCAAACACGGAAGGAAATGTTCGTGCTGTTTGGGACCATCAGTAAGACCGCCATCGAATTACCCTGAGGGTCAAAGGGGCCGAAAACTAACCTCGCAATCCAAGGATAGAACCAGCGAAGAATCCACCCAAAGCTGTATTCCATGTATCGTTCTTCTCTCGGAGGTTTGCCGACGCCGTTCGCACGAACGAATATGTACCTCCCATTGCCGCTGAAAGAACAAGTTAGCGTGATGTTGAGCTAGGCAAAAACAAAACAGATCCATGTCGTCCAGGGTGTTATACCAAAGGTAGCAATTGTCCCGCCAGTCCGAAGGAAGACTCCTAAGGGCCCGATATTCTGCTTTGCAAGAGTGTTTTGCACGGCCGAAGTAAACAGGCCAAATCCTCCCGTAAGAGCAGTGCTCTTGAATGCAGCGTCAATTGCATCTTGAGGATGGTATGTCTTCTCTTCCGCTTGTTGTGAAGCCATTGTGGTCAGCAACACGCTGGTTATGCGCTGATTTGGATGATGGGATGTCGGTGCATCAATCGCAGACGTTAACTTTGGCTGTCGGGTTCTGCCACCGCCTTACGAAATAGGCCTAATCTCATGGAACAACCCTAAGCCTTTGGACTCTGAGAAACAACTCTCTCCTCATGAGAAATGATTTTCTTTTCAAGACGAAAGAGTATGATTAGTCCTTGAAGCTTCCTTTGTCCAAAGTATGTGGCAAAACACCCCGTCTTGTCTACTCTGTGGGCTTATGTGAAACTGTGCAGTGTGAGCTGCCTGCCCCAGGCGCCACGGATGCAAAGTCTTGGCACCGATTGATAGCTCCGACATCATCGTACACTGTACAGCGCCAAACTGCCTACAGCTTCATCTTCGTCTTCTTCTTTCTGTTTCGTTTCCCTTTTCCCTTTTACGGAGTTGCGCATCGAATCTGTCCTGACATTGCTGTAGCGCTTCAATGAACAGTCTGACCAACATTGGTGGTGCTTCTCACTCGTGGGAGAGACAAAGCCAGCATACAACTACGTACTTAGCTAGGTGTTTGCCCCTCAACTTCCACTTCTGTGGTCTCGCTTACTCGCATCGTGTAACAAGTCTTGCAGTAACTGACATTATTTAAATAGCATGAGATTCTTTTCTTTAAACCAAAAAGAGTGAGTCGCCGTCTACTTCGAGGCGGTTCGCCCCCCATTGTCCAACGAGCACGGCAACTTGGATAATCGCTGCTACGACCCGAGAGCTTACCCTGGAGTGGTTGACGACTCTCACCTTTTGCGCCACACTAAACAACTCAGCGTAAGATGACGTTTCCATCCACAAGAGCAGGTTAGTACGTGGTAACGTCCTCCAGCCATCAACCGTCTAACCAAGCTCCTTGAAAAGGCAAGACTGCTCCGCGATTTCTCCAGGATCTCGACCTGTATGATCCTCTCCATCCACCATCTTCGGGTCGCAATCTGCTCGTCGATACTCCCCCGGTGTTTCCAGATGAATATGATGGCACACCGGAGTGGCTGTCACCCTTGGCCTGCAGACATATCTACACCACGAAGCCGAAACAGACGATCGTTATAGCACCGGAACAAAGACGGGGACGTGGAGCCTTCTCAAAAGTTTCTGCGGTATGTTCAAAATGCAGACTGCATATACAGGTTGCGGTCAACTATCCGGGTCATACCACCTCGACGTCCAGCCATCTACACCATCTTATCTACCAATCTGCTAGCCCCGCAAATGGCTCAACCACGTCGAAGGGACAGCGCGTGGAAACGTTATACTATCGTTGCTCTTACTTGACATGTGGCATTACTGTCTCGGTGCAGATTCTGTCTCCTGTCCTTCGACAAGATCATTTAGAGTTACTGACAAATGTGGAATTGGTCAATAAACGGGCAGATGAGGCTTTAGCGACTCACCCGGAACGCTTAGAGGGAATTGCCCGACCCCAGCCAATAACTGTCATTGACAATCTACGTACATATCTTCGCAATTCGCTCTTTGACCCGCAGCGCAGCAAACCTATATCTGCTATCAATAAACGATTTGTGATTTCCTTTGGTGTTGGCGGGAATCCCTGCAGGGATTTGCTAGAGTTTCTAGAGTTCTCGTCTCAAAATGAAGGCTTTTGGGATCCCCCGACCCCGAATACGTCAGAAGAGATACCCTTTCAGAATGAACTTAACATTTTCATTGACGACGTCATACATGAACTATCCATATTAATCGAGCAGCGACCCATGTCGGAGAAGAACACACCTTACACATTAAATTCGTCGTTGCCGGCTAGCAATGACTTTCTTCATGCTCTTGAGGCTTTTGGTTATCCGAAATCATCAAGACTCCTTGAATTCGAGATGCCAGGACAGCCCTGCTATGAGGATCTTGGCGCTGTCGAGGACATGTCATCTGATCTGATAATTGAGGCATACCACCGTCAAGTTTCAGTTGACCCGACGAGAGCTCCGCACTACCTTCAGTGTTTGAATCTCATCGGTAATTTGAGAGGAGGTCCTGACCGCGATACAATAAACGAGGCCATAATGACCGCGTATAGCAAAGGCGCCTACACGACGCAGGATGTCTATAAGGCTTACGAGTACTTTGGGCTGAACGCAAATGACAAATCTCTTACGGATGAGGTCATAATAGGCAGATTCCACGCATATCTCAGTTCCACCACACGCGAAACCGAAGCACGACAACAACTGTGGCGAATAGGCGATGTTAGGAAAAGCGAACAAATCAAGTCCGCTGCTGAAGACAGAGTTTCTAATGCCGAGCAGGCCCTTGTCTATCTTGGGGTGGAAGAGAACACACCTGATGATTTCGTCATCACGATGTTTACGACGAAGGTGAACGACAGCCCTAGCAGCAGGGATATTGCGCAGAAAGCTCTTTCGCTTATAGCCGAGAAGCGAAACTCAGAGACATTGAGACATTTTCTTAGGACCGGCGAAACTGGAGCTGGCGATATGGATGTTGGGGATGCCTATCGGCTGCTTCAAATACCCGATCGCACAGTTGGTGATGATGCTATTCTCGCAGCATATACTATCTGTGTGGACGAAGCCCCCGGGCAGGTAGAGACATATACACGTGCCTTGAGTATCATTGCCAAAGAGAAGGATAGCCCAATGTTAAGCAGCTTTGTCTCAGGATCAGTAACACAAAGTGATCGAAATTTGTCTGAGTGGCCCGTTGGCCTTCAGAACATAGGCAACACTTGCTACCTTAACAGTTTACTCCAGTTCTACTTCACAGTTCGGCCCTACCGAGAAATGGTTTTGGATTTCGAGAACAACAAGACGGATCTAGATGAAAGCTCTCTACGCCAGAAGAAGGTTGGATCCCGCAAAGTATCGAAGCTTGAGGTCGAGCGGTCTCAGAAATGTGAGTTCTGAAGCGGATGGTTTTCTATCATTCAGCTGCTAACCACCTGCACAGTTCTTCGAGAGCTGCGTGGCTTGTTTCACAATATGATAACAACTCCCAGGGCTTCTGTTCGACCTGAGCAGGAACTGGCCAGACTAACCTTAATTAGCTCTACAAATGAAGCAGAAATTCGCCGGAGATCTACTATCTCCGGCATCAGACCTTTCGGTCTCGGCGAGATTAATGGACTACCAGTCTCAGGGCCGTTAGGACCGCCTCAGACGATGGGACCTGACAAACCCGACGATACTACCGGTAAGAAAACCACGCCGCCGGAAGAGAGTTTCTCAAAGGATGCCCTATCCGCCGATATCGGTAGTGAAACTACTCTCGTCTCTGAGACCTCGCAATCATCGATCCATCAATCTTACTCTGAGGATAAGGAAAACAAAGAGAACACCGCAAAAGACACGGAGAATGTCAGCGGCGCTACTTTCGAAAAGGAACCCGTACAAACAGTCGGGCCGCCAAAACGACCACCACCAGAGCCACCGCGCCCTGCGGAAACAGAACGCAAAAAACAGTTAATTGACGAGGTTGAATTAGGAGCTCAGCAAGATGTAACCGAAGTGATCAACAATGTCTTGTTCCAGAGCGAGTGTGCCATTAAACCCAGAGGCATTGCTCCAGACGGGGAGCAGCTGGACCTAATTAAAGAGTAAGACACTAGAAATCCCGCGATGGTAACTGATTGCATGTGGCTAAAAAATTGCACCCTTATCTCAATAGTTTGTTCTACGGCAAGACAAAGACGTACATCTCGGCAAAAGATGGGACCCGTTCAAAGGAGGAGATTTGGTCCGACATCAAGGTAGATGTTGCAACGGGCTCACGAGATATCTATTCCGCCATTGACGGTGCCTTTGACATGCAAGAAGTTTTCGTGGATGATTCAGTCGTGGAGCAATTTGGCTCTATTAGCAAATTGCCCCCGATCTTGCAAATCCAGGTACAGAGAGTTCAATTTGATCCGGTCAAGAAAACTTCATTCAAGTCGACGCATCATCTAGAACTGAAAGAGACGATATTCATGGACCGTTACATGGATACTCAGAAAGAAGACATCGTCAAACGGCGCAGAGATTGCTGGGGCTGGAAGCGAAAACTGAATGCCCTGCAAAGCCGGAAGGCTGAATTGCTCCGATCAAATGTTAGTAGTGGACCACACATGTATAGAAATGCGAAGAGGTACACTAACCCTTGTCCAGGAAAATGACGGGCAGAACATATCTTCATTATTCAAAAATACCTCGAATCTTCTGACGGAGCTTTCTTCCCCAAATCCTGTTGAAGAGGGAGCTGATGACTCCCTTGATTTCAGCCCTGAGCTTATTACTAAAATGGAAAGACTGTCCCGGGTTGCCGAAACTGAGCTATCCTGTGAGTAACATAAAACCCTGTGTTTGATTTTTGGGTCTAACAGGAGTGACAATCAAACAGACATCGAACAAGAATCCAAGGATACCGAGTCCATGATTTCTAACCAATTCAATGAGTACACGCGGCTGGCATATCGTCTCTACGCGGTTTTCATGCACCAAGGGTCGGTGGAATTCGGCCATTATTACATTTACATCTATGACTTTGTGAAAGAGGTTTGGCGTAAATACAATGACAATGATATCACTGAAGTTAAGGATACGTCCGAGATATTTGGGAACCCTAATCGTGTGAATCCACCGACACCATATTTCTTGGTGTATGTGAACGCCGCAATGAAAGATCGTCTGGTGGAACCTGTTTGCCGCGAGATCGTTTCAGAAACCACCGCCCCTTCTAGTTCCACAGTGGTGGAAGACGCCACGGCTGCTACTACCCCTGTTGGTCAAAATTCCGATGGACCTATGGATGTGGACATCAAGCCACCGGCATACAGCGACGTGTGGTCTAAAGGCGAGCCGGAAGGTACGCAAATGACTCTCTCTCCGGGCTCCTCTTCCTTGTTTGCAAAGGCCAGCAACAGCGTTGTGGGTGAGAAGAAGTGGCCCGTCGTTAACGCTGATGAGGTGTTTTTTTGATTGATAAATTTTCGTTAGCTGCACCAAAGCCGGGCTCCTTAGCGTCTCCGCTCTCGCCAACTGCCATCCCGTTGAAGCGAAAAGGATCCGAGGATGAGGATCAAATGGGCATCCCTACCAGTTCTCATATAGAAGCATGTTAAGCGTGGTATTATTCGGGTTTTTTCTTTTTTTCATTCTCTTCCCCTTGTCATCACAGACGTATGTATCTTTGTCTAGACCTGAAATGCTGAGGTCTTTGAGTTATGTCAATATGATTCGACCATGTTTTTCCCCTGTTCTCTAATCTTTCGGAAGTACATTTCATGCCTGTTGAGTCATATTACAGGATCAAATTGATCACGAAGGGGGCTTTCTTTCAACGATTACACATATACCTCATGTCAATTGATCGACAGTGGCGTTTCATTCCTGTTTCTGGGATTCTACATATTTTTCTTTTCATTTGTCCTGTCCAAGACATGCACATACTTTTTTCGTGTTTACGCCACAGGTCAATCATCCTGATGCATATATACCTACATACATACTTCTTTCTACTCATGAGCATGTGGGATGGATGTTACACTGGAAGCAGATGCCTGGTGCAATTTCATAGCGTGTTTTAAGTAATATACAATCGGATACAGGGACAAGTCTACTTCTCCGCCATGTATGCAATATCCAAAATCATTCATGCCTATGTAAACATCATGGGGCATATTCCGTCATCCTCAATGCTCGAGTCTACCGACTACCTACCTAGATACCTACGTAGGGGTCTAAATAAATAGAATTTAGGTCTTAATTGCATTCAAACTGCCAATTAGTCAACACCTAACTAAGTGCCTGCCTAGGTAGGTGCAAGTAGCACATATAATCTAGCTTATAGACCCGTGGAAATCGATCCCATCACCATATCACAAAGAGGAAAAGAAACCCTAAGACATACTTCATCGCACAAAGAAAAGCGTGAAAGGAGATGTAGGCTGATAGACTACCTAGGTAGTACCTAGGTAGGGGTAATGATCTTGGTGCAGGGATAGGTACCTAGGTAGGTAATATGTGTGCTCGGGAAACAAGTTGGGGTAACTTGATTGCATGAAGTAAGAAAAGACTATCATAATGAAGGAAGGAAATTTGTAATATATGAAAGATAATCTTTTGGTATAAGAAGGAATGATGATCACGTGGTGGCTCCTTCGGTTGCATTTATTCTTTTTTGAGATATATTCAATTTCCCCCCAACCAAGAAGGAGACGCAAAATAACAATCCGAGAAGGATGGAAAAAAAAGAATGGAAAAAAAAGGAGATAGTGGTAATAATAAAAAAAATTAAAATAAAAGAGCCACCTGGTCAAATCACCTTGTTAATATGCAAAGTCACTGCCTCTTTGAAGTGACGCCTCGAGATCGTTTTGGCCTGCACCGGGGCCAAATGCTTCTTGTGGCCGGGGCTCGTCTTGCTTCCATGTACCTTGGCTGTTCTCTGGAATAGGAACATTCTGTGCAACTTGCTGTTGCTGTTGGTTTTGGTATCCGGCTTGGTGTTGTTGACGGACGAGAGCGCGGAAGTTGACAACCTCATCGAGGATCATCTTGCGCATCTGGCCGACGTCGTCGACAACTTCAAAGTGGAAGTCGAAAGTAGTCGGGCATGAAGGTTCGTCGGAAGCATCATGCCAGATATTGAGGTAGCGATGCTCTAGGGCATCCTCAACGGTTATACGTTGAGAAGGGTCGAATGCAAGCATGCGGTCAAGGAGGTCGAGTGCATCCGGATTAGCCTCTGGGAAGAGGCGCTGGAATGGGACCTTTGGCATAAAGGGCAGGTTTCTCACGTATTCCTGGGCGCGAGGTGACCCGATTCGGGACAGAGTCTCTTCAGCAGGGGTACCGAGGTAATGAAGGATTTGGTTGAGTTGGTCGACATAGTCGCGGCCCTTGAAGAATGGGCGGCCACCCAGCAGCTCGGCCAGAATACAACCCACAGACCAGACGTCGACTATTTATACAGGTCAGTATAACAACAAAATAACAACAAACCCGAAACAAAAGACACCAGGGGAAATACGCACTGGCTTTTGTGTAGCTCTGGAAGCTCAGCATGATCTCGGGAGCACGATACCATCGCGTAGCGACGTATTCGGTCATGTAGCCAGCATTCTCCTCGGGGTCAATTGAGAAACCTCGAGCCAGACCAAAATCACAGATTTTTAGTTCGCAGTCCGCGTTCACGAGCAGATTGCCGGGTTTCAGGTCTCGATGTAATACGTTGGCCGAGTGAATATACTTTAATCCACATAAGATCTGGTAGATGAAAGACTGGAAATGTGCGTCTGTCAAGGGCTGGCCAGAGCGAATAATCGCAGCCAAATCACACTCCATCAACTCTGATAGAAAAGAGAAAAGCGAATCAGTGTGTGCGTGAAAAAGTCATCCATAGCTATAGGAATTCACGAACCCTCGTAGATATAAGTTTCGTTGAAGTTATCTGGCCTGGGTATGTCCATATCATACAAACAAGCAATCTATACCTACTGTCAGCGACATTCTGCACCAATAATCAGACCATAGGAAACGCACATTGCGATGGCCTCGGAAGTGCTGGAGTAATTTGATTTCCCGCAAAGCACGTTTTGCGAGGATCTTCTTGCTAAACACATTTGTCACCTTCTTGATGGCAACGCCTTCGTTTGTCTGCACATTCACTGCCGCGCTGTAGAGCAATAATACAAAAAATAAGCTTCTTATCCATCAGCTCCCGGTATCTCGTCCACGTACCAAACAATGCCGTAGGCGCCCTGGCCCAGCTCCTTGGTCACATTATACCGTTCATCAACGACAAAATCCTGATTGAACACCTTGAAGACCTTGCGCCCCTGGAGGTCCGACATGACGGCAGCGATAGTTCTGGTTCGTTAAATTCGGTTGGGTTGACGTTATAGTCCCACGGAGGAATCGAGAAATCTGGTGCGCGGCTCTCCAGGAGTCGTAAGTTGCGCAAGTGAATGCGGTTTATAAAGAAGAGGATTCTGCTGTTGGATATGATGCTTGATGGAAGTGCTGCAGCTCGATAGGACAACGTGAGGCTTGTTGATTGTTGATTGTTGTACTGTATGTACAGAGCTGAGAGTACAGAGTACACAAAGAAGGCCCCGCACTCCGCGGCAGTGGAGTCCCGATAAGGCTTAAGCAGCAGGCCCGAGTGCGTACTGTATGTACTGCAAGTGTGTAGCGAGTGGACGAAAAGAACGATGGCAGTGCACAGGAGAGAGAAAGGAAATAGAAAAAATAGATAGAAGAAGGCGGCGGCGTGGCCCGGGTTACTGTGGGTTCTCTCTTCGCTCAGCTTGAAGGAAGAAGAGAGGGGAAAACGAGGGGCAGCCTTGGACCCTGCACGTATTGATTAACACGATGCAACGTCTGCGTGCGCTATTGATGTGTGTGGTACTGTGATTAGGTAGTATGAACTATGAACTATGTGGTGGCATGCGAGCTCTTGCTCTGCTTAGAGTCAGCCCTATCAACAACGACAAAACAACAACTGCCATCCTTCTAGAAAGTCTACTACACCAATGGCCGAGCGGAGACACGCTCAATAAAATTCGCTAACTAATATAATATATAGACTAGATTAGATATTGTAGGAGAAGTGTAAATCATTTCATTCGAAGCGGAATAGCCTAGCTTCTGGCGGAGAGCTGGTACTGGTAGCTTGTACGCCACCAAACTCCCATCGAAGCCGCAACCACCAGGTCGATCATCTTGATTCCCTCGTCTTGGATGATCAATTTGCCTAGTTTTGCGCTTTTCCCGCTCATTCCACCGCCGCCAGCCTCTCTGGCAAGCGACAGATCCAATCGGTCCTCGTCAGCGACGGCTGCCGATGAAGGTGATGGCGACCATTCTTCCGAACTTCGCAGTCCACCCTGGGAATGTGCATGAGCACGCTGTTGCACCTTTTCTATATTAGATGTAATCAGCTGTCCCAACGCTGCACGCTTTCCTTTCTCCTTTCCTCTCGGTGGCATGCCACTGCCATCCAGACTCACCATCGAAGGAGGTCGAAATGCCTGTTCCAGCGGAAACGGGACGTTATATCGCAACTCTGAAACTGTCACTTCTTCACTGTGGCCGCGCCCGTCCATGCTCATCGACGGACCGGGAATGACATGCTTGCATTTGAGTCCACCTCCGTTGATACTGGCGACAAAGGAGCACGTCCCATTCCATGGTGACTGAAATGAATAGTAACCCCGACCAATCTTAGCAGATATCGCATTCACAAGTTTCGGACTGTCCGGTGATCCAGGGCTTCGATTAAACAAGGACCCTGACAGGGAGTGATGGTGGTGGTGGTGATGGTGGTGGTGGTTGTGTTTGATTGGAACAACGTCTCGGAAGAAGGCTCGTTTCCCCGAGTGAGCGTTATCCTCATGCTGGGTATTTTGAGCTATCTGTTGCAAGATCTCTGCCGCACTTTGTCCCGTAGTGGTCATCGGAAGAGGCGCATTGTCGATGAATTTTCCATAACCAGGATTCGAGATCTCAATATGAATGACACCTTGATCTGTGCTAGAGCTAGATATAGTGCCAACATTCCATTGATTGCCAGTGGCCGCATCGCGACGAATGACGGTTATTCGAAAAGTAGGCGCTGGGCTCTGGTCTGTGCTCGTCCGAGGTGATTTCGTAGTTCCGGAGTGTCCGTCAAGCGGCGACCTCCCAGGAAGCAACCGTTGCTGCGTCTGTTGGTTTTCTTTTGAAGGTTGTGCTTCATCGTAGGGGAATCTCTGGTCGATGTGCGGCGTGATAGCTGTGGTAGGAGGATTCCCTGAAGACGAGAGAGGGCGTCTGGGTATGGTAAACGGGCTTGGAACGGGTTCCCGTCTACCACGGATCATGGGTGAGCTAGGATCATTATGACCATGGGTCGGCCGTTGCAATCCTTCTCTAACACTCAAGTTCTCTATGCCGTCTCGATGCGGTGGCGGTGGAGGAGGAGGAGGACTAGATTCCCTGCCACCAACGGGCTTTCGATGAAATTCATTTAGTCGCGAGATACTCTCGTTTGAGAGGCCCCATGCAACGGAGTCATCTGGCACTTGTTGCTCTTGCTCGGCCTCTATAGATCGCAGGACATTCTCGTCCTCTTCAGTTACGGCGTGCAAGTAGTACAGCGACGAATTGATGACCTCGATTGACACGTTTGACTTGGTCGGAGGTTTGAGCGGAGTTAGCACGACGTCTAGAACCAAGCAACACCTGTGCTGTCAAAACCATGCTCATCTCGAAGAAGGAATAAAAGAAGCAAAATATGCAGAGAAAAGCCAACATGTCTAACCTTTACTGCCAGGCACTCTCACAATGTATAGCTCGATGGGGTCAAGTCGCGCCTGGGAATTATTACGCGGGTAAGCGGGGGGATTCGAAGCTATTGACGTGATGGAGGATAAAGATCGGGCTTCGACTGGTGCTGGATTGGAAGATGCAATGTCTGCCATGGAAAGGAAACCAAACACGATGGAACTTGAGCGAGTGTTGAGTCTTGAGTCTTGACTCTTGTGTGAGTTGCACGACGAGAGGATGTGTTCAGTCTGAGCCACGCAAGGAAAGAACGGAGCCCTAACCCTAATCCCAATCCGAAAACTTCTGCCTACGACAACTACGAGATGACATGAGATGAAAAGACGGAAAAAGAAACGCATTGTTAATGTATATATGTGGTATCTTCCAGAATAAGTACAATGCACAGAATAAGGAAAAGCAGCTCTTCTCAGCGAACGAGGCAAGGCCAGGCAAGGCAGGGATTTTAAGAGGCAAAGAAAAGCAAACGCCTGAGCGCCGTCATCAAATATGAGCATTGGACTATTCATCTTAAACAACATTCTCCGAAGCTTCGCCTTCAGCAATGACAGGAACACCGAGGCCTCGGTCTGGGCTCTGCAGAACGAGTTGCTCGTGTTTACGGGCTCGAAGAAAGTCGCTAACAGATCGAATCAAGATAAACCATCCAACAATCATCAAGATATACGATATCCATTCACTGGTTGTAATTGCAGACACAGCGCTGCTTCCACCTCCTTGGTTTGGACCCCCGGGCGCACCAGCGCCATTGCCGCCGATCGAGTTGGGATCAAAGTCGTGACTATTGGGGTCTGGCGGGGAGGTATAAGAGTCTGTATCATTATCCGGCCTTGAGGTACTGCTGCCCTTCATATAAAAGCCATATTGTACGAGAGTAAGGCCGAGGCCGGCCTTGCTGCCATTTTTGGCTGCGTGGGTCGTGTGAAGGAGATATGTGAGAAGGAATCCAACGAGCTGAAACGACATCGAAATCATGCCATTCCAAGCAAATGAAAAGACAGAGCCGACCGGTAGCCCGTCCACGTAAACTTCGTCCGACGACATTCCCGGTGCCATTATAGTAGTCTCCCAGTAAGGAGGTGTGGCATCAGCAGCCGCTTGTTCATAAGTCTAGACAGTATTAGAACATTAGAAACAGTCCAAAAAAAAGGGTAGTAAAGTTTGATCTTGGGTCTCATACAGGAGGCAAGTCTTCTTGATGCTTCTCAGCTCTCTCGGGCTTGGCATTAAGATTGGCAAACACGCCATCATTCGACGAACCCGTCCCTACTAATCGTGAATGTGCCGGTGGTGAGAAAGTCGGGAGCATAGTGACTCTTCTCTGCATTGCAGAGGGTTGAGAGTCTTCAGCAGTAGATGCAGGCGATACAGCAGTTCCCGTATTGGCTGCCTGAGTCGGGTCTCCTCTCATTAACCGCTGTCGGTCGTCGGCTTCATCGTCATCATCTGAGTCGTTTCCATCATCAAACGCATCCTCCAGTGCGTTGTCAGGGCCCTCGCGTAAAGGGTCATCACGAAGAAGGCGCCGTGAAGAGGGTGAAGACGATCGAGAGTGGAAGGAAGGTGGCGGCGAGGCGGGAATTGGAGCGGTCAGATTCGGGGCGGCTGGAAAGGCTTCATGGTGGCTATGATCATCCTCATCATGGGTATTGACCTAGAGACAGCAGGTAGGTTAGTACATGTCTCTCGCTCCAACGACTTCACCGTATCGTATAGTTAGGAATCTCAGTCTCTCATACCCGATGATACGCCTGCGAGGTCATGGCAAGCCGAGTATTGCGGGCAAACAGCTAGATATAATAACAAAAAAGAAAACAAAAAAGAAAACCAACAAGCGTAGACAAGACGGAGCTAATGCAGAGAACAGAAGGAAAGAGATATAATGATTGGAGGCGACAGAACTTGGATGTGAGCAGAGGCAATAATGGAAGGGGGAAAGCCATCAGTCATCAGCGCTGGGGTGGCGGAGCGGAGCCTGAGGATTCAGGATTGCGGCAGCGTGACATGGACACCTGAGCGTTCAGGCAGCCGCGCTAACCTCTCTGTGATACGACAACATCTCATCTGCGACTTCCAACAACTTACAAGAGAGACCTCTGATACAAATATTCAGTCACGGATTCATATTCATAATGTCCAAGGCACCAGTACGTCCCATCTTGCAAACACTCGACCTATTTCTATCCGCATGACCCCAGCAGTCCATTTCTTTTCCTAAAAAGGACGCAATGTACTGACTACCACAAGCAAACCCTCAATACGCGCATAGCGCATTTGCTCAAGCACTGGCCTACCGATCCTGTTCGACCCGCCTCAGTCTCAGTACAAACTTACCTGCAAAGCCGTCTTCCCAAGTCGGATTCGTCACCACCGTCCATCTCCCAATCGTCTCTCGATGCGCTCACATCTCTCCTCGATAATCGCTACAGTACCCACTATCCTTTACCGCGCAAGCTTCGCTACCCAGCCAGCAATTCAAGTCACTACGACGATGTGGTGAGGGAGTTCCAAGAAGCGCCAAATCGGAATTGGCTTGGGAGGATACAAAAGAGACTGGGAGGGATGTTGCGACTGAAATGATTTTTTGTTCGTATATATGTCATACATCTTTTTTATTTCTTCTCTTTTTCTAGACTGTGGAGGTCTCTGTCACGTTGATTGATGCTTTTGGAGTTGGGTGTTTCTCTTGTAAAAATATTTGGGTGTGTACGATATTAAAGTGTTTTTTGTTTCTACTCACCTGGTAGCATATACTACCTAGGTAGGAGAAGAGAAATTTGAAGTGTAAATTATATTACTGAACGGTGCTCCGTGCATAAACTTGATATCGCATAACCTCCCGAGGTCATTCATGGAGGTAATCACAGCATCGGTTTCAAGTTGTCACAGACTTGAAACGCAGGTCTAGTTTTGGCCTTGGTCTCATACGCTCTGACTCCTTGAGCAATTTCAACCAGAGTCAACCCGTCTGTGAAATCAACATCAAACACAGCCAACTCCGTGATAATGCGGCTTACCCAGGCCCTGCTAGTCAACGGGAACTCGCACTGTTTCAGGATCTTCGGGTGGCCTCAACGATGGTTATTTTTCAAGTTTACCATTCTAGTCTTACTATTACAGTCAATCATTATTTAAATCAAGGGGAAACCTTATTACTTACTTCGTGTACCTGTCGATATAGTATGTAATATATTTAGGTGGGCTTTGGCTGCTGACAGTCTGCTGCAGATTTCTAAGTATAACTACTAGACCAATTGACTGATCGAGATCAAGAGGCAGGTACTTTGACCAAGAATAAAGAGATCGAGAAACAAAGATTCCAGGCGAAGACTATGTGCTCCGCATATTATGTGCATTTCTGTGAACGTCACTTACAACTGCGTTGGCAGTTTGTTACCTTCATTCTGTGAGAGACCAGGGCTCTCGAGATGCTTTCCTTTTCTGCATAAAGTTTCTGGACCTGCGAGACCTCTACTCCTTCATACGTTTTGAGCTCATAAGATCAAACTTTCACCGCTGCAGTCGATGTAAAAGGATGTATCCTTGTAATAAGTTACTCTGCCTTGCGAATAATGTAACGGCGGTGCGTGAACTTCTAGTTCGGAAGTTGAGGCAAGTCGATTACGGATGCTTTTGCTGTAAGTCTAGAGCTGCTGCTGATCATAGATGCATCATCACTATCATCGTCTTCGTCGTCGTCGGCTTCGTTAGCGCGTGTTGAGAATGTGTACGGTACATAAGACGATGCCTTTTGTTTGGATTTTGATTTAATGTTTTCTTGACCTAGTGGAATCTGTTGCCATGGCAAATTTTCACTTGATGATGACATTGCGTTTTTATCCTCATCACCCGGTTGAATAAACTCGTCATGGCATCGCAGTCTCACACAACGACCGTCTGCAGAGAGCTCAAGGGACGTACTGTATCGCTTCAAAGCTTTGCGTCCAAAGTCAATGTCAACGTTATTAGTTATCTGTTTGATTATCTCCAGTATGTCATCCACGTTATACCAAGAATCATGGCTCTTTGGCGGCGGAGTGTTGACATTCGACAGAGACTGGGGACCGACTTTGATAGCGGAAGAGCACAGAAGCTGCTCAAAAAGCACAGCCACAAATGCCATACGGCTATCCTCATCTGACATGCTCGTGATGGCAGTCGCGTGATCACTCTTCCGTAGTGACTGTCGCCGTCCGGCCCTTGAAAATTGCCGGCTGGCAGAGATATCTGCAGCAAAGGGCTGGAGTATCTTTTCCAAGTGTCGTTTCCTTCGACTTGAAAGACCATACGTGCGCACATCAAACAATTTGTCTTTTCGTGGACGAGGGGGATCTTTCTCTTTGTATCTCCGAATTTTCCGCTTCAATCGCTTGATATCCAGTGTTAGATCATCGATGATGCCACGGAGTTCTTCATTCTCTGTTCGGCTGTCATTTATGCGCATATAAGCTAGAATTGGGTCTTCCAAGGGAACAGAGCTGGATCGATTGTCGCCAAAATGAGCTGTCGCCTCAGTATCTTCCAGAAAGAAGGGCGCATCATCTGCATAATCAATTAGCAAAGCTATATGTTTACTCAAGCTTGTATTCTCGTGTTTCACCTCCTAGCCCGTCTAGTTGTGAAGTGACCCGGCGATTCGCCTCGTCGAACCACAGGTCTGACTCGGCAATTTTCTGGCCCGCTTCAGCAGAAGGGGCGAATGATCTACGGGGAGGCTGAATAGTTGCTCTTTCCTCTGGTAGTCTGGGATCGGAAACTGCACTCGTTGGTACCAGGTTGCTACCGCGGAACTTGCCATTGCTTGTGGATTGTAGAGTCGACATTCGCTGGTCGAAACCGTGGTTGCCCAGGGATAGTATAACCGACGCAATGTCTAATTGAAGGATATGTAGAATGCAAAAGTGACTGAAGATAGAAAGAAGTAGCCCAGAGAGAAAGAGTATTTTATTTGTCTTGATCGATCCCGTCGAGTATAAAGTCAATTAGGACTTTTAAGTTCAACGGAAGGAGAAATTGTTGCTATCTTCACTGTAATATGGGAAAAAGGCCAGCAATGCTCGAGCTAACTGCAGTGACTGCCCATGCTGCCAATTTATGCTGGAATGGCCGGCTTTATATCGAGACCACGATCGCGATGTCCCAGCATCATCTGCCGTTGACTCGCTGGAACCACCCACTCCGGACCATGCAAGAGCAGTCCGGCGGACATGATGGAGTCTTGGTATCCAATTTCACGCACAATGATTGAAGGATATCAGGAGTTGAACGTTCCAGGCGCAGGAGAGTGCGAGCGCTGCTGGCGGGAGGAAGTTCTGGCGATCACGACGAGCAAGCGCGATCTGACAATTCGGCTTGGGGCAGCAAACCACTTGGGATCGGGCCAATGAGAAGCGCAGCTTTGGCGCACTAGCGCTGCCTGAGGCCTTGGAAGAGTCACGTGTGCAATATGTTTGCTATCCTAATGCAGTAACTACATAGTCACAGTCTGTATCAGTGTATACACCTAGAAAACTAAAACTACCAGAAGAAATCATCAGAGTAGCACTATTCGTCACTATCGCAGGAACACATCTTAAACACTTTGCAGATGGCTTGTAATAATACAAATACAGGCAAACATAACGCCGCGTGCTACAATAGAATAAATGTTCCAAGCCGTGGATCCTTATGCTGCTATTCCCAGTTGATAGCATGCATGCAATGGAAGCCGTGTCCACGAGAGCCGACACTGATCTTCAGTCCCGTGGACAATCATCGGCATCCGAGCGTCGCCTCTTGGGAGAAATGGCAGCCCAGTTTGATTGGTCTGTCCTCACCAGAAGTAGGTTGGTTAAATCCCCAAGTTGGTTCGTCACTGTGTTCTCAAGCAGGAGGGATAAAAAAACAATATTTACAGATCGCGCATCCATCACTCCGAAAAGGAAAAAAAAAACTTGAAAGAATGAATGAAGAAAGAAATCCAAGCAACCGTGAAGCGAGAAACTGTAGTAGGCAAGAGTCGTAATTCGGTAAAGTCGGGCGATGTGTGGTATTCAAAGAGAGTTGTGGGCGTATGGGCATGAAATGAGTGTATGTGAGGTATGTTGCTAAGAGTGTAAAAGGAAATGAGAGTATGAAGGTCCGCAGACAAGATGTTCCGGATGGTCTAGCACTGGTGCAGACATTAAAAATATGTATAGAGGGCGACGCTCACTTCGATTAATTGAAGCGATCGGGATTGGTAACCTGTATTGTTGGCAGTTAATATCTGCATGGAGGCCGCCAATGTTGCCAACTATGGCTCTTTCCGTTTCTGTTGGGAACTTACCTGGAGGATACGCCGTGAAAAGTCCTGATCGTCAGCAATGCTTCCATTGCTTTGGCGTCGTTGTGCCATGTAATCGCTATCCCACCGTGCGTCCGAGCTGACTGACGATGGTTTCTGAGCAAATGCATTGATTTCTGCGTTTCTTCTGTATTCATCTTCAACCCGTTGTTTTTGACGGCGTCGGAGAAAGAAGATGGCGGCACCAACGATGGAACACGCGCAGACGACACCCACCACAACACCGGCAGCAATACCGGCAGTATCGGAGCTACCTGAGGATTTGCCAGAGGCACTGTCCGTAGCGGAGCTGGATGCTGTAACGACAATCGTTGTTCCCGCTTGGGTGATGACTGTGAAACCGGCTGTCGTGGTAGAGGATGAAGTTGTAGTGGTGGAGGAGGAAGAAGAGGTAGTAGAGCCATCTGACATCACAGGAACGTTCGGTGTCAACCCGGTGAGATAGACACCATACACATTAGGGCCACCGCCTAAGGTAATTCGTCAGTCATGTTGTATATTAAATGATTAGTTAGTCAATTTTGGAAATTCTTACAATCTTCTATGCCGTATCCTTGACATGGTGAATTGCATCCAGTAGTCTGGGTTGAGTTGGGAGGAAGTTTATCGCCGCAGTAGCAGCTCTTCCCATCTACCAAGGCCATCACAGAGTAGCCCATAGGTACACATTGTTCCTGGCAGTGCCCCGAGCTTTGAAATTGGAACGTGCCATTGTCTATGAAGCCAGGAACCGACGAGTAACAGTCGACATATTGTGAAGCGTTAAAATTCATGGCAGCCGCACGAGGGACCCATAGCAGGAAGGATGAGGCCGTTATGGCAATATTGGAGGTTGAGAATTTCATCTTGTTGGTCTTATTCTATTTCTTTTTTTAACACTCTGTGGGTGTTTCCTAAATCGGTTGAGGCCTTTCGCAACAAGGAACGATCGAATTCCGAACGGAAAGGCTGCAGAGTGAAGATGCAAAATGGCGAATTGCAAGGCACGGCCTGCGTAGCCCTCGATTGACCACACCAGTTCTCTGTGTTTTTTTTTTTTTTTTGTTTTTCTTTTCTAGTGATTCAGACCCGTCAATTGCTCTGGCGTAGCACAGGTCGTCCTGGCACACAAGACCTCTCGAGATTTGTGGATTGGCGACGGACTTTGCGGGGAAGCGAGCGTGTGTCGAAGACTGGTCGAGGAAGGAAGCAGGAATTGACGAGAATTCCGAAAGAACTAGAATTCTGTGAGTTGACGGATGGGATAACGGAGGAATGCTGCAAAGGTGCTGGTGGTGTCAGAGCACGGCGCCCGTTGGCGACGTGCAGTCTGCCCCTGATTAGTCACCGCACAAAGAAATCGGCACGGATGGCGTGTCTTGCTATTAACTGGAGAATAAGGGGGGACGGTTGGCGGACAAGAAAAGAGAGAGACAAGAATCGAGTGCTAAGGCGTTTTCGCCAAACGAGAGAATGAAGGGAAGTAAACGAGGAGATAATCAGGGCCCGGCACCAAGTCCAACAGTGGTAGGAGAGGATCGTGAGTCTGGAGGGTGGGAAACGGGCGCCTCCTGGAAATGGAATGAGCGGATCGCGGCGCTAGGCCTGTTCGGGCGGGTAGAAACATGGCTGCAGCTAGCCCGCTCTAGCGGCCCGCTAGCGCCTCCATGTTTCGGCTACCATTGGCTGCATTGTCCCATACCGGGGCTGTGCCGCCTGCTGATTGGTGTGTGCCTGGACGCGGTAACAATGTTCTCCACCACTGCTCTTAGCTGTGTATTTATTGAATTTACTCCGTATTGACCTACGTACGTACTAAGCATTTGATTTTGATGCTTACGCTGTCGATACCGCCCCAGGTCAGTTAATCGAAATACGTATCTAGTTCTTAGTTGACTACGTAGTTAGTAGTTATTTAACTAACTTACGTATTGGTTAACTACGTACAGTATTAACTTATTCAGTACTATTAACTATCAGCTTGCGCTTGCAAGGAACATCCTGGCCAGATATTGTGCCCCTGCGTGACGTATCACATGACACGTGTAATAATCTCCTTACGATACGGATACACATACATTCCATCGTCTGGCCTCTACGCTGCATCGGTTCCGGGTTGACTTAGTTATGCCCTTATGGCATAACTATGGCATATGCAGCAACATCTCCACAGATCAATTATAATCACTAATTTATCACTGTATCAGAGAAAACTCGCTTTGATTTGTCGTACGCGTTCGGAGTCCGTACGGAGTAGATGCATAAAATCAGATGCATTAGGCATTACGGATGCATGAGCGGCGGCCCTGGAGTGTGGCGCATCGTGAAGATCCTAACAGTGTATTAGGCTCTATGGCTGACGTCTGTGGTGGAGTCCGTTTACCTCTCTTTGACTGATAATTCCCCATCAACTTTCAAGTCTACGTCCTTAGTTACATATTCAGCATGATATTTTTCTATTTTCCTGCATCTGAATGATAAGTAGGTAGACGGAAAGTTACTAAGCAGTTGCTTGTTTACCTAGATACCCGGTTGTTGACAGTTGTGCTTGAATGTTGGTTGCATATCCGTGCATTCCGTCAGCAACAACGCGCGGAAATCTATACCTAAAATAACGTTGAAGGGCCTTCAGTAAGCGCAACGTATTGTAGTCACTCCGAGCCTTCGATTGGAATCAACCGCAGAACGCTTCAATGGAATACCTACTCACACGGCGTTTCGTACCTAGAAATGGAATAAGCAACACTACTAATAACACAACCAAGTCAGGTATGATGATCCAAAGAATTTTCAGGTCGCTGTCTCAGATCTCGTATCTCGTATTTCATGCCAGGTCTGGAACGTGGCTCACTAGCTATTGACTAGGAGGCAAGCGGGCTCCACAGCAAGAAGAAATGTCTTCATTTAATATTTATTAGTACGTATTTATATACGTATTTATATACGTATTTATATACGTATTTATATACGTATTTATATACGTATTTATATACGTATATAAGTTATTATAGCTGACAGCCTGACGGTCAAATCTACTACGTAGTAGGTTGACTTCTTGCGGGAAATTCAGGCAATGTCTACATATGGTTAATGTTCTGTGGACATTTGTCGTTTGACCACGTGACCAATCCGTGAACGCTCAACACGAGATATCGTAAAAGTTGATACTTCAGCCCGAATTTACAACTTTCCCCATCCTACAGCTAAACTCACCTCGTGTTTTACTCGCCGGTATCCATGGATAAACCATTCCAAAATAACCTTGGAAACATTTTGCTGGTAAGAGATAGTTGATTTCAAAGTAGGTATCAATTCATGACGGCGTTGAGTTTGGCTTTATCAAACAAGCTTCTCTTTGTCGACTCGAAAAGCTGCAGCAACCTCATCAACGGCACGTGCAATAGCTCCAGGCCCTTCTCTTTTGTCACGCGCAAATATCCTTTTCCTGCTTGCTCGAAGCTTCTTTGCCACGTCGGACCATTCTACACGGGTCTTGGTCGGCTCAAGAATCTCACAAGACATGTCAAGGTCAACAGGGACCAATTGGCTTTTGCTTTTCCGGATTTGCCCGTCAATGATGACAGTCTCAATATCACGGGCGGATGAATGCAATACAATCGCTGCAATGGGATCCTGATCTGCTGCGCAAGTCATTGCGGGGCTAAGCCCGTCAAAGATTACTATGTCGGCCAGTTTTCCCACTTCTAATGACCCGATATCAGCCTCCATTTTGGCAGCACGGGCGCCGCCGATAGTTCCCAAGAGGAAGACGTCTTGAGCAGTGATTTTTTGATGCTTCGGTGCTTTGCCCTGCTGAATCAATACCTCATTCTGGCGCCCTCTCTCGGCCTGCAAAGCCATTCTCATCTGGAGGGGCACGCTCGATCCGTTGTTTGAGTGACAGTCCACTCCGAGTGAGCTGAGACCTCCTACGTCCTCCCGAAAACATACTGGGTACCCTAGCCCCATTTGTATCTCTGTCTCCGGTGTGGAAGATAAAGAAACACCATGGCGGGTTATTCTTTCGGCATCCGCATCGGTCATATTGGTTGCATGGGAAATTAGTATGTCAGGGCCCAATATACCATACTTGTCCAGGGTCTCCAAGACAGACGTTTCACCTGCGATTCATCAATAAATAAATGGATGGATGGAAATTGACTTGTACTTACCTAATATGGGGCCGCGCGCATAGTGAGACGTGATAAGCTTCGTACCAGCTCGACGAAATCGTGTAAAAGCATCGACCACCACGTCTTTGGGCAGGAACAACGTATCAAATGATATACCCACCTGGACGCGGCCGTTACCAAAAGGGCCCTTCTCAGCTAGCTGGACAGCTTGGTCTACTGCCCAATCAGGGATGACACAAGGATCAATTGTCAAGCTCGGTACGCAGCCTTTGAATCTCGTGCCAAAAGAATAACCAAATATGGAGCGAATTCCGGATGATGCTGTAGCTGCGATAGCCACAGTGTCTGAATGGTTCTGGTCAGTTGTATCGGACCCCAAGATTAATGAGTATGACTTACTATGCTGAGGAGAGTAGTTCATATGCGCATGATCTACCACCATTGTCGTGCCCGCATCTAGTGCTTCAAGACACCCCGCTAGCTGGCCCCAGAATAGGTCTGTAGGAGTATAATTGAAGGATTGCATGTTTCCTAATAAGTGTCAGCCATTGCTCACTATCCAACGAAAAGGAGACTAACCGGTAGGAATATACTCTAAGAGAGTATGATCTGCATGTCTACCTTTCAACTGGCTCTGCCACAAATGGTGATGGGTATCGATGAAACCTGGTGAAACAATTTTGTCTGTACAGTCTATCACCTTAGTTAAGGGAGACGGAGCAGCCAAGTCTTGTCCGATTTTGGAGATTCTGTTTTCCTCTATCAGGAGTGAGTGATTCCGAAGTGGTACGATTCTTCCTCCGGCATCAGGGACAAGGACGGTGCCGTTCTGCAGCAAAATAGATGAATTAGACGCCATTTGATATGGGAGATTAAAAACCCTTTGATGAATTGAGCTGTCTCTTTTTTGAAATCGGACGGAAGTTATATAGAAATTTATGAGTTACGAGAGCTTCCAAGTTTGTGACGCGGAGTCTTCCGCCCTTGTATTTGTAATTGTTGGTATAATACTACTACCTAGGTACTACGTGCCTTACACACGTAGGCTGGCGTTCGGGCCAACGGTTGGAGCGAGGCATATCTCGTTCGGTGATATGTCTCGCGAGTCGCTACGTCCCTCTCCCCGAACGTTGGCGCGAACGCCAGCCAACGTGTGTACACTGTAAGACACGTAGTAGTATTATACCAACACTGGGGACTCTCTGAAATTCAATTTACTTAATTCAAACTAGTGGACTAGTGGAATAGAAGTGGGAAGTGGGGCTATACAGCATTTATCAGCAATTTCCGCTTTTGGATATTCAATTTTCTTGGCATATTTCAACCTATGATCAATACTTATCGGATCTGAAGTATAGGACTGGATGAAGATTGTGCTATATAGTCTATAGAAAAAAATAGAAAGCGTGGTTAAATTGATTTTGTTACTCTGTATGAAGCAGCTACGTTCTTTACAATGAGTTTATTCATATCCAAATTAGAAGGGACGCATATACTGGTCACAGGTTAGATCTCTCTTAAAATTGGCAACTACGAATAATATAATACATCCACAGGCGGTACGAAGGGAATTGGTCATGCTGTCGTGGAGTCTCTGTTGGCAGAGGAGGCGAACGTCTCATATTGCGCCCGCCATGTCGAGAACAATGAATTTGGCGACTTAAATAGGCAAGGCAGAGCAGTGGGTACGGCTGTTGATATCAGTGACCAGGATGCTGTTAAACAGTGGGTCGAGTTTGCCTACCAGACGTTCGGAAAAATCGACCATGTGGTTGCAAATGGTGCGTACGGACTTAAGTTAGGGCTTGATCCCATTATAGGCGATGCTAACCTTTCTTGATTCAGCATCTCCTATAATTTCCGAGACGACAGTGGAAAGTTGGGAGATGAGCTTCAAAGCTGATATTCTCGGTCTGATATCTCTCATCGAGGCTAGCACGCAGCATCTTGAGGCCCAGGCGAAAGTTACCGGGAATGCTTCGGTTGTGGTTATGAGCTCGCTCGCAGGTTTTGAGAGACGCCATCCATTCGTTGGAGGCTCCTATAGTGTGTTTAAACGCGCACAAGCCGTACTAGCCAAAGATCTTGTTCGCTCTCTAGGTCCTAAAGGTGTACGCATAAACACCGTCATTCCAGGTAGCATTGAGAACCCTGATATTACTCTTCCTGACGGTACAGTAAGGCCGAGCAACTACGCAATCGTGAAGCGTGATAATTTCCCTTTCTACAAACGTCTCCTCGATGTGACATCACTGGGACGAACTGGGTCTCCGCAGGAAATTGCTAATGTCGTGCTGTTTCTTTGCAGCCAGCTTGCTAGTTATGTGACCGGCGCTGAAATTATTGTTGATGGTGGAATGTCTATATTCTTCTAGGCATCCAGGGTGAACAGGACGTCAAGGAAAGTTTCCATGTACCTAATGTATTGTTCTTGAATTATTTCTGACGCATTATGTGAGTGGCCTACAGTAAATGCCCAGAATAATTCTTGTAAGGCCCTGATGAGTAAGCGTCAGCCACTTCAGCAGCCCGGTTCATTCAAATGTTGCGTTCTCGCAACTCAGCCTGTAGAAATCCCCTATTGTAAGGACTTTGGGCTCACCTTTGTGGTCGTAGTGAATTCGCCATGCATTTCATAAATACAACGCTTCCTTATCTTGATGAGACTAACAGCACGTCGGTGCGCTCATATACGACTAGAGTGAATTTCGCTAGAAGACGAGGCGAGAGAGCACGATTACTCTTCGATGCACGGCGGCTCGTGGAGACAGAGACAGGACGTACGAATGGGAACTGTACCCGGCTTGATATACCACTATTGGCTAGAGCAGCTCATTCACTGACTGCGTCTCTGTCGCATCGAGACTTTTTCCTCTTAGACTACTGTGTGTATATCCATCGTGGCAAAGATCATAGGCTTCCTAATCTGATCTCAAGACTAGTATTCCGGGTTTCTTATCCCTTCACATTCCCCTCAACACAGAATCAGTCAGCTGTGATAGACAATCTGACGCAACAGAGTTGGCTTGACCTGGTCCTTTCAGCACCGGCGATGACGGAAGCAACGATGTGCCTAGCAGCGACACACTATTATTAAAGAGGAGGCCCCGCCGAATATCTGACTTCGGCTTACAGGTATAATGGACGAGCAATTCAGTCTATTAATCGTGCACTCAACGATCCTATCACCCGGTTCAGTGACGGCCTCGTGAGTGCGGTGTTCACGCTAGCATTCTGTGTGGTAGGTGCCATATTTCATGCTAAATCAAATTTATACAATGTGACTAAACCGTACCTAGCACCTCGTTGAAGATGAGTCGACCTGGGGTGTCCATATTATTGGCGCGGCCCATATCGCGAGCTCTAAAATAGCCACGACGCAAACACTGCTGCCAACTTGGCTGTCGGATCTCCTTTCTGGGTAAGATCAAACTCAGTCTACTACTTGACATCAGGAATCCAGTTGTCGAAAGTTTCAGACCACGACGGTATGGTAGAAAGAGGAACAACGACGATGAACGGACCATCTTGTCCACGAACGTGGAGAAGCCAAATGATGAATGCAATCGTTTGGACTGTCTTGCCAAGTCCCATCTCGTCAGCGAGGACGACGTTATGATTCCGGGACTAATTGTAAGCCAAGAAGTTCAATCCTTTGATTTGGAAATCCTTCAGCTGCCCATTCTTCAGAAAGCCGGGTGAGCCCGTAATCGGTACATGTGCCGATCTGGTTTTAGGATTTATTTCACGCTTATCGCAAGTGACGACTTTATCATTGCGATCCAGGAACTTGTCGAGTTCGTTGAGAGCGATGTCCTTGACTAGCGAATAAAAATATAAGACATTCAATACGGATTTGGGCTAAAGTTTTCATACTCATTTAGATATATTTTATGACCACGGAGAATAGAAACAATAGGTTTATTACATGCTCCCTTTTTAAACCATTGCATACTCATTCAATTTTGCTTCGAAATCTAGTAGCACGTCGTTAGTGATTTCGGATTTAGGCGGATATTAAAAGTGGGGCCGTGGACAATCAAAGCCCCACTGCCCCAGTAAACTATGCCGCAAAAGGAAAATAAGACTTCTTGGCATCTGAGTTTAAATTCACCACTTTCATCTTAGCCCTAAACAGCCCGAGTTCAAGGGTCATACTTGCAGGGTGCTTGCTCATGGGTGGTTTTGTATCATGTGGGCAGGGCATTCTGATGAATGTTGTAGTATATTAGTAATAATCGTAATGGGGAGGATATATTAGGCGCAAGAATTCAATCCATAAAAACTGACACATATCCAATCCTGCTTGAGAAATCATTATGGCACCTCTGGTTTGGCTCGTTACCGGATGCTCATCTGGATTTGGTTGAACGGTTGTCCAGCAAATCTTGCAACGAGGCGACCTTGTGATAGCCACCGCCCGCCGCATCGATGGCCTAAAAGCACTTAAAGATGTCGGGGCGGCTGTTCTCCAACTTGACGTTAACAGCACTCAGGAAACGCTCAATGCTATTATCACAGAAGCGACTGCAGTTTACGGCCATATTGATGTGTTAGTAAATAATGCAGGGCATATTGCTGCGGGCACCTGGGAAGATACAACGTCGGTATCCCATAAACGTTCGTGACTGCTCTTGTTCTGTTGACACTCTCAGGGACTCTGAACTCCAAGCCAATTTCGAGACAAACGTCTTTGGTGTCCTTAAGGTCACCAAGGCCATTCTGCCCCATTTCCGACAACGACGGTCGGGGACAACAGGCTTTATAAGTTCGCGATCCGGATGGTGGGGAGATGCATTCGTCGGACGGTATTCCGGTACAAAATTTGCCTTGGAGAAGGTGGGTCAGCTTATATGATGATATAGTAATTAATTGAAAAAAACCTACTGACATTTGAATGATTCATGACTGGTCTTGTGGAGAGTCTTTGGAGAGAAACGACGCCACTGGGTCTCAAAACATTGTTGATTGAGCCAGGGCGTTTTCGGACTTTGTTGGTTTTAAAAGATAATTTGAAAGTCAAACAATCAAGTATCGAAGATTACTTAGATAGATTACAGAGATTCAATCAGATGTTGTCTATGGAGGATCGCAGGCAACCTGGTGATGTGGAAAAGGCTGTTTCTATCATCCTGGATCTTGTTCGCAGGGAGGGAGTAGCGACAGGAAAAGAAATCCCTTTCCGGCGGCCCCTTGGAGAAGACTGCTATGAATCAATCAAAGAAAAGTGTGAAGAGACACTTGCAGCTCTAGAGGAGTGGAAGGATATCATTACCAGCACTAGCTTCGAGAATTAAATGAATCTTTGTTATCGCGAGCAGGGTTGCTAATCTTGTGATTCTACAAATCCTGTCTTGTATATCTAGACTTTCAGCCATTTACATGGAAGCGCTCTAAGAATGGATCGAATGCGTTTCTCCAAGCACGAAAAGCCATTTCCCCAAAACCAACCCCAATCTCACTTTTTCCAGCCGCCAATCCTTCCATAGCGTGGTCCAGGAAGACATTGAGGGCCATCGGCTTTGGTGCCTTTTCTGGACCGCCCAGACGAGCAATCATTTCATCCTTGAATAACTTATCCAGCTCTGTTTCGACATATGGCGGGCAAATCTCAACGATATTGACCTGCGTCCCATGCAGTTCAGCGCGCAATGATACGCTCAGCGAGTGCAATCCTGCTTTTGTGGCACAGTAGATGGGCATAAGCGGCAAAGGGACAAAAGCCAAACCCGATCCAATAAGGCAGATGGAAGTTGGTCCGTTTCTTTGTAAGAAGTGCGGAATTAGCAAGTGAGATATGACCGCTGGACCAGCCAAGTTGATTGCAATTTCTGATTGAATCTTGGCTGGCGAGGTTGCCTTTTCATCTTTGATTGAAAAGTAGGATTGTACTCCCGCAGTCACGATCACACTGTCGAGGTCGGGGTGGTCGTGCAGGATGGTGGAAATGGCTCGGGGTAAGGACTCGATATCGCCAATGTCGAGATAGCTTGTGCACAACCCAGGTAACTCTTTCGCAAGTCGAAGGAGCCTGTCTTCGCGGCGCCCTGTAGCGATGACCTTCTTTCCCTGTGCGTGGATACGCCGAGCTAGACCCTCCCCAATTCCAGAAGTGGCACCGATTATCAAAACGACTTCATGGATAGCAGACGTCATGGTTGATGTAGTCACTTAGTGCCTTAAGGACTAAAGGAGAGTAAAGACGATGAATTTGTAAATACTGTACGCAGTATTTCCAAGGAAAAGAGGACATTTTATACCTACCTAGCTAGGTATCGCAGACCTACAAGGGACCGGGATATACTTGAGTAAATTCCTAACTCCGTGATAACAGATTACCAATGGTGAAGTCCTTATGTCCGTCTGTAACCTGTTGTTTGGACGATTATTAATCGATAAAATAGGTTAACCGGAATTCACACCGAGCGAAACAGAAGCTAATTTTTGTCTCTTGGAAAGATCCTTTGACAGTACGACATGGAGTTCCTTCATACCGCCTATCACTATGGCTCCTTGGCACTGGATTAAGAAGTATTAAGTAGAAAAAACAACTTACTAAAATTGAAGAAACCCACATATGCTAACTAACTTTTATTGAGTGCTGACTCTTGACCAACCTGGCTATGTGGCATGTATCTATCTCTATGTAAATTCCTGACCTCATGGCTAATCATCGAGGCTGGAATCCATCAAGGCTTAGGTATATGCAACGTCTTGCTAACCATCAGACAGCCCCAGAGAACAAATAACAGAACCGCAGGATGGAATTCGAGAATGGTGCCTTGAGCCACGGTTCCCCACGGCAAATTTTCATGAATCCAACCTTGAGACACCCAGTAAGCCATGAGACTCGCAATTGACAAAGAGGTAGGAATCGGGGTGCCTTCAAAGTATTTCGATTTCCCAGTCTTGTCCTTCGGAAGAACGGCCGCGGTAACGTTAAACCGTGCCAGTCTCGTTAGTCCGCAAAGCACGAAGAAGCTGAGGAAGATGTGATCTGCCGCAGTGCGAATGCCGATGGCAAAGGCTGCCGACGCGGGTGCGACGCCAAATGAAATCTGCGCCGCGACGATTGTCGGTTAGTAGGCTTTGCTCAGCTTGAAATATATGACGGACATGATCCAGGTATGCATACCAAGTCTGCCAGAGAGTCCAGCTCTTGACCCATTAGAGACGACTTCTTGCGCCATCTCGCGACTCGCCCGTCCATGAAGTCGAAGAAAAGCCCGAAAGGCATAAATCCGAGCGCTAACCATATAGAATTGGTGCTCTCAGGGTCCGACAGGTATCGCATCGATGACAGAATCGACATAACTGGCGCAATGTGTTTAGCAAGGGTGTTTATGTTCAATAAGTTCGAATGCCGGCAGCGAGTTCTTACATCCGCAGAAGCCTTAATTCAAACCTGTTAGCAAGTCATGCCCCATAGAGAGAAACCATTCATTCATACCATTTAGCTCCGTAATGAGATCCGCAAGATGGAGCGTCCTATTGAAGAATATTAGCACGACTCTTCCTAATTTGGCTGACCGAACAGTCAACGAACCTGACCATACTGAAGTGTCCTGTCTCAGCCTGCAGAAGTCTTTTCTGCTTTTCTTGACTCGCTAGGACGGTGTGAGCCGGAGCTGGGTGTCTTCAAACTCCTGGGTTAGACATACCTTCTCCTCCACCGCTAGTCTCCGAGCTCACGGGGTGGTTGGGGTTTCGGCGGGACATGTTGCTTCGCAAAACGTGCGTCTAAATGAAATATGTTATACTAAGAGAAAGAATTGAGTTGCGGCTGCTGGAGAATCTCGGTGGTTTATTTGTGCGGCGGGCATCGCACGTATTTACGTTGGTGAGGAACGACTTCGGACTGCGAAGGTTGGGACGTTGGCGCAGCAGCACCGAGACGTCATTGTTTGAGCTGTTTGCACTGCCTCAGCCACAACACCCAAAAAAAAGAAAATACTAGTTAATTGATCTGGCTAGTGCATAATATGAATTGAAGCTCAAAATCTGTTAGAAAAGATAATAATTTACAGTCTTCTTTTTATCAGACCCAGCAGGATTCTTAACTCTCGCGACAGCCGTAGAAAACGAAAAGGATCCGTATCCGATTCCCCCAACGCCAGATAAAAAAAAACCGAGACGAAGAAACACGAGTTGGTCAATATTTTTTCCCAAATAAATCTCAACCACGTCCTCGGAAACCTCCTCGAGGACCTCCACGACCACCGGCTCCTCCTCTTGAGAAGCCACCACGACCCCGGGGTGCTCCAGCACCACCCCGGCCACGGAAACCTCCAGGTGCTCCGCGGCCGCCCCGAACACCCCCGCGAGGAGCTCCTCTTCCTCCACGACCTCCACGAGCAGCTCCCCTTGCTCCGGCTGGTTTCCTCACTTTGGGACCTAGGCAAAATTAGTGATTTTGGCTGCATATTAACGGCAAATGGATGTCAAGTGGTACCTGGAGGGGCCTTTGGCTTCGGCAGGAATCTGAAGAAAGAAAGGGTTTAGCGACTCTTGGACATGCGTCGAAGCGAAGATATGAAGACAGATAGAAGCCCATAGCTCATATCGTGAAAGGGAACATACTTTTCCAATGGTAGCAATTTGTCTCCTCCGATATAGAATTTATCTCCAGCCTTGAAAGAACCCGCAACAATTCCTTCTTGGGGTTTAATTGTGAAGTAAACTTGGTTGATCGGACCAAGCACTTCGTCGACCTTTCCAACAGGCGTCTAACAAAAGTAAGTATTAATAACCTTGTTCTTCGAAACTTTCTCGCCCAATGCGAAGACATGCAGGCGGCGTACCTTATTCTCTAGGTAGATCGGAGCATTGAAATACGGGATCTTGGGGTTGATGGACTCGCAAACCATCTCACCCTCGCAAGCGTGCATAAATGTTCCCATTTCTGTGATTATCAGCGACGAAAGCCGTGTAAATATTGTATCGTGGTGGGACAATACCTAGAACCTGAGCCGGAGGACCGAATGACTGTTGGAAGCCTCCACGACCTGTAATGAAGCCGACCGTCAGCAATGTGAATTGGGACTTTGAACAATCCAAATACGATGCTCACCTCCTCTATTTGCGCCTGTGGCAAAGCCACGGCCTCGTCCACCGCCGCGGAAGGACATGATTGTAGCTGTGAATTCTCGACTTGTCACAGTAGAAAATGTTCGCTGATCCCGAAGTTTTTTTTTGCGGTGGGAGCTTAAAGCGGTAAAGTGTATTTTGTCACGTGACACGCCGCCTTCCTTATGTAATATGCTGCCCCTCCGTTAATTTTTGGTGTGACTCAGTGGAAGTTCTCAACCCCCGCGTTCTGCGACTTTGATTCTCTTCTCATCACCATTCCTACTGCACAATGGCTTCAGAAGGACCAAAGCAGTTTCCTGTTCGCTCAGCTGAGGACTCCAAGGCGGGCAATCAGTCAAGTCCATTGCCTGACGCTCTCATTGAGCGAAACAAACTCTTCGAAGAATTATGGCAGGAACACCTTAAGGAGCTAGCTGAGAAGCCTCGGTCAGAGATTACTGTGGCGCTCGATATTGGGGACGGAAATCCTTCCACGGTAATTGCGAAATCCTGGGAGTCCACCCCTGGCTCATTCTTGAAAGATCTCCCTAAAGATTTTACCGCCAATGTTGTAATCGCGAAGATAGACGGGAAGGAGCTGTGGGATCTGAATCGCCCATTGGAGAGAGACTGCAAGGTTTCTTACCTGCCTTTTGATCACCCAGAGGGAAGAGAGGTTTTCTGGCACTCGAGCGCTCACTGTCTGGGAGAAGCTTGTGAACTTGAGTTCGGATGTCTCCTATCACATGGTCCGCCCACGGCGCAAGGTTTTTTCTACGATATGGCTATACCGGATGGGTGTGTATCTCTACAATGTTTGTATATATTAGGTATTTGCTAAATCTTTTCTGCATTTTAGACGTGTCGTCCGAGAAACGGATTGGGCGCCCCTGGACAAGAAGGCAGCTCAGATTTTTAAGGAACGCCAGAGCTTCGATCGATTGGAAGTCACGAAAGAAAATTTGAAGAAGATGTTCGCGTACAGCAAATACAAGCTGCACTATATCGATCATCTAGTAGAGGGAGAGAAAAGCACTGTTTATCGTTGCGGCACTTTGGTCGACCTCTGCCGGGGACCCCATATTCAAAATACCAATAAAATTAAGACGTTCAAGATTATGCAAAACTCCTCAGCTTATTTCCTCGGTGACCAGTCAAACGACTCTTTGCAAAGGATTAGGGGCGTTGCTTTTCCTGACAAAAATGGAATGAAAGAGCATCTAAAATTCCTCGAGGAGGCAGAGAAACGGAATCACCAGAAAATCGGCAGGGAACAGGAGCTTTTCTTCTTTGACGAGGCCTCTCCCGGATGCCCCTTCCTTCTCCCTAATGGCACAAAAATTTTCAATTCTTTGCAAAAGCTCTTGCGCTCTGAATACCGAAAGCGTGGATATCAAGAGGTGCAGACGCCAAACATGTATGACGTGAGCATCTGGAAGACGTCAGGCCATTGGGCTCACTACAAGGACGATATGTTCAAGTTGGACGTTGAGAAGAGGGAATGGGCCCTTAAGCCTATGAATTGCCCCGGTCACTTCATGCTCTTTGGCCATCGTGATAGGAGTTATCGAGAGCTTCCTCTGAGGATTGCTGACTTTGGAGTGCTACATAGAAATGAGGCATCCGGCGCACTCAGTGGTCTAACTCGCGTACGTAAATTTCAGCAAGATGACACTCATATTTTCTGTACTGCTGAACAGGTATATCCCATTTTCCCAGCCCGTCTGTTCTTCATAACGACTAACCAGCATATTACAAGATAACTTCTGAGATTGAAGGCCTGTTTGATTTCTTGCAGGCTATCTACGGCCTGTTCGGGTTTACCTTCAAGTTGAAACTATCTACTCGACCAGAAGATTACATGGGCGAGCTAGAAGCTTGGAATTTCGCAGAGGACCAACTACGACAAGCTTTGAACAATTTCAAGGGAGATGACTGGGAATTAAATGAGGGCGACGGTGCTTTCTATGGACCCAAAATTGATATCACCATTTCAGATGCCCTCAAGCGAGAGTTCCAGTGTGCTACAATCCAGCTCGACTATCAGGCACCGATAAATTTCAAGTTGGAATACATTACCGCCGAAAAGGCATCCCCCGCAGGTGAGAAAACGAAGCAGGATGATGCGGAAAAGGCCAAAGAGGCTGCCACAGGTCGAGCTCGGCCAGTTGTTATCCACCGTGCGATCATTGGTAGTTTTGAGCGATTCCTCGGTATTTTGACAGAGCATTTCGGGGGTAAATGGCCATTTTGGATCAGCCCTCGTCAGATCCTGATTGTGCCTGTCATGCCGGCACTTAATGACTACGCAAAGGAGCTACAGCAAATTCTCCATGCCGATAAATTGAACGTTGATGTTGATGTTAGCGGCAACACCCTACAGAAGAAGATCCGCACAGGTCAATTGGCTCAATACAACTTCATATTCGGTAAGTTCTCATAAATCTGCTAGTTGACTGTCCCTTGAAAGTCTAACGGCGAAATAGTCGTGGGTGCACAGGAGAAGGAGAGCCGGACAGTGAATATTCGCAACCGTGACGACCCATCATCTCAGGCGAAAGGTGAGCTAGTTCCTCTTGAGGAAGCACGTATCAAGTTGAGGGCGCTTCGCAAAGAGCGCAGACTTGTCAATGCACTTTGATTATAAACTCGGATCATGGAAAGTTGCCTGGCATCAGGTAGAGGCCATGAATGGGAATATCTATCAACTTGAAAAGCCAGTTATTTCAGAAACAAAGCCCATCAAACTGCAATAGCAACAGATCTTGTTAGCCCTACCCTATACTTGTGCAATTGTATCGATTATTCATAACATATGACTTTATATTGTGAATCATTCCTCCATTACCCAGGCAATACACGCCAACCACTTGTAAAAAGCAGTAAACGGAGATGAAATAAGATAAATTGGAAATTATTCTTCATAATAATCGGAATAAGGTAGACAGATGTTGACCATAGTTCAGGTAAGGAAATCAATCTTTCATGCTAGCTATCGAGCAAGACATGCTTAAAGTAGTATAACAGATATAGACAGCATGCGTGTACCAGAGAGCTTCACTCAGTATTTGTTTTATCGAGATTTATGATGCAATTTTTTATGAAGTAACCAAGTGCGTCCGCCGTCAACAAATAGTGATGTTTGGCAACGGTTCAACTCGGCGGGTGTAATTTCTGTGGGTCCACTAAGCCGTATTCGGCCACCGTGCTAAGCCCTTTATAGTAGGCGGTGGAAAAGTTATTACTCACTGGGGTTGTTCCGGTAAACCACAAAAAATACTTTCTTTTTGGCCTGAGGCATCAATATTACCCGCACACGATGCATGCCTTCACTAAGCGCTAAGCTTAATTTAGATAGTCTGCGTTTGAGGTCGCAGGCTAATATGAATTAGGCTTAGTGATATTTCAGAGGTTTAACATGCCGCTAGCCGAATTCGATTTTGCCGGCAATAGAACTACGTAGTAATTGAACCTTCTCGCTGCCAAACACCACTAATGTCTACAAAGGTAAGCAACAATGACGTGCAGCCCTAGCCCTAGCCCTAACTGGGCTGAAGAACTGACAGGGATTTCGATCATATAAGCACATACGAAGTGCCCATGGACTCTGAGATTTTCTAGTTGTGCAGATTCCCCACTCTAGACAGTTCCCTAATATTGATTTCGTATATCAGATGAAGTAATGTAACGAGGCCTCTGGAAGTACGTTATCAGCCGTCTTCAAATCCCTAACTACTTCCTAGCTAGCTTCAAATGGAAATAAACTAGCACGGGGTCTTGAAGAACGAGAGAACGTGTCGCAATAAACGATACATATTCGCTAACTCGTATGCATACTAGGGTATCGCCCGTAGCCTTCGTTAATACTATTACCTACCTAGGTAGTAGCCTACAGTGGTGCCTACCCAAACACTTCAAAAAAAAGGATTTATTTAACAAAAGGTCAACCAGCCAATAGGGACTGTAATACATCACATAAGTGACAGACATTTACTGTAAAATGGGGCAGGCAAAGATCTCTGGTGAGATTTACCTTGTTCATTCGACTTACCGAGGTATGAGTCTGATTGAGATAACGCGATTGCATGCTTGAAATGCAACATCTGGGAAATGTTCATGAAGGATTCGCTACCCAGAATTATGCTAGGATTATCACAATTTACCGGTGACGACCTCCTTGGAAGCACCTATGTGTGCATACAACTATATATATGCATATATACTAAAGATAGAGGGAATTTAGGTGAGACGACGCGTGCCTACCTAGGTAGGTAGGTGGTGGATCTACCTACCGAGATACGTATAACGACATGAACTATATGGCCACCAACATCAACTAGCTCAAGCCCATTGGGCATGTCAGGTCATATTAGCCGTCGATTAGAGGAGCTAGAACAATCGATAGATAATGACAGGATGTGTCAGATTGCATGAGCAGGGATTATTTCATTGAGTATAACTATATTACTATAAGGCCTTTCTTACAAGTAGTAATAACTAACTAACTAAGTAATGCACGCGCTTTTTCAGCCTACAACCTTGGAATGCTCTCATTTATTAATCTCGCGTGTACTTTCTCGAATGAGTAAATGCCAGAGCCAATGATAGCGAACCTAGGTAGTAAATCGATATAGTCTATCAGTAGGATCTAGAAACCGGAACGTAGTTACAAATTATGTATGCCAATAGTAACTATAAGTCTCATGTAACAGTGATAAAAGGAAGTAGCATTTCTAATTGCGGGCGGCAATTTATCGACATGTAAAGACATAGATGGGTATATAATACATAACTATCGAAAGACATAGCAGTACACAAAAGAAAAAAAGTGGCTAAGAAACAGAAGGCTATCTGAAACCGTTCCACGCCAGCCGTTGCTTTATGTACATCGTTACTGCCTGTCTATATAAACATTTAAATGAAAAAAATATTGAAAGAACAAGTTGTAGAGCTAGAAGCTCCACATTCCTCTAATTCCACCGTTTGCATATCTAGGCTCTGATAAACGAGCAAGCACTCGATTAGCTTCATTGAGCAAACCTCCAATACGACCTCCTTGAAGCCGTATCGTTCGTACGCATTGTAAGAGCGGGTATATGTTGCAGCGCACCGATGATAGGATGTTGGCTTGGGATACATGTTTCCACGTCGGTGTTAAGGATATCATATTGTAAATGTATGCCCGAGCTTCAGTTTCTTGATCTTCTTCTAAGCGGTGATTTGACGGTACAGTGTTCGTTTCGTATCCATATGCCCAACAGATCAAAACACATATGTAGATACTCCAGCTTGCTGGAAGCATGTTCCATGGATCAGTTGCCACCGGCGCAGTAGGTAACAGGCCGCCGATGTTCCACTGAGCATTTGTAGTCGACGATTGCCATACAGTGTTGCCCACTACATAGCGCAGAGCCCTTACCGCATGCCATACAGCTTTCTTGACATCATCTGTATCAGATACCCACTGCCGCAGTCTCCTCTTCGCACTATGGAATTCACCTTCCTGGGCAAGTTTCTGGTTGAAAAGCCATGATTCGCCGCTGACTGTCAACAGGTTATGCAGCGGCGTATATCGAGCGGCCATTAAAGTGTGGTAGCTAAACAGTGTTTGCGAGTGAGGCGATATTGTTGGGTTATCTCTATTTCCATCTTGCAGTGCAGACACCAAGTTGCTGAATGGGTCACTGAGGATCGAAGTTTCGTCTCCTGGTTCAACACGAGATGACAAGTTGTAGGACAGGAGTAAATGAGCCTGAAAATGGTCAAATTGATCGGATCTAAGGCCCTGCAGTCTATTGATGCTAACAGCGGCTGAAGGAAGAGATAGCGGAATATAAGATCGCGCCAAAGTAAGCCACTCATCAAGGTCCCTGCTTTCCCATAAGTCTGAGTGGCAAGGAAAAGGTATATTCGTTGTTTGTGAAGCCTGTGACCACATGGTATATGGAGCTGAGCTGGGCTGCAATGAGACGGACGGCTGGCCAAAGAGGAATGATTGCTGAATGTCGAAGATGAATGCAGCCTGCAAGATTCGCCGGCGTGCTTCGTGTTCAACCCAGAATTTCTGTGCTCTTCTAAGAGCTTCTTGCGAGCAGTCTTGTGGTAGCGTATTCAGAACAGCCAGAGGATTAACATGCACCCAATGCCTGTCTTGCATGAAACTACCATACAAGCTGCGAAACCGATGCGAGATTTGCACATCTGCCTTCCGCGACCTGAACTTTGACAAGTATTCGAGTAGGAAGACAGTTTGAATATCAGTCACACGCGAGCGGCTAGTAATAACCGGCCTTTTGACAAGTAGCTTCAAGCAAGCCTCGAGGAGGGCTAAAGAATACTCCTTGGCATTTGGTCGGGTGTCGTACTGCGAGCCAATCGCAACCATAGCGCCCGCCATCAGCGGACTTGGTTTCGTTGCGAAGAAAGTCGGGCGATGAACGATAGGGAATAAGGGGTGAAAATGTTGCCAGTAGCGCTCCAGGCAATCCTGCCATTTCACAGTGTCGATAATCTCCATGCCGTCGTTTCCTGAAACGACCCCGGGTGCGGAAGTAAGTTCTCTTCGTAGGGCGTACCATTCATCCCCATCCAGTGTTGAGAGTGGTATTGGCACTGTAGACTCTGAAAATAGTCAGTCAGTCGAAAAGAAAAAATCTACATAACTGGTTTCTTGGTGAGAGGAAGGTTCACCTACTGGATGAATCAACTGGGTGCCGTCTAAAGCGAGGGGCATCATATTAGGGGCCGAAGAAACGGTATCCAGGTTATCCCACTCGCGTGCAGCGGGGATCTGCAAAGGAGATGCGGTCAAATCTGAATAGTGAAATGCCTCCATGATCGAGGTTGGAGCAGAGGAGGGATGTGGTGGCAGCGCGTATGCAGCCGCATCGGAAGCTGGTGAGCCAGTGTCTGGAGACGAGTAGAAAGGCAGATCATCCGGGGAGTCACGAATATGACTCCTGAAGACAGCTGGGCGCGGTTGAAGGGGAATTTCCATGCCATTCCACGGTAGAGAAATATCATTGGCGAGGTTCGGGTGGATTTCACTTCCAATTACAGGACTGGTTGATGACAACGGGGTTGAAACTTGACTAGTTGGATACGATGCAGAAGTCATTGATGTTACCATATGCGAGGGAGCAGATGTGATTGACGAAGACTTGCTCTGATGACCCCATTGTCGCGGCGTCCCGCTGTCTGACTGCCCCTCGATTTCGCTATGATTTCATGTTAGTAAAACGCTTTAATTTTTTATGGTTGCGAAGGAAGTATAGTCACAAATGGAGACCTACTGTCTTTCCATGTGGCGGGCCAAGAGGTCAGACCGATGAAAAGCTTTGCGGCAACCATCGTAAGTGCATTGGAATGAAGCTTCAGGGTTGTGGTTCAGTTCATGGCGCCGCCGGTGTTCAGCGCGGGTGAATACTTTATTGCAGCCAGGAAATTCGCATGCATGGACTCGCTTTCCCTTTTTTGCTTTGCTAATTCGATGAGTAGTTGGCGTATAGGTGATCGGGAGGGGAATATCACCCATGGTGTTTGATCGGCGCATTGTACTAGACACCGAAGACGAACGTGAAGGAGTGGAAGAAGCAGTTGAAGGAGGAGGCCGAAAAACGGTAGAAATCGCTTGAAACTGAGACTGTATAAGGTCCGACTCTTGCAACAAGGTTGAGACCTGGATGCCCGGGCTTGTCGATATTGATGAGTAGCCGGATTGACCGGCGGCCGTGGCGGCAGTTGTGGTTTGATACCTTGTCTGGTGGTTGAAATTTGGCGCCGTGTCCATGAAGCAACCCGCAAATAAAGTTAAATATAAATGAGAGAATGCCGGGAAACCTTTGCAATCTGGCGATGTTGATATCAATACAACGGAAGTATCTCTCACGGGCGGGAGGAAGAGGAAGATAGAACGCTATGTGGTTGTAAGTTTAATATGTATACACGTGAGGTCGGCTAGCGGACTATCAAAGGAGAGGAGGTCATATAATTAATTATATGTCAAATTATATTGCCTGATGAGGGACGATTGATCTGTGCTGAAGGGGGGAAACACAGAGATTATGTAGGCAAACCAGACGACTGTTGTCGATCGCAAACAGCCAACGAAAAGCCCTAGCCAAGCCGTAACGACGGTTTGAAACGTGGGCAGTACGCAAGTGGCTCGAACACCGTGGTGACTCTTGATGATCCATCCCACATGCAGGTCACGATACATTCATTCTAATCAAGCTTGGTGGCAGAGTCCAGCTGGCGTAGCCCTAATCTGGAAAAACGTGCGTGGGTCTGAAGAGAAAAACAGCGACTCGTAATATTGGACGGCACTAATACCATCAGCTTTGCGGACGCAGCCAATGGAGCCCCCTGCTGCTGGGGCTGTACGGTATTAAAAAAGAAGCACAATGGAAACCTGAACATCTCCTTCTGGCCACAGAAAGCATGCGGCTGAGCCCAGATTGCCCGGGACCCACTTATAGCGGCTTATAGTGGGCCCGAAGTGGACGCTAGTAACACTAGCGTTGCCACATCCTGTAACGTATGGTTCGACACGAAAATTACATACGTACTTGTACATACTAATTACAAAAGTGTAAATTTCATGTAAAATGGACCCCTTGTATGTAAAATATTTTCTAAATGTCAAATTTACAGGCCTATATAATTTACTAGAAAAGTTTTCAGATTTTTTTGCCCTAAAAAGTGGCAGAAAGGGGAATCTAAGCCCTCCGATTGGTCAGATTACTTACCGCCGGGTGCTGACTAAGCCGTGTAAAATTTGTGTATGTAAAAAGTAGGCGGTAAAATTATATGTGTTTACAAAATACAGTAAAATAGGGGCCAAAAGTGTAAATACACCATCCCTAACATACCAGCTTACCGACCTAGGCATATTCAACGTCAGCAGCAGGTTAGTTAACTATCTCACTGGGATTTAATATTTATTCAAAGCTCCGCACTGCATTTGCATTAAGTTATTAACTAACCACGGAGTACTAGTAGTAGCATTACATTTTCGGTGGGTCGTCACTTAACTAGCGCTGCCTTGAGATTGCTGACTGTAAGCCTGTCTCAAGTCGGCGGCTACGATTTACACGAAAGCTGGACCCCTCCATTACGAGCGAGCGAGGATCATTCTAGCCTGGGCTGGCGCTGTGTGCATGTGTAGTGAGACTACATAGTACAGAGTATGCCGTATTCGATCACTGAGTAATACTACTCGAAATATATTACTAGCTACTAGTAAACCCAAGGAACAAGTGCTACCTAGGTACGGAGTACGTAGTGAACGCTACATAATTTTAAGTGTTTTGGAATTCCTAGGTAGCTCCGCTACGCACGTTCCGAAAAGTAACCTTAATTACCGACTCGACCGAAGAAATGAGGCAGAGGATTCTCTTAAGTCGAAGACCAGAATTGAATTGAATTCGATGGGGAAAATGGCCAAGAAGGTGGGGACGCTGATCTGGAGAACTTAGAAGTATATCTGGAATCATGAATGTAACTACCTAAAGCCTAAAGGTGTTTACGCCCTAACATTCCTCTAAGATAACTTAGATTTCTTTGCTACGCACCTGTTTTGATTATCTTACTTGATGGAATATGAAAAAGGTACCAAGTATCGAATGTGGTAAGTTGCAGCATATCCGACTGACTAGCTGAATGCCGAGTAGAATGCAAGATGAGTAATCGATGCCTAAGAAGTAGGCAAAGAAAGTAGATAAAGACATTATTTCATTTGCTCAATGCCTTATGGCCCGAGTAATAAGCAGGCTACGAAAAAAGAAAGAAAGAAACATGCAAAGTATTTTTCTTTTTATATAGTAGAATACGAAATGGAAAAGCGAACCCGCCGAACAAGAGCTGAGGTTAAATGTTTTAAAGCCGGACACTTGCCAGAACGATGATTGGAGGATCTTCAACTCAGCTTCTGCACGCTGTCAAATAATTCCAGTACGGCTCGAGGATCACTTTCTAAAATTAACTGCAGAGCCCAATGAGAGGAGTCTGCATGAATTACGTACACTGGGTCAGCGAAGGTGTATATGCTATATTTGTTGATACATGCATGATAGATAAAAAACTGCATCACACATAATTATTAACTAGCAGTTACATGTTTGATAGATTGAGCTCAGCTTAGACTGCGACACCCGACAATTCGTTCCATTTGTACCAATAGACTTGGGTGTATTCTATATTTACTAACTTAGCTGCATAGCATAGTGTCCTATGGCTAATCACGTTGTTCCATCCCAGACCCTAGCGAAGGAGATCACAAAGTCAAACAAATAGCTACATAGGTGTACCTTGTTTACAGACTTGGCATTTTGCATTGTTCATCTTGTGCATTTGAACTTGGCTTTTAGCTTTCAAGTTTCCACTTTCGCAGGTAGGCACGCAGTGAATCAATGACTGGCTGTGGGTGAACTTCTAGACTGTGAAGGTGGCTGGCGCACTAGGAAACTAAGTCTGAAGCAGAAATATAATGAATTGGCTATAATTTAGCATGCAAATAACTAATGATACGTGCTAACTGTATCGGAGCGATTTATTATTTTGCCGGTTTTAGTCCGTACACTATTCTCTACTGAGGATGAAGATTTGTGGAGTCATTAGTTAAAGTACTACTAGTACTACTATAACTATGGCACACGTAGTTATTAGCCATTACCTAGTTATATAGTTACCTAGGCACCTAAACTGCAAGGTCCTTTTGACCTTTCTGACTCTTCATATCTCGTCCGTACATCGCAAGGATAGTCGCTGTACGGAGTAACTAACTACTCCGTGCTCCGTAAATATCAACACAAGAAAGACACAAGGGCTTGCATTGCCTTGCAAGGATCAAGATCCTCTTTCTGCACTCTATTCCCTTTAGGACTAGCATGGAAGCTGATGCGGAACGTGAGCAGAAGCTTGATCTGCTCGCCAGAGTCTGGTGGCCGCACTAAAGCTGCCCTAATGCAGACTTCGGGATGCTGAAACGCTGATAGGACAACTTGCAGTCGTTAGCAGGGTAATAATCCTCTTTCCCGTCTGAGATTTGGAATGCGACACCAGAGAATTCTACCTAGAAAAAATGCTCGCCCTTGGAAGAAATATGTCACCTTACTCCGTATACGGTAATTATACACGTATTTAGCTACCGCGTTGCATAGTTACTCTGCTCTGTACTCCGTAGTTACTGGATCACGAATGTAGCAGAATGCCTTGTTGGTCGTGTGGCAACTTACTTGCATCTATGAAGTGTTCCATAGCATGGCGCACCGTCTTTATCGCCCTACTGCGTATCAATTGTCAATTTTGTAACTAGTACTCACAAAATGTTCCCATGCACTGGCATGCAGTGACCACTTGCGCCTCAATATTCAATCAGTTCCTCGAATTTATAATTGTTTTGCATTGAACGAAAATAAACAGCAAGAAGGCGTTCTCTTGGTTCTTCTACTGGTACCTTTTCAGTTTTTAGGAATATCCATTGATCATGGATTATCCTACGTATACCCGTATAAACTACTCGAATCAGAACGATGATAGACGCGCCTTTGCGAGTCATGGCAAGCATCCAGTGACATCATATTGGGATTAGGTTAGGGCATAGCCGTTGATCCTATTCTGACCTGCAGATTTGTCGCCGTCCCCGCTCCAGGCGAATACGTTTTAACCTATTGTCACTCAACACCATACATAGCTACGACTCTGACGTAGTTCGGGGTGTATAATTACCTGTACTACAAAGCACTGTATTCAAGTTGTCAAATTAGAGCCGGATAAGTACTACGTTCTGAATTGTATCTTGTCTGAGGCTGCTTTCAACTTGGAAATTTTCAAGTCTCAACACTGAAGAGCGAACGAATGAGTTTACTAGAGCCATCGACACTTGCGAAGGGAGTACCTCAGTACGTACTCGCGTCCACTGCCCACGTTGCAATCACTGATGCACTAAGGGTCGCCAGTCAATAGTTGAGAAGTTTACTAAACTAGTAGATTACTAACTAACTTACCAGAAACTGAAGCCAAATTAGTAATTGCGCAATATGGCTAGACTGCCGTTTAAGCACCCAAACGGTCCAATCGAATATGTCTTCGTAAATTAAACTTCGGACATGGAAGTTAGGATTGGCCAGCCCATGGTTAAGCGTTAGGAATCCACATACATCAATTGAACATAACAAAGTACACCTCGCAGTGCTCGAGCCTCGCACGCATTCTGCTGGTGACTACTAGCTTATTTTCGTCCAGATAGAAGTTACTAGAATGGGACGCCTACTCTGTATGCCTTAAACTCTTTGGTACTTAGTGAACACGACTACAATTGATTGGTACTCAGTTATTGAACACTGGTGGAGCCCTCCATGACTCGCCAACATTGATCGGCTCTAAAGATCACAAGTTCACTGTTTCTGACTTGAACAGCTTCTCAGTCCTTGAACTCAAATGGACGAGTAATAACGTAATGTCAACGTCTGAAAACTGGCAAGAGGTTGATACCCAGTGCACAACTGCTTATGTGCGTAGCAGTGCGACCATTTTCGTGGCTGATTCAATTCCATCGCATGATATATAGTGATGACGACAACGACAAAATTACCCAAATCACCTGGGCAGCTTCTGCCTCCCTGTCTCATATATTCTCGCAGATCGCATGGAGAGCATCGTCAGTGGTCGCCATATCACACTTATCGTTGGCTGCGGAGAAGTTATTGACTACGAAGTGGAGAAATTGAGTACGTACTTGCGTGCTGGGTACACATTAATACTAGTACTATCAACCCCGTAGCTATGTTATCCTAATATCGTATCTTTATTGAGTAGGTTGGCCGATTGTTACAAATGCTACGCAATACGTAGCCGGAAGTTGACTAGACAAAACAAACCATACCATACCATACATACTGTAATACATGTTACACATACCATTTACAAGCAGACTAATAATATATCACTTTGCTCGTTCCAGTTTGTACGAGCACCAACTGAAACACCAAATAGCCTTGTCGTATTCAGTCCACGAAGTCATCACTGACTATCAGCTTCTATTTCCTTTTTCCGCTGCTGCTATGGTGACGGACGATATGTATAGCAATCGATAAGAGAAAAAAGAATACACCGTCATTACGCCATTCCCGCATGTGGCTTGCAGGGGTTCCCTGACCTGATATTACGCTTTCTGATTGGTTGAATGCTGTTTTAAAATTTTAAACGCCAGGGCTGGCAGCCTGGTAGATACGATTAGTAGTGTATTATTACTTCGTACAAATTAGCTGAAATATAAATACGTGGACTTTGGTTAATTCGCCGACTCATCTGGAGTTGCACAGTTCGTTCCACTGCTTCCGTGGCGCCGATCACATTAACCTAGTCACATCCTCATGTCAACAGTCAGCTAACCACGATAGCTAGATAGTGACGTACCACGCAGCTTCTCCCGGCTAGCTATTCATTCTATGCCTAGGTGTTCTCTGCATTTCCATATGAGCAGACATATCCACCTTCGCACGTACTCCCACATCTGCCTATTACTGTACTACCTTGTCTAGTCGTTGAGACACGTGGCCGGCAGCAAGATCTTCTGTTTCTTCAGAGATCCTCGGGAGGCGTTGTTTGTCAGCCGATCCAGCCCAATTCAGAATCGGCAGACCAGCTGTTACGAAATTAAATCAATGTGAAGGAATGTTTTGGGTTTAGTCTACGTGAGGATCCTAATCCTCAAGGGTCTGAATAGTCTATAGTTATACTATACCTAGGTAGTAAATAGTAACTAACACCTACGCTAGCTAGTACTTGCGCAATGGATATTGTTATCGAGTAATCGATTGATTCTCCGTGGTACCCATCTCTTCGAGTCATCTCAAATGCCCGTCACACCATGCACCATGCACCATACTATGCTGCGCCGCTGCTTTGTGTGTTTGAGACGTAGTCATAAAGTCATCGTTGAACAAACGTTTGTTTCGTCTAAAAATAAAGAAAAGATACTAAGGGCGATCGGTCACGTTAGCCGCTGCGTGTTACCTAGTACCTACCTAAAGTCAAACCAGGACTAGTCGGTTAATGATACTCAATTTGGCTAATTTTGGGGGTTTTATAACAATATACAGTAATTAGTAAATCTGCACTGCCACTATCTGCCAGTCTAAAACGTGCTTCATATTCAGTCACTTTAGCATGTCCCTGCATATAGTCACTCAATGCAAATGATGATAAGCACGTTGATTTAAGCATCAGCTACGGATACAAGGACGAGAGAATGCTAGGAACAGAGTATATGCAATAGTTTACTCAATTAAATTTTAGTAATGTGAGTTGGTAGTCAATTTGTAAGTCTGTTGCCTAGGTAGTAGGCAATTATGAAATAGAGTAAGCAGGAGTTAACTTCTCTATGCAGATTAAGTAGCATAGCCTCCAAAACGAAATCACATCTTCCAACGTTCATGTATATATCAAATACGGAATAGCGCATGCACGCAATACGGTATACCTACATATCTGGCTCTGCTAGCTCGCTTCAGGTCATTGTCCTTGTAGAATTACAGGTTGTACGTAATTACTCTGCCTGCTTGATGATACAACTTCCGTGGTTTCGGTTTGGGCATATGCAGCTCAGGGTAACATCGGCGCGGTTCATTCGGCTTGAGGGTTTTTGTTGAGCCATTTTGCGTTCGGAATCTCTTGGGCTCGTCTATCAAATATCGGACACTCGGCCTTTGGTAATGTTTAGAGGGTACATAGCAAATACATGAAAGATATGACTGAATGCAGTTACTATTCAAATTACGTTGTACAGTTGTAGTTTCTAGACAGGGACCCCGACTTGCTGTTGTTATAATTGCCTCGATATACGTATTTATCTACCTGCCTAGGTAGGTAGGTGCCTAAGTGCTTCGGTCAATGGCTGGCAATACATGCTAACTATTCGAGTAACTATGACCTCAACTTCTTCGTGCGCACATGCGCAAGCACTGTTAAAAAATAGTTAACGTAAGCCGTACCGCGATCCTCCAGTGAAGAAAGAGAGCTCTTTGGATTGCACAAGTAGCCGCCGGTGAATGCTGCGTATATACGGAGTAGTGACAATAACAGCGGTCGATATCAAACGGCTGGAGCACTGAATCAGTCTACCTCGGCAATTTTGGGAGCCACTCTCATGGCCAACGTAAATAGTATTAACTACTATTTACAGTTTACGTTAACGAAGTAACTATAAAGTCCCATTTCGAGGGCAATAGTATGGCATGCATAAGATGGCCAGGAGGTTCGTCTTATTGACGCTTGAGCACGTCGTCATGCATTTGCCGGTTAGTTAAGCAATGCGCTAAACACAGTACGTACTCTGTACTTGAATTTTCGCTCTGGAAACCGCGGTTAAACTAGTTACTCTATATGGCATATTCAATTGCTACGGCATAATCTAGAGCGCCACGTGAAGGAATCTACTGCAAGCCACAGATTGCCAATGTTCCTCTTTTCCAAAGCTTGCATCAATACACCGGAGACGCGTTACCGAGTTCTCTACGCAAAGAAACACGCACATCGAAAAGGACTGGACAAAGGTATAAGCTATAAGGAACTGATCCGCGTTAACTTAATAGCTTGCGCTACAACCAACTTCCAAGAGCAAGAAGATCCCATAATTGGGATGGACCAGTAGTCAGCCAAGCACACATTACCTCGATCGGTATTGGACGCCACTATCTCTCCGACTCCACTGTATGGATTCAAGCGGGCGGGACCTTAACTTTAATCTCCACCCACACTGCACAGAACACGACGGCTCCACATCGGCCCGCAGCGCTGATAAGTGATCTTCGATGTCGATAGTAGATACGTACGTAGGGCATACTGCTGTTTACGGAAGTCTTCCAGAACACTTGCTGGCCATGTGATGTGCTGCATCATGCGTTGCCATTTAGTATTTACCCATACGAAGTATATCAATAATCACACCCCTGTCGCTTACGGACTAATACTTTTTGATCCATTAAGTTATTAGTTTCTAAGCGGCTAATTCTTACTAATTTTTAAATATATAGTTATATTATAAATATATGTAGTGAGTTGCGTAGCTAGTCTACTGATATGCCTGACGAATCATGCGTTATCGAGACCCATTTTGGCTGGCGGGAAGGATTTCTGTATGCATTCTCTGGAGCTTGGGCATTGCCTTATCATCAAGTCATTCTCCGTACTCCGTATGCTTAATACGTACTACATACTTGTTCACATGCATATCGAGTGATGGAAACACCGTCCGTTATCAATGAACCAATGAACCAACATTAGATTCGCATTTAGCAGTTACAACTCGTCTCCTAAAATTGGAGTACTACATACTCCATGCTCGCAAGCATACCTTTGACCTCGTTGCCCATATTTTAACAATGGCATACGCGCGCATTTCTGAACGCGAAGTAGTTAGCGCATGGTGATCCTCGCCGCCTTACTTCTTCCGTACATGATCGGCAGGTTTTCGTTACATTGAATGATTCTGCACAGAATACGGAGTATCCTTCTTAATTGCTCGGGTCACCCCGAAACCTTGGTAGACATTCGAGAATAATTCTAGCGGGTTTTTAGTTTACCTTTATTTCATAATTATCGCACTGTACACAGTGTACGGAGTACTCCGTACCATGTACTTATCCCGTGACCGCAATACTGTACGAAGTATTTGTCACATCTGAAAAGCTTGCACGCCACCTTCCAACGTGGTACCTAGGTAGGGCTTCGAGCTTCGAGCTTTATGGTCTAGACATGTTACATTGGCGCATACACTGACCTGCACGGAGCATCGTGCCATTGAAGAATAAGCTACACAGAATTGACTTCTGACGATCTGGTCGCGTTGGCCCAAGCTACTACTAGTAGTGGGCTTGCTAGTCTTTTCGTGCGTTGCTTACTACGTAGTACATATACGTGGCTCGAGTTCCAACTATTCACCAGATTGTAATTGGATCGCTCAATGCATTTGTCATAATTTGTGTTTTGTTAAAATATAAATACCCACTGGCGAACCAACATTATTCACTTTTTTTGGTAGTACTAGAGCTCTAGAGGAATTCTCGATTGCACAATAACATGAACTATTGCATTGTTACCAAGCTAAAGCTACCGTCGTTCAACCCGATAGAACTAGGTAACCTGGTTTCAATGATATAAGATCCACGTATATCCCCGATTGGGACTAAAGGACCATGCATAATAGCGTAGGATTGCCTGGTTAGTGGTAAATAGTTGTTGGAGTATCATATCAAAGTAGACGAAGATACCTTGAAAGCAGCGCACTGCGCACTGCGCAGACTACAAGCGCGCGTTATCATCTGACAGATTCTGACTAGTACCTAGATACTAAGATGAAGTTACAACGAAAAAGTCAGCGGTGATCAACCGCAAAGCCTAAGCCTAAGTGGTGTTTAAATCACTAGTCATTGTAGTCAATGCCTAGGTAGTTGTTAACTAGCAAACTATAGTCATATAATCGTCCTGCTACATACGTTAGATAGCTAATTAAATCGATGGCTTCGAGCAACACTCAAGATACCTAGGTACGAAAAAAGCAATTCCTGTTTTGTCTTTGCATCAGGAGCTATGTCAGTTGAGAAATTTATCACTACGTAGCTTCCTTTCTATATGAAAAACATGGGAGAGATTTCCCAGCTTGTATGTTTGTATGATTTCAACTCTACCTACCTAGGTAGGTAGTCTATTACCTAGGTACCTGGAATATGCAGCCACATATTATACGCAGAGTTCCAAGGTTAGTCTCGGTATATTCTTGAAACATTGGCCAATTTTCGTGGAGGAGGTCAGATACTACCTCTTAAAGCCCAAAAACTATGCTCCGTACCCAGATAACTGTCTGTCATACGTGAATTCGAGTGGAAAGAGTCATTTGTTGTTTCCTAACTAGGTAGATGAAGAATTTATGACCTATCGATGCTCGCCTAACGCTTTCACCTGGATGCTGTCTTTAGAAGCCTTACAATGTGTTGATAGACCTTCGAAACTGCTCCAGTATGTTATCTAGGTACTTCGACTCTGCTGCTGTATCACGGGGTGGATCTGTACCTAGGCACTCTTCCATACATTGTCATATGCGTATAGTATAAAATTGGACTCCAGGTTATGGATGACATTGGCCAGTCAACCCATAGAAATTGAATATATAAAGCCTAGTCTGCCAGGATAAAAATAATGAATAATCCCATTTATACCAATCCTTGCTCCAAGTCCTTACGACTGGGAATAACTCTCCAACACCAGCCACACCAGCTCCTTACCTGACCAGTTTCTTCGCGCCGTAGGTAACTGCCGGCTTCACGCTCGTCTTCGTACTCTTCAACACAAGCTCCTACCATGACTCTCTTCTTGACCTTTTGCTTAACAACCCCACCAATGCCGACTATTTCTTGTCGTAGATACCCTGGCTTATCATCGTGTTGATGGCCGTCGGCTTTTCCTCCCAAAGTAATGCTATGCGTTACTGTGCGGCCACCTGCACGATCATCGGGATCATCGGGATTATGATGATGGGAGATAGTAATTGCAGATTCGTCCACCTCGCGATCTACTTCTAATTCGATCGCTTGCGCGGCGAGACAATGCTCTCCTTTCCCGCACTTCACGCCCTGGCATCCTTCGCCAATTCCAGTCCCCAAGCCCGAGCCGAGATACGCGCCATATCGGGTACGCCACGTCCAGACTCGTCTATACATAGTGTCGTTGTTGCGCAACGAGTGGCCACAAGTCTGGCACAGCCATATCATATCTTCGCATTGGCACGGAGTACGTGCGAATGCCAAGTAAGTAAATGCCCGAGCACAAGTAGGAGTCGGTGACCCTTTTCCTGGAGAAAGGTGGTAGATGTACGGTGCTGCACAACACGAGGCACAAAGGCGGCGCAAACGATTCTTCAGCATTGCGGCACTTGGGGGTTTAATCGTGCAATTCTATTTCCCTCACTCATTCGATTTAGTATAGGTACCTTAGGTATTTCAGTAGTAAGGAAAATACACTCTGAGGGTCTACTAACCCGACATATAACCGTCGAACATTTCCGGCACTCTCCCACCATGTCCCGAGCACACTTCCCGATTTTGCCGCTTGTAAGCCTGCCAACTTCACGGATACCCTGATCTCCATTTTCTTCGGCGATTTCATTGATGCAGCGTAGAGTCCGTTTGATGAGCTGACTGCAAAATGGCATCAAATTGGCTCTATGTTGACGGCAGGTTTTCGACAAGGCGTCCAGGCTATTCAGGTCCAGATATCGCGCTAACTCTGTAACTACGCTATAATCAAGCGGCACACCGACGCATTAGCAGCGTGTACTCATATGAGAAAATTGCAGCAAACGGTGATATGAGTCGTACGGATAGCAGCTCAAACAACGACTAAATGCGTTGAGGTTTGGATTATCGGCGGCCAGTCCATCGTCATGGATGCCTGTAGCTTGACGACTGTTATTAGAATCCCACGTAAGCCCAAGCCTGGGCTCCGCATAGAACGCTTTTACAGCCACAACATCTGTATCCTTGCCCGGCGGCACGTAGGAGTGTAGGATCGTCCTTGGGTGATGATGTTGCGCGTCCTCGGACGACTTTCGGTCGTAGTCGACAAAGACCACCATTCTGTCCCAAGGACTTGATATAGAAGCCGGATCGTTCAATCATACGAGCCCGGAGGCTTACACGTAACATATATCATTCATTCTACTAGTTCCATTCGATTGACGTTCTCCGGAAGACGCAGATGCATAGAGATTAGAGATCCTTGGAAGGTGGGGCAATGTCATTAGCCGCTTTAGTTACATAACTCGTTAGAAGGAAAGTAGTGATGGAGTTTGCTCTTACACGGCTAATATGGCCCAGGTTAGCGATATAGCTTTGGTTTGCCTCTATACGGAACGACTGTAGCAATCTGTCTATCTAAGTCGGCACAGACGCAGTAAAGATTAAATTTTATACGTATCAACTTTGTATTGACCACTCAATTCATGCCCAGGCATTCGCGTTGGGAACAACACCGCATGAGGTAGAGTTTAGTCTTAAAACAGCATCCAGTGCACTTTGAAAAGCGTAGATACGACGACGCTCTGTTGCTGAAAGGTGAGTACCCATTCGAAGCTCAGTGACTGCAAAGTTGCTTACCTTGACTTTTGCACTCTTTGTGTGTTCGGCTTGTTCCTCGTTCAGGCTTGTGAGAGACGGATTGATAATTTTTGCCATATCCAATATTTCGTTCAGGATACTATATGGGATCGAAGTTTGATGTCTGAAATCCCGAACAAAGATGAAGGGGCTTCGCCTGCAGGTACTGTACCCCGCAGTCTGCATATTCTTTATTTTTCTTTTCCATACCTAGGTACGCATGCATACCTACCTAGGTAACGTTTGTCATGATCTGATCCCATACATTGCGTTGGAGAGGGGCCGAATTCCGGTGTGTGTGTGATGCTTGGTTGGGAGCCGTAGATGAAATGAATTGTGAATATTATTCTACTCTGCAAATATAACTAGGTATGACATCTGGTACAGTCGAGGAAGCATTGAATGCATGTTCCTGTCGCTTCCTGAGCCCCATTTGAAGAGCTAGCAGACACGTCAATCCTTCGAGCTTATGATTCTGATCTGCTTTCATGTCTCAGCTATAGATACAGCAATATCGTCATGATTTAAAGATAAAAAAAAATCCTGCTGTTAATATGACTAAATCAATGCTATAGTTCTATCACATACCTACTCAGAATCCTGGCCAACCAGGCTGTCCCAGGAAAGCGGTCCAGTGCAATTCATTCATAGAACTAACTAGCGGAGCTTGTTGGAACATGCCAGGATTGATTTCGGGTCGCATAGGAGCAAAGCCATTATGTATTTCATTGTTACACAACAGACTCTGATTATCAAAGTTTGCTGGAATTGACATCGAGGGATCAACAGCCGCCATATCCATATAGCTGACGGTATAGTCTGTGCTATCCTCCCGTGCACGTTTGGCCCTTTCTGATAGCGTGCGTCGGATATATGTGACAATTCTGGGTGGCGTCGAGGTCACTCCGGATTGCTTGGAGGTTGCTTCACAAGCCTCCCACGCTTGAAGGATAACCCTTGTGTAAATTTGGTAAATTGGACCTATATCTGTATTCTGAGATTCAAACCATGCATCGTAGTTGTCGCTCATAACCTCCCAGGCCTGTGCGACTTGCTTAGAAGCAGGTCGCATTCTCAAGTCTTGGGCAATGTGAAGATATGCTGAGAATGGGAAATAAAGACGTTTTATCCAACGGAATCCTTTGGTGATGGGAGAAGTCATGATTTTGTATCGCTCTCGAGCATTCTAAGCGCAAAAGAAGTGGCCGAGTCACGCCGAGCGTCTGACTGGCTGACAGGCGAGTTGATGTATTTGTCGTGATGCTCGAAGAGGCGGTATTTAGCAATGTAAGCCCGCATTCTCCATATTGTCATGTAGTGCAGTGGGTTATCTGAATCGCAGAATTTGAGGTATCGACCCTCAATAATCCTCTCTAGCTGATCCATTTCACAGCCTTCTGACCTAGAGCCAGTCTGAGAAATATTCGCCATGGATTTCAAGGCTGGGTTGGTCAAGTTGATATGCACTACAGTGTGACGAATATATTCACCGACCTCACTACGCACCACCGCAAAAAGTGCTTCCGTAGCTAAGCCTTGTATAACAGGAGGCTCTTTCATATCTGGCCGAAGGTCAGAATCGTTCACATTCAGAGGAACCTTGCAATCCCACGTCGGATCTAATGCTGTGATATGAGATGTTGTTATCTCGCTAATGCGATACTCAAAAAGTACTAACGCCCACCACAGTCTTCGACGCATTTCTGCCTCAAAGACAGGATATTTCGCCAAAGCCGACTCGCTTTGAATGCCCATGCGTTGCGCGGTTCGAATCGCGACACCGAGTATGGAGTGCAGAGCGTGAGGAACCGTATTGGGAACGGCGGAGAGCTAAAGATGTTGGCAAGAGATGCCCCAAGAAGGAGCTTGGCTAGACTCACGAGGTAAAAGAATAACGCGGTCAAACATTCACGATCGCTGGACTGTAAAAACCCAGAATTATATAGCGCCTGCTGGCAGCCGAACTGATACCTTGCCAGGAGATCTTCCTTCGAAGAGCTAAACAAGGACTGGCAATCTTCGTTATCAAGACTCGTAATTGACATGCAGTATATGCTGAACAAGAGGGCCTCCAGAGCGGGATTGACGTCTGCCAAATTACTGGTAGCTTCAATAATTCGTGTTTGCAAAGTAGGAGTGTGGGTAACCTTCAGCAGCGGGTTTACGTTGTCCAAGTACACCTGCCAAAGCCTGAATATCTGGACTGGGTCGGGATGCAAGGTGGAAAGCACGACGGTCGTATCGCGTGTGCCAAACAAAAGGTTGTCGTCCTTTGGAACTGTTCGGTCCCATGCCTTTTTGACCGTTGCCTCACGCGCTTCATCGTGGGAAGAATCGCTGTCATTTTCAGAGTCCCGGAACTGTTTTTAGTGTTAGTAAAGATTGGGTCGATGGCAGTATGCTCGTACTCCTCGGCTAATTGCGTGCCAGACACTCCTAGAAACAGGAATTAGCCATTTTAGACTGGCCATTACACCGCACTTTCCCTCATCATCCATACCTTCTTTCATCGAATTTGAGGGCTGTTGGGAGAGTAGAGGGAGGTACCGCATTTCTCGCGTCATGTGCTTCCGAATCGTCGTCACTTTTCGCATCATAGCTTTTGAGATCCCCAGTCGTGTCTTTGGGAAGCGGTTCAAACGAGAAACCGTTCTGGCGCAGCAGATCCTCGTAGGTGCGAAGAAGGTCGAGTAGCTCTTGCTCGGGAAATCTGCGTCTTCGACGGCGAGGCGCGAGGGTTGCCGGCACACACTGCGCGCGGGATTTTATGCAATTTGCGCAAGGGAAAGTGCGATCGCACTTCACCTTGCGCTGTTGACATAGCACGCATGCGAGCACACGAGGTGGCTTTAAAGGGAGAGGGGATGAAGAAGACATAACTAGCGCATGGTGTGTTGGTGATAGATGATGTTATCACAGGAGCGGACGGGCTGACGTCAGAAATTCTCGGGTCTTGGCACTCCTCCGCGTCTTACAGTCTTGAGTGTGCTTTTTATTTCCCCCAATATTAAAAACTATTGGTATGTTCCGGTGATACGTAATTCACCCTTGTAGAAGAAAGAGAGCAGATAACTGACATGATCTATAGTAACTAAGTACATAGTGCGCCACGCCATATTAACGCTTAAGCAAGCGACCAAAGGTGGGGGAAACTAAACCATGTGTTGACGCTGGCTCCGCGTCCCTGTTAATCAGTTGATGCAGTGGAGAGACGAAGAGGAAGTCCGGACTACAAACTTCCCATCTGTGTTCGATTCGGAACTCGCTTGTAAAGTTATTACTTGATTCTGGCCGCATGATGCTTGACGCCACGGCCATATACCCGGCTACCCCGAGCTATGCCAGCTTTCCAAGTCGTAGAAGCGTCGTTCACAGCACAAATGGCATCGTAGCCTGCACCCAGCCTTTGGCTGCGGCAGCAGGCCAGAGGATTTTGAGCGAAGGGGGGAATGCCGCAGTATGTTATAGTACATCATTCCAGGAGATGACCGTCGGATTAACCTACGTTGATAGGATGCTGCAGTGGCAGTTGGTACATACCACTACTCGCTATCTTGAAATATAATGCTTATGAAAAAACTATTATGCGCTAATCAGAAAGTGTACAGCGGCGGCCATCAATGTCACAGAACCCAGTTCAACAGGTATCGGGGGAGACATGTTCTGTCTCTTCTACAATGCCAAAACCAAAAAGATCAGCGCTTTGAACGGCTCTGGCCGCTATTCAGGCAGCATCTCCTTGGCAGACGTACGGAAAGATTTGGGTTTGTCGCCGGGTGCTGATGATGGGAGCCTTCCTTTCCGAAGTGCTGCCACGGTGACCACTCCCGGCGCTGCAGCAGGTTGGGTAGATACAGTTGAAAGATTCGGCAGTGGAAAATTGTCCTTACAGCAGATCTTGACGCCGGCTATCGAGCTGGCAGAAAATGGTTTCCCAGTGTCTGAGATAGCATCATATTATGTAAGACGACCATGAAAGTAGTCGACCTGATAAATGTATGAAAAGCTGACCAATGTCATAGTGGCAAGAGGGAGAACAATTGATCCGCAATGCATCCTCAAACTTCAGAGAAATGCTTAAGCATGACCCTGCTTCTGACGATGGAGTAAGGGCACCTCGTCCCGGAGAGATTATGAAAATTCCGGCCATGGGCCGAACATTCAGAACATTGGCTGCTGAAGGGAAGAAAGGTTACTATGAAGGACGTATTGCGCAAGAATTGGTGAAAGTAGTCAAAGAAAAAGGAGGATATCTTACTCTGGAGGACTTGAAAAATCATGCGGAGAACGGTAGCCAAGATGTTGATGCGATTTCCCTCGTATTCAAAGGACAAGGCGTAGGCGAGAAGCAAGATTTGAATGGGAAGAGCGGTGTTGAGGTGTGGGAGCACCCTCCAAATGGCCAGGGCATCGTAGCCTTGATGGCCCTTGGTATTCTTGAGGAACTGGAGCGTTTGGGTAAGATCCCTCGCTTCTCTCGTGAACAGCACAACTCGGCCGAATACCTCCACGCTGTAATTGAGAGTTTGCGAATTGCGTTTGCAGACGCCAGTTGGTGGGTGACTGATCCCGATGTCGAGAGAGTCCCCACGCAAGAATTGATCTCTCGTGCCTATCTGGCTGAACGGGCAAAACTATTTGATCCTACCAAAGCCTGTGACATACTGGACCACGGTAGCCCTGCTCACAATCACTGTGACACAGTGTATTTTGCTGTTACCGATAAAGAAGGTAACGGGATCTCCTTCATCAATAGTAACTACGCTGGCTTCGGCACCGGAATTATTCCAGCTGGCTGTGGCTTTACCTTGCAGAACAGAGGTGCGAATTTTTCACTACAAGAAGGGCATCCCAATGCTCTTGCTCCAAATAAGCGCCCTTACCATACAATCATTCCTGCCATGATTACCAACATGGATGGATCGCTTCACTCAGTCTACGGGGTCATGGGCGGCTTCATGCAACCCCAGGGCCATGTACAAGTGCTTCTGAATATGTTGGCCTTCGGCTATGACCCTCAGGCAGCATTGGATTCCCCACGCATTTGCGTAGGTGCGGGGACGCCTAGTGCGAACCACACCGTTTACGTCGAAGATGGAATCACTGAGAAAACCGTGGAAGAACTTCGCAAACTTGGGCACGACATTACCGTGCTGAAGGGTCTCAAGCGGGATATGTTTGGTCGAGGCCAATTGATTCGAGTCCATTACGATAACGGGCAGTTAGTCTACAGTGCTGGAAGCGATCCAAGAGGCGACGGCGAGGCCATTCCGTTGCTGTAGGCGGAACGCAAATCACACGACAGCATCGAGGTGATTTTGTTTTAGTTTGATTCAGAAGATGCTGCTTTAACAGATTTTGTTGCATTCATGCATGCATGGTTGTCAGATCAAGCCTGTCTTCCAATAAGCTTTAGTCTATCAATATGCATGTCAGTCTATTAGTATTCCGGTAGCAAAGTCTCACGTAAGGGAGAATTGATGCCAAAGTGGCGTGACATGTACACTCCAGGAGGTACCGGTATCAGAGTGGTGGTGTCAAGGAGTGCTGATTGCGCACTAAAAGGGCAATAGCCTATAGGAAACAATAATTACAAAGGCAAACACAGAGACGGCCTCTCCGTTGCCTAGTAATACCCGTTAATCTCTTTCGTGAAGGTCATAATGACTTGAAGAACGGAGTGCTCCGTACGGAGCAAATCGCGAGAAAATCAAAAAACGAAAGAAGGGGGTTGGCTGGGCCAATCAGACGCTGCCAGAACATCGGTGGGGCGCATGGCGCGGGCCGTTGCGCCGCCGTACGCACCTTTCCGCTTTGGGAACAAGTTTAGCGGTAAGCTGACGCTAGTATGCATTCGTACTACGGTGGCATCCTTACTTTCTGTCGATTCGCAACGACATTTTACATTCGTGCCTGAACTGGACAGCTCAAATTGACATCGGTATTGGCTTGGATCTGATTACTGCCCTTTTCTTTTTCAGCAGGAGATGTGAAGATGATCTGTACTAGTCAGTTGGCAGCAGCAGTGGAGCCCTGGACTGGGCATCATTCAAGTTCATTTTCACTAGGCCACCACTACAGTGGGGTGTCGTGCATGAGAGCTTCGCTTCACTTTGACAAACTACTCAACTGGCATGAATTGGTGCAAGTTCAAGTTCATTATCAGACCAGCGCGTCGGATTTGGGTGGTAGACTGCCTGCATGATGAAGTGTGCTTCTAATTGGCCCAACGCCCTCAATTGACTGAACTAGGCCGTCGGGCAGAAATGATGGATGCATGGAAGTACGGAGCGAGAACTTCCATAACTGGAAAGCCAGCAAACAAAGGCACCAATTCGTAGGTTTGCCTAAAGGCAATATTACCTATACAATTAATTAGTCGATACAGGACAGCGCTCATGCTCAGGCAACAAGTCCCGCTGCAAATCAAAGGTGTGAAGCACTTTGCTGGTATGTCCCTACGGAGTATGCATCAATAATGATGGCATATTGCCATAGTAATGGGGTGGATCAAAAAAAGGTCAGAAATTCCTTTTGGGTGACAACCCGCTTTTGCCGAAGACCCAGGTGGCTACCCAGTTTCTACCTAGGTACCAAGCAACTATTTTTATTCTGTGCAGTGTTTGTGCCCTGTAATCGAGATAAGTTGTTCGATCCGAGACGTGGCCCCAATAGCATTGCCGATTCGAAAGGATCCCCCTGTATTGGCTTTTTTCCAATTTATTCTGTGGTTTGTCGCTTTGCAATTGTATTCTTGATCAACCAGAAGTTTATTTCATGTATTTTGACAAGGATTCTACAGAACAGAAACACCATTCCCGAGTCCCTGTCCATTTCGCGAGACATTCACATACGTTGTGTGAGCTATCCTCTTGGTCTTAGTTTATTTTCTCCAATTTGCATTGGCTAGCATCGACTGTCATTTCGAGTGACGACCCCTGCAGCTGTCGTCATATGCTTCCTTCCTGAGTGCTGCCAATTGCCAATCGACCTGTTTCTTCCCAGTCACTTGTGATTTGTCTACGAGCATGCCCAAGAAAAATAAGAAGAAGAAGAATACCTTCAAACCCCTCCCCTCAGAACCAGAAGCTGGCGTAGAGGACAACAATCATGAAGTACGCAACTGTTCCCAAATTTCAATATCAGAAGTTTGATGGTGGCCACTATCAAACTTTCGATCTTCGATCTTTGACATTCACCTATCACCCCATTATCCCTAAACCTACGGTTTCTCTGCCACTGTCAGACAATACAGAAGAAGTTGCTGACACTGAGCCGGATAAGGAGAATGCCGAGCAGAGTACCGAGGAAAATAAATCTTCAGAGGAGTCTCCTTCGACCGAAAACGATGGTGAGTTCCAATGCCATATTATATTGCTTTCGCGAGTATTGCATCCTAATAACATAATATGTAGCACCGGCTTCTTCTGATCCACCGGCGGAGACTAAGGTCGAGGAATCGACGCCTGAATCTGAGCAAAATACAGAAGAAAATGAAACTGGCGAAGAAGCCGCAGCTGATGGTGATTCGGGTGAAGCTGCCGACGCATCGACAGAACCCGTAGACGAAAATAAGACTAATAATGACACAGCCACTCCGGAGACAGTAGAGGAGACACTGACGGTAGAGACTGCACCGGAAGACGACACTCCGTCAACGGACGATGGCACTCCAGGGGAGGAGACGACTTCAGGAGTCGACACGCTGGCGGACGATGCTCTAGCATCAGGAGATGTCGCACCAGCAGAGGACACTCCACTAGAAGAAGCCACACCGACAGAGGATGCTCCATCGTCAGAAGAAACCGCAGCCGAAGATGATGCTGCGCCAGCAGGAGACACTCCGCCAGAAGATGTTGTTCCAGAAGAAGACACCTCCTCATCAGAAGAAACCACACCCCCGGAGGATACTACACCAGCTGAAGAGAATTCGACAGAAGCAGAACCAGCTGATCAATCTCCAGTGGAGGATCCCCCTGCCGAAGAAGCGGTGTCTGAAGATGCTCCATCAGCGACAGCGTCAGAAACACCTTTAGAAAATCAGTCACCTGCTCAAGAAGAGACACCGCAACAAGAACAGCCAAAGGATGAGTCCAGCGTAGGCAATTCAAAGAAGAAAAAGAAGGAGAAAAAGGGTAAAAAGAAGAAAGATAACTCTCCAACTCTGGCTAAGGATCCTGAACCAGAAGCATCAGCAGCAACGGAAGAGACCCCCCTTGAAGGCATTGTCAAAGACGAATCATCACAGGAAAGTAAGGCAGCCGTCGAAACATTAGATCCAACTGACAGCTCGGAGGGATTTAGCACAAAGAAAGGAAAGAAAAAGAAGGATAAGAAGAAGAAAAAAGGCTCGAATCTAGACGCATCCCCCGAGGAATCGTCCGAACAAGCGCCCGCAGAGCCGTCAACAGACACAGTACCCGAGCACGAAGCCGCAGCTCAAGATTCCGTAGCGACCCCGGCAGAAGCCCCTGTCGGGACACTCACGGAAGAAGCAGCCGCATCTGAGGAACAAACTGTCGAACAACCAGTTACAGAAGATGCAGTAGATGCGGTGGAAGAAACACTAGACGCCGCTAAGGAGGCTTCAGTGGATACCGCACTTCCAGAAGAGTCATCAGAGGACGCCCAATCACCAGAAAAAGCGGACCAGGGTGAAGGAGAAAATGTTCAAGAAGAAGGATCTTCAGATAAACTGTCTACAGAGACATCAGCAGAAAATCCTCAGGAAGTTGCGAAAGAAGATACTGCAGAGAACCTTGCTGAAAGCGATGAGTCTCAAGCGCATTCACCTCCTGACGAAACCCCTGAAAATGTTACGGAGGAGGTTCAAGTTGAAAATCCTGTCGAAGATGATACGGCTCAAGAACAGGCGTCAACAGAAACTCCCACAGAAGATTCAACACAAGCTACCTCAACGGACGAATTAACAGAAGATAAAGAGCCGGTGGATGACATTCTCGACGCTTGGGATGTGGACGACGACGGTGAGGTAATAGAAGGGGCACCTGATGCTGATAGCGAAAAACAAGATGAAAATGGTAAGGGATACCCTATTTCTTTGTACTATAATTTAATCTCATCATTCGTACTAGACGATGACAATTTCCCTGAATGCGACCCTTCTGCAGAACTAGACAAAGTAGAGGCTGAAAAAGAAGCAGAAGCAAAGCAGGCGGAGGAGGATGCGGAGGAAGCAAATTCAGAGGCAGCCGCAATCTCAGAACACGGGAACGAGGATCAGATCGATATAGACGGCGATGAGCAGGCCAATATTGAAGCAGAAGAGTCTGTTGCTGCTGAGCCCGAAATTGAGGTTCCCGAAGCGACAGAAACAGTTCTAGTGGATGAAGACAAGGGAGAGGGTGCGGATGCTGAAAGCACCGAGGAACCTGGGGAGACGGAAGTCCCATCAAAGGAACCGGTGGAGCCTACTTCCGAAAATGTGGAGGAGCCTGACGAAAGCCCCAGTGAAGAGGCCGATGCCACCGAGACACCAGCAGATGATCAAACTCCAAAAAAGCACACAGGCGACGAGAGTGTGGCTAACGCTGAAGTACCAGAAGTAGCTGCTGAAGCAAATGCCGCAGACGAAGTGCCAGAAGAAATGGGCAACGACGAAGCAAAGGAAGAAGTGGCAAGTGGTACTCCAAAAGAAGAGGACCCTGCTGAAGATCCAGCTGCGCAAGAGACAACTTCGGCAGATGAATCAAAAGAGTCCAATCAAGAAACGGCCATAGAAGGGGTACTAGCTGCTGATGAGGCGAATTGCGAGCCTTCAGAAGAGCCTGTAGAAGAATACTTAGAGGCAGAAGCATCAGTTGACGTCGCGGAAGATGAAGAACAGCCTTCCGAGGAGCCCGCTACCGAGGAAGCGCCGACTAAAGACGCTGCTGATGAGGCGCCAGCTAGTGAAGAGGCTTCTTCAGAGGAAGTAGAAGTTGCTGCTGACGAGACAGAGGCTGCTGAGGTAACAGAAGATACGCCAATCGAAGAGCCTGCTGTTGAAGAAGCCGTTATTGAAGAGATAGCGGCCACTGAAGAGGCTGAAGTAGCCTCCAAAGAAGCCCTTGAAGAAGCCCCTGAAGAAGCCCATGAAGAAGCCGCAGCGGAGACACTAACTCCAGAGGCGCCGATTGAAGAAACCGCTGCTGAAATAGTGGAAGAGGACAAGCTTGCTGAAGAAGGGCCCCCTATAGATGATGGCACAGCTCCGGAAGCGTCACAAGATGAGCCAGCTGATGAATCAGCCGCGCCTGAAACAGAAACTGTCGATCCACTACAGACGGAAACCGCCCCTGAAGAAGCTCAAGAGGAACCGCCAGTGCAAGACGAACCGGCTGAACAACCAACTGAAACCGAATCGCCCGAAGCCGCGCCTGTCACCGAAGAGCTCGCTGGAGAAACTACGAATGAGTCTGCAATGGAAGATGCACCCACAGACAAACCTAGTCCAGAGCCTGCAGAAATCGATTCCGAAACGGCAATCATTGAAAGATCTTCCACAGATGCAACCGAAGCAGATGATTTGGGTGAATCGGCTGTGGTCGATGACCCCCTTGTGGTTGACCGCGGGCCTTCACGAAGAAGACGACGGCGTGAATCTGGGTGGACTCGGGAGAGACGACCTTCAAAACATTCAATTGAAATTAACAGAGGGCATCTGGAGCGTCCCAAAGGTGACGGCGGTGTATTGAAAAACCGATGGGCCATGGCACTCGATGAGGCTCGCCGACAACAAGAAGCAAAGGTAGCAAAGCAGCGCAAAGAGGCCAAACTCAAGCTTGAAAGAGCCGAGGCACAACAGAGACAAGAGGAAGAGGAACGGAGGGCGAAGCGGATGGCTGAAAAAGAAAGGCTCCGAGAAACTGAACGGAGAAAAAGTAAAGATAGCAGACATGGCAGATCAGGACGACATTCTTCCGAACATTCATCAAGTCACGAACGGAGCAGGAGGCGAGAAGCATCGCCGAAGTCGGACTCTGATCCTCTCATTGGAAAAGTCATCAGCTCTCTAACTTCGGGGAAATCGGATACCAACGGGCCACTACTTCACATCAATGCCACCAAAGCAGTCGCTGCCGTCTCAGCACGCCCCGAGCAGATGCGAAGATCCTCGACCCATCACTCAGGACATACTCGCCGCTCGCATGAAGAGAAGGTGTCTAGTAGTTCTAGAGGCGACCATGCGTCGAGACGGGAAAGACATTATCACTCTGAACGTCGGAGAGAAGAGACATCAGATGAACGACGTCGACATCGTGATGAACACGAACGCGAACGCGAACGTGAACTTGAACACCGAATCGATGAGCGCACAGCACATACTGAGTATACTCATAGCAGTCATCATCGGAGACAAGAACAGAACCCAAAGTCTGGGTCATCTCGAATGGGCAATTTACTGAAATCGATCAAGGTATTTTGAGCTGCGGATATGAAGGAGGTAGGGGATTTTCTCTTTCTTTCTGAGGAGATTTTGTAATTTTCTTATTTGTTCACTATCTTTTCCCTTTCTATCTTCTTCTTTCATGTCTTTCATCCCTTTTCGGTCTTCGAGATGAGTATTGCGAGGCAAACCCAAATTCTATTCTTGTACTTTGTGATACGTATTTCTGTATTCACTCTTGATTCTCAATTATGATGCCTATGGTAACGCATAATGTATAACTTGATATTTTGGGGAGACATTGTATAGTCGATGTGTTAATTATGTGCAATATGCTCTATCTAAGCTACATTTCTTAGTCAACCTCATAAGTCATGGACCGAAATGATGGCCAAAAAAGGCCTTATGCATATATACCTATCTGAGGTCATAATCATACCAAAATTAATTTCAACGAAAGAGCCCCGAAACATTACCTAGGTACACAATCTTCAATGCCGAATAGGCGTTTCTCTCCATTTAGCTCCAAATCTCTTCATTAGACCCAGAACAACCACGCCAGAGACGAAACAGACAATGCCTAGAATGGTAAACAGCCATCCATTTCCAATAGCATCAATAATCGGAGAGGCGACGATCACTCCGACACAGGACAAGATGTTGCGGACGAAATTGTTGAGAGCAACGCCAGCAGATGGCTTGCGAGGAAGGAATTCCGTGAGCATCGTAGTTACAAGGCCAAAGATTAGCATGCTGCCAATTCCGAAGGCAAAATTTGCTATCATCTGGAGACAATATATTAGTTTAAGAAATAAAATTAAGGAGCAGATAAACAAGTTTTGGATAAAGTCATACCGGTACAAACCAGAACACGCCTTTTTGCACAGTCCATCCATACATGATCAGACCGGCAGGGTAGAGGAAGGCACCAAGCCAGGCATTTTCCTTCATTCGATCTTCCGGCAGGAAAATAGGCCGGCCTTTCTCATCAAATCGACCGGCTTTTACGGCTTCGCGATACATGATTTTGTCCATCCATTTCCCACCAAAGAGACTTGCAATCAGATACCCCAGCGAGTTTGGTATGTAAAGCAAGCCAACGATAATGGTGGAGAAGCTGTACGGTTCCCTTTCAAAAGTCTGCTGGACACTGATGTTCAGTACGTATAAGGAGCCGAAACTTATAGCAGCGTAGTAGATAGTCAATGCAATTGGGAAGTATCTCAAGAATCGGATCATTTTCAGAGGCTCGATTAGGGTAATCTTCACAGTTTGCAAGAACTTGGTACTGCTTCTTGCTATTTTAGAAGAGACCCTGCTTGAAGTCCGTTCCATCTGTTCCGTCTGCATCACGGGCAGACTCTTTCGTTGCTGCAGAGTCTCTGGAAGGGCGACGAGGAGGAACGCGAACACAATAGCACCGAAAACCACCATAAACCACATAGTGCTACGCCAGCCCCATCTTTCAGCCAGCAGGCCGCCGATAATGGGGGCAAAAAGTGGTCCGCAGAGAGGACCGATATAAAAGTAGCTCATTGCTCGGCCTCTCTCTTTCACTTCCCACAAGTCCGCTATAGTGCCTGCACCGACAGCTTGAACAGATGCCTAGATGGAAGAGGAAATTTTCAGTAACTATCAAACCTCACGACATCCGGCTAAATTTCGCAATAGGAGCATTAAGAACGCGAGATCTTACCGATGCCCCGCCTGCAAGGAGACGCATGACAATCAGCATGGAGATTGTACTGGAGATTGCACTGAGGACATTGAATACAATGAAAAGAGCGAAGGATATGATATAGATAGAGCGTCGTCCGAACAATTCGCTGGACGAGGACCACCACAGTGGGAAGATGGACATGGCCAGCATGTAGAGAGCAACAGACAAATTTACAATGGTTGGCGTCGAATTGAGATCAACGGCCACATCCTTCAGAGACGGTAGGAAAATGGAAGACCCAAGCGGTGCGGCCACGCCGCCTATCGCGGCGACTGCAGTGAGAAACCATCGAGTTTTTCGGGGATATGTTCTTGCATTCTCTATTTCGGCGATGAGAGTGACTTGGGCGAATAATCCTCGACGTTTCAGCCTCGGAACTGTTACCGGTGATCCCAGCTCTGTTGTGATACGTCGCACGACAGGCGATGTATTGTAATCATTATTCTCCGGGTCTTCATCATGGCCGTTGTGGTCAGGATCTTTCTCGACGGCATAAACTGTGGATGCATCTGAATGGTCCTCGACCTGAATTTCATTGTCATTCATTTCTGGACTCTGCACATTGTCATCGACAGCGTGTTGTTCAGTATCATTTTCGCTTGCACCCATCCTTGCAAGCTTCGGCTATATGTATTGGGTAGCCGGATAAGTATCCGATGGCTGTCTACTCCTCGCACCGACTTCGTTCTTTCGTTTGCTCTTCTGCTGTTTTTCTGTATAGCTCTTCAGGATCGTTTTCATGATCAGACACAATAGGAAGATAGTAGTGGAAAGCTAAAACCGGCGTAAAAATTTCCCTTGCCTTTTTTTTTTTTGCAGAAACACCACGTTAGGGCTAAATCCCAATGGAGGCAAGCAGCGGTTTGCAATTGCAACCCTTCGACATACATATACAGACGAGAGACGCAAGTGAGTGAATATATAAGAAATAGACCAAAGAATTAATGCGAGAAAATAAAACAAAGGAAGAATAGATGCCAACACATGTGAATCCATTTAACTACTGCGTACTAACGGCGCATCTACGGAGTAGTTCGTAAAGGAACTAACTATCCACTTTATGCACTAAATGTACTACTCCGCACGAGTCTGTATCCTGCTCAAAGATGCAAAATTTGAAATTTTGAAAATTAAGGGGCCAAGGATTTTCAAGCAGTTTAGCCACCAGTGTCTGCCAGCTTATTTACATGAAGCTCTAACAAGGGGCAAATTCAACTACAAACACCTTTTTCCGAAAGGGAGATGAAGAGTCGGATTAGTAATTACAAGTGGAGTCAACAATCTACTCCTACTCCGTACGGAGTACTAGTCTAGAAGGGTTGGGGCCCGGGAAATTTTTTCTACATAGTAAACAAGATTGGTGATCTGATAGTGGACACTGGACACTGGACGCTACGCTCAGCACTGACATGCGTGCCGTCATCTTTACCCCTACATAGCGCTAGCGCTAGCCCTAACCCTAACTACGCCTGTGACTTCCTGTACTTCTTGTGATGCTAGAATTTTGTTAGGATATGAAGTTTAACATTGTCATGGTGCTATTCTGATTCGTCTGAAGAAGGAAAGCACTAGCAATGTCAGGCAACTACCACCTTCTGTTTGGGCTCGGTGCTAATACCCCTCAACATGAGTACCAGAACAATGAGCACTTTCTCTCCGTACTCGATCAGGAGATTAGTCTTTTCACTGCTGATCAATCAAGAAGCCAATACGTTATTTTCACCGGAGTGAACGACGAAGTCTTCCGCCGAGATTTTACGGATCCCATTGACGGGTTGACCGATTTCGAAACCTATTCGATTACGCACGAGCTAATACTAGTCAAGATGGAGTCACATACTCACGCTTGTGCCCATTCTCTTTTAAACGCCCTGCTTATCCGCAAGCTCGTGACCATGCAAGACCGCGACAGGGACATCGATTATTTTGCAGGTGCCCATGTGCAAGGCGAAGATCGGAGGAAAAGGGCCGATCAAATATATCAGCCAATAAGACTACCACGCCATCGAAGTAGACAGTGGCCTAGCCTGGTTGTCGAAGCTGGCTATACAGAAGGACAACGGAAACTGGAATCGGATATCGATTGGTGGATTACACAGTCAAACGGTGACGTTAAGTCTGCCATAACAATTGCGGTCGATACAAGAGTCAAACGGATCGTAATTTGCCAGTGGTACGGCGATAATCCCAGGCAGAAAGTATATCGAAATACAATATCCCAGAATGGCCGAGGAGCCATCAAGACTAGTAATCCAAATCCTCTGGCAATTCGATTCGAGCATCTATTTCTTCGCCCACCATCCGGAAATGAAGTGGACATCACTTTTACCCTCGCCGACTGGGAGGACTTTGCAAAGAAAGTGTGGAGAGTGCAGTTTGAAGAATGAATAACCATCATGATAGTATTGTTATAGACGGTGTATTTATATGTCTAAGATGTTACCTAGGTACCCAACTTGAAGTTTGCTAAGTACGCATTAATTAACAGTCGACAAGTGATAGCCTTACAAATATTATACCTTCTGTCGTTTTTTTGTCAATGGAACGAAATCCCTCGCAGTGATTATTGGTTGTCAGCTCGTTAGATATTAGTAACTGAACTGGATGAACTCAGAAATGATGCATCTAATGCTAGTTGTCTGGTTTTAGATGGAAGTCAGATTTACGTTCCGAGAATCTCTGTCATTGAACATAACGAGGGCCGTTTCAAACACTTATTAGTTGAATGGTACCTAGGTAACACGCTTGAACACTGCATATCTACAAAGCAAGATAACATATTCTTGTATCTGAAGCTCTTTGATTCGACCTCCAAGGCTGTCTTGCCTTTAGAATTTGATGCCCGTCTCGTATCCATCGATCCGTGGATATTGATCAATTCAAATCAACGAGTAATAAACTCGTCACCATATAAAAGCCTCCGGATCTACAAGTAATCTTAATGTCATTTCTCGAAGGTGGGACGGATATAAATGTGAAAGCTTCGCTGATCTTATGCCTGATGTACTGCCAAAGCATACTTACTTTACCTAGGTACTTTCTATGCACTAACTAGCATTCAAGAAGATGAGCTCTCAACTTACCACAACGCCTTGTTAGTAGCTTGCTCTCACCGAATAATTGCATTCTGACCTTTGTAGCGCTTGGCCTGGATGAAACCGTTACGCTGCGAACTTCGTCAAAACAACTTACAAAAGTCAGCGATTCCGAGGTTTTGGAGGTTGCGACAACCCTTCTTGAAACAAGTCTTGAGGAGAAGACCTCCCCAATTATTGTCTCAACGACTGCTGGCATAACTAAACTTATTGCTGCAATCGATGCCTCAGCAACCTATCCTCCGCCGCTGTATGTTGACCTTGAAGGGGTTAACCTTTCGCGAAATGGAAGCATATCAATTCTACAGATTTACATTCTGCCCCGTGACGAAATGTATCTGGTCGACTTCCATACCTTAAAGGAAGATGGATTTACGCACAAAACGCCGCTTGGCCGAACCATGAAAAGCATCCTTGAATCACCTTCCATCCCGAAAGTGTTTTTTGACGTACGTAATGACTCAGATGCGCTGTATAGTCACTTTGGAATTTGCCTCGCTGGAGTACACGACCTCCAGTTGATGGAGCTTGCAACGCGTACCTTCTCAAGGAGACGTCTCAATGGCTTGTCAAGATGCATAGAACACGATGCACCCATGACTACCGCTGAAAGGCAAGCATGGCATTCTGCAAAAGAAAAAGGAAAGACCTTGTTTTCTCCGGAACGCGGAGGCAGCTATGAAGTGTTCAACATTCGTCCCCTCACAGCAGAAATCACGCAATACTGTGTTCAAGACGTTCGATACTTACCAAAGCTATGGGAAAAGTACAATAAAAAGTTGAATAGACATTGGGCAAGTAAAGTCGAGGTGGAGGTTAGGAACAGGATAATGCTATCTCAATCAGACAACTACAATGGAAAAGGACCGCATATGGCTTTAGCACCTCAGGGTTGGGCATAGATCTTTCTAATTACAATACGCTTTAACAGTCCAAGAACTTAGCTTACTCACTTAATATTCCTAGGTTGCTTTATGTTTGAATCTCATTGTTCCGTATAGTCTCTTTCGATATTAATCTCCCAGAACTATTGCATTTGTCCCTAGATAATCTCATAGTAACTCCCTCTTCGGATAATGCGCATATTCGGAGACGCTTACCCATAGATATGATAGCGCTGCAGCCCATAATGGAGGGTTATATCCGCAACACCCAGGGTATTCTGCTCGATACCCTGAACCTGGAACCAACCGCCAGCCGACTGGCAGTATCTTACAGCTCCAATGTTAGGCAAGCCCATTAGAAGCTAGTTGTCCCCTGCATAAATGGCAATGGTTCTGTTCTTGCTCGCTTTGCCAGAGTCTGCGGCGTGATGTTTTTCAGGGTCGATGGTGATTACGATTTGGTGCTACGAAAATCAGTACCATGCATATCTAGGTCTTCTCAACTTCCGACGTCTACTCAAACTCAGCAGTCACTTGTTTTGCCAGCTACTCACTAGGCAAGTTGATATCTCGAGGAGTGTCAGTAATGGTAACTGTGCAGCATTTATCACTCCTCAGAAGCAGCCTCGGAACTTGATGGAATTTACGAAAACAGCGTTTACTTGTGAGCTGCAAACATACTAATATAGATAATTTGTATGAGGGTAAGCATATAAGATATGATTCGAGGGTAGATACCTACGTACGCACGGTTTACTTCGTCACTTATCATTTATCTGCCAAAGGCACCGTCGAATACAAAGTCCCCCAATATCGAAAGAGTTCAGAGTTTCTAGTTTCGAACGTCAAAGTAAATGAGAATGGTGATAGTTCCTAAAAGGGTATTATCACTATTGGGGTTAGGTCAATGCATTTTGAGGTGGGGCATAGAAAGTTTCTCTCTTTCTCTCTCTTTTCCATTTATTTCATTTACCCACCTAGATAGGTACACCGACTGCAAAAACGTCAGCATTCACCATGGCTGCAAAGTCCGATCCGCCACAAAACTTCCTTAGTGAGCACATGGCCAAGTTCTCCGGCGAAGCCTACGTCGAGGGCTGGGCCGGATTGTGGAATAACAAAGGCGAAGATGAAAGAATGTCCTGGGACCGGGGCTGTCACAGTGCCGCCCTGGAAGATGTCCTGGAGCAGAAAAAGGAACTTGTAGGAGGGGCATTTCTTACCGACGAACCGAATGGTATCAATCGTCGTAAGAGAGCTTTGGTGCCAGGCTGTGGCACCGGCTATGACGTGCTGCTTCTTGCTAGCTTTGGCTACGACACTTACGGCCTGGACTATAGCCAAGTTGCTATTGAAGTGGCTAAAAAGGAGGCAGCGAAGAATGAGGCTCAATATCCTGTGAAAGATCCTGCAGCGGGCCGAGGAAAGGTCGTCTTAGTGCAAGGGGACTTCTTTAAGGAAGACTGGCTGAAGAATCTCGGGCTGGAACAGAACTCCTTCGACTTGATATACGACTATACGGTGTGTCTTGATCCTGTTTTTTTATTTCTTGCTCCTGCATTCTAAACTCTTCGAATGCATATTCGATCCGCGGAAATCCATTTCAAGTTTGACTGATTCTATATATGCTAAGTTTTTCTGTGCCCTTCAACCCTACTTACGACCGGCATGGGCTCTGAGGCACCGTCAACTTCTTACTCTCCCGCCGGTGGGAAATCTGATTTGTCTCGAGTGGCCAAGAACGAAAGATCCGGCGTTACAAGGGCCGCCCTATGCTGCGCCTTCACACGCATACTTTGAGCATCTAACCCATCCGGGAGAGGAAATCCGTTACCAATCTGACGGCAAGATAGAAATAGATCCATCACGGAAGCCAAATGATTTGGCCCTCGAACGGGTCTTGCACTGGCAGCCAGAGCGAACATATGAAACCGGCAAAGATGGAAAGACGGGCGAGATTATCGACCGCCTCTCGATATGGCGCCGACGCAATTGATTTGATCGTCTGAACAATAGAGAAATAATTGCAGTTCTGATGATCTTTTGGGATCACACAAGATGTTCGCATTCAGACCGCCTTCTGTGCCAATGCATTATAATGTTCTCCCAGCCCGTAAGTATGCCTATAATAAGCCAGCCATATTTGTTTTACTTCATCATCGGACTTTAGCGAGGCGGGTTGGATCTTCTCAACCCGACCGTCGCCTTGTAGGACGTTTATCTCCACGCCGTAAGCTTCGCAGATGGCCTGTAACTCCAGTTGTCCGCCCCATTCGGCTGTTAATCGTATCTTCTTGACGTATTCATCTAGTGGGTCTTCCATGAAAGGAACAAAATCGTCTTGGTGTTCTGTAATGTAATCCGCTGTTACGGCTCGCACTGCCCTGTAGCCATCGTGTTTGGGTGATGTCACCGTATCAACGCGCGAGAGCGTAGCTGGTTGAAGAACAATCCGTGTGGGATCCGGTTTCAGACCGAGCCCTAAACTATCCAGTTGGCAGGCAATAGCAGAATAAAGACAATGGCCATCCGGATTTATTTCAATCTCTTGTAGTCCGCGTTGTTTAAATGCAGCGTCCATGATCTCCTTCTCATTCCCACGATGGTCGGTCTGCTTTGCCGCCTCTTCAGCAGCGATCTCGGCCTGTGCCACTCTCTCTGCTTCTCGTCGAGCTAATCGCGCTTTTTGGCGGTTCGGCTTTTTCGTTTGTTTAGGCGCAGGTTCGTCTCCGTTTCCCCTCGTTTCACTGGGTGGCCCCGCGGCGGTGTGCAGGGAAATCGCCGCAGTTGATGTTGACTCCTCATTATCATCAAGCTGTAGATTATCTAGGCTCTCGGTGACATAATCGCCGTTTAGTTGTGCGATTTCGAGCTTGTGCCTTTCATTCAATTCTTGCTGCAGTCGATCACACTCATCGTTGACGCCTTTGCGAGTTTTCTTTGTGGCGTTCTTTTTCTTCTGCGTTATTCGAGCCTGAAGATCCCGTTGCTCCTTGCGATGCCTCGCTTGTAACTCCTCCATTGTAAGATTCTGGGCTTTTTTCTCTTCTCTTCTCTCTTTTCTTTCCCCATCTGTCCCAAGGAAAACTCCGCAAAAACAAGAAAAAGTCAAAGAAACTCGGCGGGGCCGCCCCCGCCGAGCCCTAGAAGGTTAGCCCTAACTGGAGGCCCAAACAAGGCTAGGATGTCCATCCAGAGCCTCAGGCCTCAAGGCTCAGCCTCGGTTCGGCTTCAACGACGGCTTGTCTCAAAGCCGCGGTTGCTCCTGAATCTTGATTGGTAACTATGAGCCCATCACGAGTGACGATCGACTTCATAAGGCCAGCCAAAGCATCTATGAATGGATGTTTATTACTTCTGTTGGCCTTGAAGTTACGTAGCACTCACTTAGTTTTATCTACCTAATTTTCGCAATGGATATCCAGACCCTTTTTAATGTCAAGGTAAGCTTCGCATTGTATGGCCCTTTAGCTTATTGATTCTGACACTCTATTCCGACAGGACAAAATCGTCCTGGTGACGGGCGGAGCGAAGGGCATTGGCAGAATGATTTCAGAAGGATACGTAACGAATGGCGCTACGGTCTACATTTCTTCTCGTGACTCCAAGGCGTGCGAAAAAGCGGTCAATGAACTTAATGCTCTAGGCAAAGGCAAGGCCCATGCCATTACCGCCGATTTCTATAAAGAGGAAGACATCAAGAAATTGGTGGACGAGTTTGGAAAGCGAGAGAGCAGTAAGAAACTGTGCCTGAAAAGCGTCTCGCAAAATAACTGCTAGCTGATTCGCTTTATATAGAACTTCATGTCCTGGTCAATAACTCGGGGTCCAATTGGGGAGCCCCGTACGATGAATATCCTTCTGCAGCCTGGACCCGGGTTTTGACACTCAATCTTCACCGAGTCTTCGATCTAACGAAGCTCCTGACGCCTTTTCTCGAAAAGGGCGCTAGCGAAGGCGACCCCTCTCGCATCATAAATATTGGGTCAGTGGATGGACTCCGGGTTCCATCCTTAGAGACATTTGCATACAGTGCATCTAAGGCCGGGCTGCACCACCTGAGCCGTGTATTGGCCAGCCACCTGGGGGAGAGGAATATCACGTTAGTGTCTTAGTGTGCCTGTCTGTCGTTTAATAGCACCGCGACTAACCCAGGGATAGGTCGAACACACTTGCCTGCGGCCCCTTTCGCAGTAAAATGATGGCTGCCACCCTGCGCGAGATGGAAGATGCTATCGTTGCTCACATCCCCCTGAGTCGAATTGGGAAGCCGGAGGACGTAGCGGGCGCCTGTCTTTTCCTAAGCAGCCAGGCCGGGTCGTATGTTACTGGCGCCACGATCACAATAGACGGCGGCTCAGTAGTCAACTCGAAGCTGTAGTTAGTTAGTAGTTGGCTAGCTGTGCATTGTATGATGTCCATTAACTATTAATCAACTAATAAATAGTATTCATGTGTAACTTTGTCTATATGAATTGTATTGTGCTTTTGCTGCCTGAGAAATTGGGCGCTGCGTGGGTCTGTGGCATCATCGCAGCTTCCGGAATCCGCAGTGACGAAAGGCCCGACCCCACCGCAACGTCGGCCTGGGAGGCAAAACAACGAACTTCCTTATCTCCCCCTCTCACAATATTAACCTTGGAACATACCTAGGTTACAGCCCGTTTCTCCCACGCGAATTCTCTGACTTGTTGGGAGAAAACCTCTTCTCACTGTCTTTTGCTGCCCCCCCTCTTGCTACACTCCTATCCAGAGCAGCTGAACTCGAGCCCCCAGTCCGCGTCTTTGGTCAGAGGAAAGGAACCAAGCCTTCTTTTCTTATCATGAACTCGCAAGAAAGGCTTCAACGTGCCATTTCCATAGCGGCAGACCCGTTCTCAGAACCCGAGGTTTATTATGGCGATGCAGACCCTGAACGCCATCGGCGGTCGATGTCAGTTGTGAGTAGCAAGCATGCACCGTGAGTTGGAATGATAATATGTTCTTGACGACTAAGACGCATTGGGCTTTTTTAGAACTTGAGACCAGTCAACCGGCAGGATATCAAGGATTTTCTTGGAAAGTTGCCGGCAAGGAGGGGCAGCCATGGTGCGTACTCAACCCCAGTAGCAAGTCACCTTGGGGCCTAGAGTAGTTTTTAACATTCCACCGTGAAAATAGATGAATTGAGCTTGACTTCTCGCAAATTCCTCATCGATGTCGACGAAACGATTGCAAATCTCTTGGAGCGGGAGGATACCGATCCGGATATGGGAATTACAATTGAGAGCGTTGGCCCAAAGGTCAGCCATCCGCGGATACCCCGAAAACGTTGTTGAACTCTTAGCATGGCAGATATTGACCGTCTGTAGGTCCTCCCAGTAGGCACGGCTTCCTCTCAAGGGTACAACAAAATTGATATTCGAGGCGCCTATATGTTGTCCAATCTCCTTCAGGAGCTCACAGTGGCAAGGGAGTACGGTCGCAAGAGAATTGTGCTTGATGAACAACGACTGAGTGAGAACCCAGTCAGCCGCCTGTCTCGATTTATCAAAAATATGTTCTGGAATGCGTTGACTCGACGGATCGACGGGTCCAATATTGCTGTTGCTGGTCTGGATCCCAAGGACTGGACTGGTGATCCTCGGCCCCGTATATATGTCCCCCCCGGAGCACCAGAACAGTTGGAGTATTATAGGCGAGTTGCCGAGGAACATCCTGAAATGGGACTTGACGTTCAAGTGCTGGAAAGCAATATTACCCCTGAATACGTGAAATCATTGAACGCCAAACCAGGTCTCCTGGCTGTCGATATGGAGGAATATGTTGACGGGACAACGGGCAAGAAAGAGTTGCGTGGAGTCCCTTTTGTTGTTCCCGGTGGTCGATTCAATGAGTTGTACGGGTGGGACAGCTACATGGAGTCTCTGGGGCTGATTGTCAGCGATCGGGTAGATCTAGCCAAGGCTATGGTCACGAATTTCTGTTTCTGCATCAAACACTACGGCAAGATCCTCAATGCCACGCGCACATATTACCTTTCACGATCACAACCTCCTTTCCTCACTGACATGGCATTGAGAGTGTATGACAAGATCAAAGCGGAACCCGGTGCTCTCGATTTCTTGCGAAAGGCAACGCTTGCAGCAATTAAAGAGTACTACAGCGTATGGACAGCAGAACCGCGCTATGATCCAGTCACAGGCCTTTCACGATATCGCCCGGAGGGCTTAGGGGTCCCGCCTGAAACCGAAGCAACTCATTTCCTTCACCTTCTCACACCCTATGCCGAGAAGCATGGGATGACGTTTGCAGATTTTGTCGCAGCCTACAATGATGGAGTTATCAGCGAGCCTGAACTTGACGAGTATTTCCTACATGACCGTGCCGTACGTGAATCCGGCCATGACACGTCATATCGCCTGGAAAGAGTTTGCGCCAACCTAGCGACCGTTGACCTCAATTCGCTATTGTATAAATACGAAGTAGACATCTCCCGAATCATACGCACCTATTTTAATGATAAGCTGGAAATACCCAAAGAATTCCGCACTCCGCAAACAGAGAACATTGAGTTTGAAAGATCGTCTATTTGGGACCGTCGGGCAAGGAAAAGAAAAGCCACTATGGACAAGCTGCTATGGGACGAAGAGCAGGGCATGTTCTTCGACTACGATACAGTCAAACACGAGCGCACATCATATGAAAGCGCAACGACATTCTGGACAATGTGGGCTGGATTGGCAACGCCAGAACAGGCTTCGAAGCTCGTTAAGCACGCGCTTCCTAGGCTGGAGGAAGCCGGAGGTCTTGCATCTGGGACTGAAAAGTCTCGCGGAGAGATTAGTCTCACACGCCCCAATCGTCAATGGGACTATCCCTTTGGATGGGCACCTCAACAAATGCTAGCATGGACAGGTCTCCTGCGTTATGGATACCAGGATGAGGCCGAGAGGCTGACGTATAAGTGGCTGTACATGATTACTAAAGCTTTCGTCGATTTCAACGGTATTGTTGTGGAAAAGTACGATGTCACACGCCCAATTGACCCTCACAGAGTCGAGGCCGAATATGGTAACCAGGGCTCAAGCAAGACAGGGTAAGCTCAATGCTAATGTTTCCATTTCGAGACAATCGCAATTGGAAATATATTAACCTTTGGTTTCTCTAGGTTTGGCTGGGTCAATGCTAGCTACGTATATGGGCTAGATATCCTCAGTGCGCATCAGAAACGAGCCCTAGGAGCAGTTACCCCTTATGAGACGTTCAGCAAGGCTATCGGTCAGCAGTTGCTTTCCTAAAGTATTTCCAGATTTTCGAGAAGCGCTTCCCTGATACGACGATGGATAGATCCCTCAAGCCCCAGACAGCATGCCATGCATGTTGTGTTGGGTGAATGCGAGTGTGATTTTTCGAGCAATACATAAAATACAACAAATGTATTTAGATTAATTTAGAGCAACGGCGCTGCGCTCCGGACATATCATGCACATTTCGATCGTATTCATGACTTCTGGCAATGGTGCTGTTAAAGCCATAGGCATACAGATCGTTCGAGGTACCTAGGTACATAGCATCATACTGCTAAATAGGCAAGACGTCATACCTCTTTTACCTATCTTCATGTCTAGGCATATACCATATTTAACGAAGGATGTCTCCTAACTCAGAATTAAACCGACTAAGCGGTAGTATAGTTAGTTAACTAGTTAGTTACTGTGCCGGCATAGGAATGCTTATATAATCGGGACCCCGCGCGATGAGCAATAGCCAGACTACCTAGGTACAATATGAACTAGAAGCAACTCAAGGACCGCATCCATGGATGTATGCACGCACTGGCGTGCGATCAAGTCGAAATCTCTTCCAGAACTGAGGTCCGCTTTAACCGAAGGGCAAATCCGCGGTCATGGATCTAAATCCCCATAATAATAACCGCTCCACGAGGGGCGCTAATGCTTGTTGGACTTGCCGAGTCAGGCGCAAAAAATGTGATAAAAGACAGCCTGTATGTGAGACCTGTGCTGTACTGTGCATCACTTGCCACAATGGCCAAGACAGGCCGATATGGATGGACGGCGGTGCGCAGCAAGAAGAGATGGTTCGGTGTCTGAAACGTGAGGTTAAAGAAAAGGCACAACAGCGCCGAGGCGAACGCGCGGCACATAATGGATCAGTTCATCGCGACTTACCGGTATCGGTACATTCAGTTACCGAACCTGTCGCTAACGATTTGACGACAGCGATGATAGTGCCGCAAAGGGCGCTACCTATAGATATATCTGATGGCGCGATGTCAATGTGCCCAGGGACAGACACTCCCCATCTCCAACGGGCATCGGTCTGCAGGTCCACTTGCAAGAAAGCTCGCGAAAGCGCTGGGTTTGGACGGTCTGATACTATTTTACTCATGTTTTATCTCGAACATCTGCTTCCGTTCATGTTCCCCTTCTACCGCCCGTCTATCCTTCAAGGTGGCAGAGCATGGATCCTGGAGATGATGATCAGTAGCCCGGTAATCCGGCAGGCCACCCTATGTCAGAGCTCATATTTCTTTTCACTTGCGCGGGGAACGACCGTTAGCCACGATATAGCTTGGGAGACAGTTCTTGCACAAGCTAAAGATGCCTTTGACATACTAAGACGGGCCCTGCAGGTGATTGATGGTTCCGAAATCTCTGACCATCTGGAGGGTGCTGTGCGGATCATGGCAGGCATCATGCAAGTACAACGATTTGAGATCGCCGTCCTGAGCCTTAACAACTGCCAGGCACATCTCAATGCTGCTCTAGCTCTTTTCAGACAGCTCCTCGACACTGCTGGCCCTGTGGATGCAGCGAGGGCCAGCTTAAGCTTCAACGCTGTCCTAAAGCGTCTAGGCCCAGAATCATTGGTTTGGACAGCTCAGAGTGTCCAGGTTCCGAGCGCCGAACAGGCCGCGTTTGTCTTTTCATCCGCCCTTTTGATACTAGATGACATTATTGCTAGCACGGTGCTCCAAGAGCAACCTAGACTTTACGAGTATCATCATAGCCTTCTCCGCAGCGTCGATGGAGCCAAGCCGGCCATAGATCTTGAGGATGTGGTAGGGTGTCAAAATTGGGCGTTGCTCGAAATCAGCGAGATTTCTGTGCTTGACGCATGGAAACAGCAGTGTAAAAGGGCTGGAAATCTTGATGTCATGGAGCTTGTTCACCGGGCTACGGCTATCAAGCTCTGTTTGGAATCCCATCTCACGCAGCTTGAAGCCCAGCCAATAACCATTCAAAAGGAGGGTAACAGCTTGCTTGATGTCTTCACAGCGGATTATGGCCAGCAGTCAACAACTCCCTCCAGTCAAGTTTCTTTAGTCACCCGTGTATGGGCTCATGCAGCGCTCATTTACCTATTTGTTGTTGTGTCCGGATGGCAGCCCGCAAGTTCCGACGTACGTTATCACGTCCATCGAATCATCGAGCTGCTCACCAATCAGATATCGCCGCCGGAGCTCATACGCACAATGGTGTGGCCCTTGTGTGTGGCAGGTTGTCTCGCGGAGCCAGCGCAGGAACCTCGTTTGCGCAGATTGGTCGAAGCATTACAGCCACCGAGTATCTTCGGCACGGCACGCAAGGCACTTGAGTTTATGGAGCTTGCGTGGAGTAATAGAAATGCAGGAGATGCTACGAGTCGCGACCTTGGTACAATCTTTAGAAGTCAAGGCGAGTTAGTGCTACTTGTATAGAATAGCATGTCTTGCCACCTTCTGTCTAAAGTGTCTGGCCGAAACAAACCTCGAAGATGGCATTGATTCGTTAACCTTGCATAACATACAACTTCTATCTTAATGGCATGTCTGTTCGATGCCGTGAGGGGGGAACTGAAAGACAAAATTTCCGATGCGACGACGAGAGTTGTAGCGAAAAGCTTACATCCTTTTATCATTGTGCTTTCAGGTTCTGGAATATTGCCATGTATAAGGTACCGGAAGAGCAAGCCGTCAAGCCGAAAATTCCAGGGGATCTTCCCCCCTGGTAGCTCTCCATCGGTTAGTCGAACGTATCAGCTCATGACAGCCAGAGAGCATGTGCCCCCACTTTCTCGCAAATCCCTCCATGACCTCCCACGAGTCCACATTCCAAGGATCTCCCCACACAACGAGTCCGTTTCTTTCATCATGGGGGGTCGGCTCGTCATCATACATGGTACCGAGCACATCGTCACAAATCTCACACAGATCGAAAGAACCCCAAAGTCGGATGATATTGTCACGAAGCGTTGGTAAGGGGAACAAATCTATCCATGGTTCGTGGCGTACTGAACGCTGTAGGGGCGTGGGCATTAGTGTTGGTGGGATTCTTTCAGGGACGTCTAGTGGTGAAGAGCACACGGCAATATTGGATTTGGGAGCTTCGCAGGAGAATAGACGGGGGAGAGCGAGTATATTCATGTTTGTCAGAAGGGCCCGGTAGACATTGAATTGGACCAGGGTCAGGAGGTGATCCACCGAGAGAGGAAAGTAACAAGATTGCAAAGAGACTTGCAAAGAGACTGCGGGCACCACCGATCCGAGACTTTTTTCTGCAAACAAGACCCCTCTTACTGCTTCATCTTTCTCCAAGGCTGTAGGCTTCTCAGAAAGCTCGCCTTGTCTCTTGCGACGTCCTGGCCAAGGAAAGGTGCTTAGTCTTATACCAAGGGCCCAGACCGGATTAAGGCAAGCATTAGTTGTTACTTACGATGCGCTCTCTGATTAAGCCTATTCTGCCTTTTGCGTCGAGCTTGTGCATCCGTAAGACCTGTCCAATTATCATCATAGACCAATGCCTTTATGCTTCACATGTCAGCCGCTCGTTATTCTCTACGCAGGAAGAGGGAGACTAATACGTCGCTAAGCGGCCGCATAAGTTGCAGCCTAATGCCGTCCCCCATCGAGAAGTAGGCAGGATGATCTCTGGTTCCAAGTCCAACAGAATGAAGTTCAGTTATGCAACTTGCTGACAAGTCAATGTAGAACGTTGAAACAAAGTCGGATGAAGAAGAGCTGCAGTTCGAGCTAACATCGAGATAGATGGCCACGCTTTGCCCTATGTGGCTAGGGTGAAATGTGAAGACGCTAATTATGCAGCTTGCTGACAGTGGGTCAGGCAAATAATACACGCTAAACTATATTTGGTTTTGGGAATTATTAGTACTATGGCCATCGTTACGCTGCGATCCATCTAGTTATCGACCAGCTATAAAATAGTTGAAGGATAATGGTTTGAAGAGGCCTATCATGTGATGCCCGTGCGTGCAGACTGTGTTTTAGCTCACCTATGTTAACTGATGGCAAGACTAACATTCGTGTATAAAGTCTCATATTCACCGCCGAACTGGGTCGAGATCGAAGAAGTAAACTGGAATGACTTCTGTACAAAGCAGCAAATATCTTGTTTGAACCATCCCAAGTCCCCAATTCGTATATCTACTCCGTACTATGTCCTCACAACCACGGGCCCTCGTTACTGGCGGATCCGGATTTCTTGCAATATGGGTCATTGTCCAACTATTCAACCAAGGCTATCGGGTCCGCACTACAGTTCGTGAAGTCGCGCGTGTCAACTACATCAAGTCCTGTCTACGCGAAGCCAGCATCACCGAAGAGCAGATCTCATCTCTCGAAGTTGTCCAAGCCGATCTTCTCAAAGATGCCGGCTGGGCCGAGGCCGTTAACGACGTTACTTATGTTCTTCACATTGCGTCTCCTTTTCCAGCACAACTACCAAAACATGAAGATGATCTCATCAACCCTGCTCGTGATGGAACTCTCCGTGTTCTCCGTGCAGCTCGAGATTCTGGATCGGTCACCCGAGTCGTTATAACCAGTAGCTTTGCAGCTGTTGGATACGGACACCCCGAAGAACGTTTCAAACCTGATGCCAGTCCTCTCACGGAGAAAGACTGGACCAATCTTGCTTCAGGCAGGGTGCCGCCGTATCCAAAATCAAAGACATTGGCCGAGCTTGCGGCATGGGAGTTCATGGAGACTGAATGCAACGGCAGCAAGCTCGAGCTCGCGGTTATCAACCCCGTAAGCATCTACGGGCCGGCACTTGGCAAAGATGATGGAACAAGCTTGCGGGCTATCAGCGAGCTTTTGGGTGGAAATTTCCCCGGTGTTCCGAGACTATGCTGGGGAATTGTTGATGTTCGCGATTGTGCCGATATGCATTTGCGTGCCATGACAAACCCCAAGGCTAAAGGCGAGCGGTTCTTGTGTATTGGAGAAGGCAGTCTCTGGATAGAAGAAATGGCACAGATCCTGAAGAAGAATTTGGGCCCAGCAGCGAAGAAAGTGCCCACTATAGTCCTGCCGAACATTCTGGTTCGTGGGCTTGCGGTTTTCATGCCCGTTGTTCGGCTTATTACGACGGATTTGGGCTATAACAAGAGAGTTAGCAATACCAAGGCAAAGGAAATTCTAGGGTGGCAGTGGCAATATACTAGTGAGCAGGCGTTAATTGCGTCAGCTAACAGTATCATCAAATTTGGAATTGTTAAGGTGTAGTACTGATATGAATAGTCAGGTGGAATGCTTTTATTGGGCTTTTTGCTTATTTCGATTAGACCATACTAGAATATCTAATGTCCCGAAAAGGTGAATTAACCTTGGAGCTTTAACATACACAGACAGGTATATACAAAGAGCTCGTTTCAGTGTGTGCCAAATTGTAGACATATCGGTATCATAACTTCCAAGCTTGAACTAAAACTAGCAAGTAGAGTAGATTCAATTCCAAGCATCCCAAGTGACTCACTCATCCCGATATTTCTTCGCATTGCCAGCCAGAGTCTGGGCCGTCCCATGAGCCGAGGTCAACCGGCTGGTACGATCCGCGTATCGTACTAGCTCTGTAATCCGAAAACCGGGGTCGACGACCCTTTACTTGGTTTGTGGTGCTTCCTCAGCACCTCTATATGCTGAATAGAACACCGAGATGACTGAAAATAAATGACTGTAACAATGCGCAATTATTATAATATAATGCGTATGTTCTTGAGTTTCTCACTTCAGGTGACTATTCGAGGTTGGTTTTCCGGGCTCACATGTAAATCGAGACCCTCGGCCATCGTATTGTACGGTAAAAACAATACACGGCCCGAGGAGACGGTTGTGCTGTGTGCACTCTGCATTTACTAGAATACATCAAGGCTATTATCAATGACCTATTTTACTTTATGTAGTTATATAAGTGTGAAAACGTTCTAAGAAGAAACTTTGCACAACATAATTCTCTTCTGCGGGTTTGACTCTGAACAGAACACACGGTAGTTATCAGAAAGATGAGCAGACCCTGGTTACAAGTACCTAGATTACAACACACTGAGCACAGAAATACATAACCATCTTTGACATATGATTGGCCGGGTCTCCATAAAACATCTGCTTGCTTTTTGCCTCCGAGTAGCCGGCAGAGGCAAGTCGAAGCTTGTGATCCGCTGGTCCAGACAATGTTAACCTATCCAATGCTTCTCTGAGTCACTGGTCCCTCGTAAGTACGGTGTAATACCGTCTGTGATCAGCTTATCCCAGAATTCATGTTCCGAAGCTTACCGATAAGGCCGATAATATGAAGCAAACGGCTGGGAAGGCGTCATGAAAGATTTTGGGTTTCGGCTTGGAAGGGATTCTCGGTTATACATAGTAGTCATCCACCCATCCATCCATATCTTTCTTAAACACTGGATATTCCCTCTTTCTTGCAAATACACATAGCTTTCCGTCTGTAAATGACCATTCGTCAGTAAAATATTTTTTACAACGAGTGTCGTGCTGTTGACTAATCCCGGTCCTACTTTCCGACAATGGCTGCCCATGCCCTAGAAGCCGAAGACCAGAAATATCTGGAGGAGGTTAATGCCGTTAAGCAATGGTGGAATGATTCCAGATGGAGATACACCAAGCGGCCCTTCACAGCTGAGCAGATTGTTGCAAAGCGTGGAACACTGAAGATCGAGTACCCCTCGAACACCCAGTCGAAGAAGCTCTGGAAAATGCTCGAGGACAGATTCGATGTTAGTATCACCGGATAATAAATTTCTCCATGTTCTTTAAAAATCATGTTCGTGGCGATATCAGACTTGCTAACGTATTGTCTCTCTGAATTTGCAGACAAAATCCGTTAGCTACACATACGGATGCCTCGAACCGACAATGCTTACGCAGATGGTCAAATACCTCGACACTATCTATGTCTCGGGGTGGCAAAGTTCTTCAACTGCGTCTTCAACCGACGAACCCTCTCCGGATCTCGCAGATTATCCTATGGTACGCTTATATCTTACTTCTTCCTTGGATAAAAGGTATCTATGGCTAACATAAAGCAATATAGAATACCGTCCCGAATAAGGTCAATCAACTGTTCTTAGCTCAGCTATTCCATGACCGAAAACAGCGGGAGGAGCGTATAACAACCCCACGAGAAAAGCGCGGAAAGGTCCAAAACTTCGACTACCTTCGCCCCATCATTGCTGATGCCGACACCGGCCATGGCGGTCTCACTGCTGTCATGAAGCTCACCAAGCTTTTTGTTGAACGCGGCGCTGCCGGTATACATATTGAAGACCAAGCTCCAGGCACAAAGAAGTGCGGACACATGGCTGGCAAGGTGTTGGTCCCGATTAGTGAACACATCAACCGTTTGGTTGCTATCCGCGCACAAGCCGACATAATGGGTATGAATACGCCCTCGTGCTATCCCTCTTTGTTAGAAAACGAGGCAGTCTGTTAACTCGGAATAATAGGTGTTGACCTTCTTGCTATCGCACGAACTGACTCCGAGGCTGCTACGCTCATTACTTCCACGATTGACTACCGTGACCACGCTTACTTGATTGGATCGACCAACCCCAAAATTCAGCCTCTAAATGACCTGATGGTTCGCGCCGAACAGGCTGGCAAGACGGGAGACCAACTTCAGGCAATCGAAGACCAATGGATTGCCCAAGCTGGTCTGAAGCAATTCGACAACGCCGTCATAGATACGATCAATGCAGGCTCTTATTCCAATAAGAAAGAGCGCATTGACGAATATCTGAAAGCTGTCAAGGGTAAGAGCAATAGTGAAGCCCGCTCTATCGCGAAAGGAATTACCGGGGTCGATATCTACTGGAACTGGGATGCTCCACGAACACGCGAGGGCTACTACCGGTACCAAGGCGGCACTCAATGTGCTGTCAACCGTGCTATTGCATACGCACCTTTTGCTGATTTGATTTGGATGGAAAGCAAGCTTCCAGACTACAATCAAGCAAAGGAGTTTGCTGATGGTGTACATGCTGCATGGCCCGAACAAAAGTGAGTGTTTTTTTTTTCTGTAAATGATAATAATTACTAACATTCGTCACTAATAGACTGGCCTATAATCTATCGCCATCATTCAACTGGAAAGCAGCGATGTCCCAAGAGGAGCAAGGCACCTACATTGAACGCCTCGGCAAGCTTGGTTACTGCTGGCAATTCATCACGCTGGCCGGATTGCATAGCACAGCTCTGATATCGGACCAGTTTGCCTCAGCATATGCCAAGCAGGGAATGCGTGCATACGGAGAACTTGTGCAAGAGCCCGAGATGGAGCGCCAGATTGATATTGTCACTCATCAGAAATGGAGTGGTGCAAACCTCATCGACCACAGTCTTGCTATGGTAACTGGAGGTATTAGCAGCACTGCTGCAATGGGTAAAGGTGTCACGGAAGATCAGTTCAAGGCTCATTAATCGTTCTTTGATGGCATTCATATTCAGGGAGCACAAAACGTATTAGGGTTGCATGTAATCACGTGATATTATTGGCTGTCTTTCCCATTTGTTGCAAAGAGCGCTCTCGAGCTGTACGAGCTTTTCACCATGATTTCAGTCCCTACTGGCATATATATAGTTACCTACGTACACATCAGCAATAGGATGGTTGTCCCGAGGTTGTTCGTTGTTCCCCCAGTGCAAGTCACATGAAAGGCACCTATTATTGGAACCGTTTCTGTACTAGCACCAACTAGGTAATATCAACTAAGGAGTATCTAAGAGTAGGGATTTTTCTGATATTTGTGCACACTATCTAAAACTTGACTATCTGGCAATCTTGTTCCTTTTTATATTCACATTCTTGATACAAATGACATCACTGAGAACCACAATCTGTGCTCAATCGAAATTTCTAGATATAAGTTGTAAAGTTGATTTGTAAGATTAATCTTGTCACAATTTTGTGTTGATATGTGAAGTTGATATGTGACTCTGTTTCTCGAAATTTCCTGTTGATCAGTATTCAAGACTATCCCAAAGAGGAATAGCTTAGTATGTTTCCAACACCTATTCCGTGCTGTCTAGGCAGCTAGTACGTAGCTTTGCGACCAGAGCCTTTCGGTTGCGCAAAATCAGGAGGAATCTGTAACACTGCAGAAATCTGCATTGTAGCACAACTGCCTACCTAGGTACAATCTACATGTTGCAGGGCAGGCTGCAACGTACAATCATTGATGCCTCAGGCCACCATCCGAACATACCGAGGCTCGTCCAGGCTTCCAATTGGCAATGATTGCCTGAGCTTTGACCAGCTACTCCTCTTCATTTGACATTTGAAATTTGAACTTCCAACACCGCGTTGACTTCGCTATACAGCCATCTATGGCTTTTATTTTTGGTTCATATTTATTATCCTAGTTATATCTTACTATTCCTACCACCGACTCTTCTTGTCGTCGTCTTGTCTTCATTGCTACCAAGCTTTTATCAGGAACTATCTCGCCACATAGCTTTTTTCATACTACATACTGAATTGCTAAGTATCTCGCCCTCAATATGGTCGTCAACAACGAGACCATCAAGATCCGACCTCTCGAGTACACGCCCGTAGAGACGATCCAACATAATGTGTCTGTGTTGAAGGACTCTTTCTACAAGTCCAAGACACGACCGGTAGAGTTCCGAAAGCTGCAGCTGCGAAAGCTATACTGGGCGTGAGTGATGCCTCGGTCAATTCTCTTTGTATTCTCTGTAAATAAGCTGACAACTATACCCTTTAGCATTCGCGACAATCAAGATCGCATTTTTGAAGCTCTGGCCCGTGATATGGGACGGCCTCAGTATGAGACCTACATGTCCGAAGTCGGATGGTTACTTGCAGAGATTCTATTCGTCCTCAAGAATCTGGACAAGTGGCTGAAGGATGAGCCTGCTCCGGATATTCCTCTGATGTACAAGGCGTTAGCCCCCAAGATTAGAAAGGACCCCATGGGCACCGTTTTGATTATCGGACCATGCAACTACCCTTTCCAATTGACTCTGGTGCCTGTGGTGGGTGCTATCGCTGCTGGTAATACGGTTGTTTTGAAACCTAGCGAACAATCTCCCAACAGTGCTGTGCTGATGCAGGAGGTTATTGAAGCAGCCTTGGATCCTTCCTGTTATACCACTGTCCAAGGCGCCGTCACTGAGATGCAGGCTCTTTTAGCTGAGAAATGGGACAAAATTTTCTTCACGGGCAGCCAGGCCGTTGGCCGCATTGTAGCCAAGGCCGCTGCACCGCACTTGACTCCAGTAGTGCTGGAGCTGGGAGGACTGAACCCCGCGATTGTAACTCGCAATGCCGATCTTCGTGTTGTGGCCCGTCGGCTACTCTGGGCCAAGACTCTCAATGGTGGGCAGTCCTGCACGTCTCAGAATTATATTCTTATCGAGAAATCTATTTTGTCTCAATTTGTTGAGGAATTGAAGAAATGCTACAAGTCCTTCTACCCTGATGGCAGCAGCAAGGGATCCGAATATACTCGCGTAATCGGCGAGCGAGCTTTTCAACGCTTGAAAAAGATGCTCGACGAGAGTAAGGGCAAAATTATTTTTGGTGGCGCGATGGACGAAAAGGACCTTTATATTGAACAGACTTTTGTTCACGTCGATTCCCTTGAGGATTCACTTATAGTTAATGAAGCGTTCGGTCCTCTTTGTGCTATCGTTACCTATGAAAATCTTGACGAGGCTATAGAAACCGCCCGAAAAGTACAAGATACCACACTTAGCCTGTCTATCTTTGGTAGCTCAGAGGAGCACCAGAAGGTGATGGCTGTCTTTCGCTCTGGTAGCGTCTCTCTGAACGATGCTCAGGCACATGTGAACACGCTTCCTTTTGGTGGTGTTGGTGAAAGTGGGACTGGCGCGTATCGAGGCCGCTTTACTTTTGACGCCTTTGTGCATCACCGACCATACACCAAGACCCCGGGGTGGATGGACATTTTGCTTGATGCCCGTTATCCTCCATACACGGCTGCCAAATTGAGGAAGCTCAAAATGGTGACGGAGAGCACTCCAGACTTTGACCGTGAGGGTCGCCAAAGTCGATTCACATGGATAAAATACATTCTTGGAGGGACGCCACGGTCGATTACCACACGCGTTGCTGTCACTGCAATTGGTGAGTGATACCTCTTTTTGTCTATAAATATCTTCCCTCCCGTTCCCTCTTCAACTCTTTTCTCCTTTGTTTGGTCATGTTTTTATTGTTTCCATGTTTTTGCCCCTCTCGTCAGACGTTCCTCGACAACATCTAAACATCGCCAGATGATTCAACTATTGCACAAGCCAAATGAATTAAGTGCTCTGGTGCTATGCCCAGATTGCCAAAGACGGGAAGATTATATGATTCGGATGTGGCGACGATGCACTTCATATTGTCTATTTTCTTACCTACGGAATATGCCTAAAAATCAACCCGATACCCTGTTATGCGAGCTACCTCATTATTTTGCCTTGCACTGGTTTAAAATTTGACTTCTTGATATCAACCACCTGATAAAACTGACTTTCTACTTTCGATAGTCATCTATCTTATTAGGGAATATCTCAAACGAGCCTCAAAGCTCTGAATGTATCTTATAATGCTATCAAGGTCGCCATTTTGAGGGATATGATTCAAATATACTAATCAGCCAGTCACCATATTTGAATCCACGATCTTTGGAAGCAGAAAATCGGTTTTTTTTGAAGCTATGCTAATATTGATGTATACTAGTTACTACGCATCCCTTTTAATTGCTTGCTATTGCTCTTTCTATCATTTTGACTTGGTTCGCGTTGTCTCGTCTAAGGAATCTTGGTTCACCACAACTCCATCTGGATGTATCTCTATGTTGTATATACAGAAATTTCAAATGCCCAAGGTTGCTCTTCTGAGAAAGGACTCTTCTTCTACCTTGTTACACATCTTAGAACACAAATCTAATGAGACGATAAATCTACCACTTTCATGGCTCCAATGCATTTTCGATGCAAGCAAAGAGAAAAGAAAGGCTACACGCTCCAGAAATGCCCTAGGAAGGGTAAGATCAAACATCGAAGAACAAAAAATTAGGCCGAGAAAAGAAGAGAAAAAAGAGTAGATGATGACAAAAATATTCAAACTACGCTAAATATTTCAACTCTTCTTAAAACCGACGCTCGATGCCTTTTCGACTGACACATATATATTTAACGCCCTTGTATGGTCGTACACCTTCTCCCAACCCTCGACTTTTGCGCGGATCAATATTTATGCTTTCAACTCGGATGCCGGACGGTAACCAGCCTTTGACGGAAAAGGAGACGGTGGCTGATGTTGGCATTAAAGCATTTCGAATTTGTTCTTTGCGTGAAGACGTAGAATGGGGATTATTACTATTATTACTACTATCGAGGTTGTTGTTGTTGCTGCTGTCTTTTGCGGTGATGGTAGATGAAGAAGCAGGCGGGGGAGTGGCTGTTTGAGATGATGGTTGCTTGTCAGGTGTTAGGGTCGACTGTCCTTCGACAGCGGCATTAGCTGACGAGGCTTTCTTTGATTTGGTTTTCTTCGTCTTCTTCGTTTTGGAAGACTTCGATTCCCGCTGTTTCGCGGGTTTCCCCATGGGAAATGACTCAGATGTGTATGTTGCAGGGTCGTTCTGATATGAATCCGCGTCGTAGTACCCCTGTAATAGTTCCTGGCCTGCCGCTATTTCTGCCTCAGTTTCATCTAGGTCATCTTGGTGCCCGACAACTGTACATCGTAACGTTGCTGTCCCGGCTACCGTCCCAACATCTTTGGTGGCAATGCGCCATTCCAGATAGCCATCACCTGCTGAATAGTCCGCTTCACCGCGACTCGGGCGTATATCCGTGATATTGCGCACTGCTTGCGGAATCGGCACGTGGACTATGACTTCTTCAAGAACAGGGGTTGACGGGCCGCTGCTGTTTCCCCCTCCTAAAAAGGAGGGCGTCGAGCTTCCCGACCCAATACGTCCAGGGGGGTTGTGCCGTACGCCTGGGAAACTTGTGTTCAGTGTAAGCCGCACTTCGAATTCCTTCCCACTTGTCCCCAACGATTTTTCTATGCCCACGAATGCCGGTAGAAATAATTTCTCCATATGAGTTGGCGGCACGTTGGCGCTCGGATCTATTGGGAGAAGATCTGCCTCATATCCTGCGAGCACAAATTTCCCATCGGGAGGCACAAAACTCAGCTCTCCAGGTCGTTCCCTCCAACGTGCAAGACGGACACAAGGATGGAAAACAGGCAGTTGCATTTTCTGATCGATTGCTCGTTGCCCGCCTGGAGTTGTGAGGGTCAATAAAAGATCCGGTACTCCAGAAACCTTGGCAGTAAATGCTATTGTCCCTGAAGCCAAGGCGGATAGTAATCGACCGGAGGGGGCTATTGTCACCGAAAGGGATTCAATTATATCAACGTATATTTCGTTGGAGGTGTGACGCACTCCGGGGCGCCGCCATCGGATGGCTGAACCCAGAGCCGAAGCATTTTTTGGATTTGGCAATTGCGGTTTTAGTGGATTCAGAGAGGCTGGGCTTGGAGATGATGCACTAAAAAAAAGAAAGAGCTTTCCGTCAGCAAATAGTGCAGGAGGGGTAATTTTTCTGGAGTTCTCTCCCAAACGAACCGTGGTAAGCCAACACCACCTAGAAATTTGTCCATCCAACCTGGTGTCTCGACAATTTCTTGCAATGAGTTGATCTCCGTATTATTGACTAGCCCAGCATCGCACATCTCAGTTAACAGCTGTGCCACTACATCGTAGTGTGCCTGCAGCTTGGTCGACAACAGCGGCGCGCCCACAAACTCCTCAAGTATATCGACTACTCTGTGTAGAAACTCGAGCACGAGCAGCGGTTCCGTATCCACATCGCTGGGAGAAAGAAAAAGCAGATTTGAATGCGATATCGAAAACACCGTCACGGGAGGGGAGGTCTCTGGGAAATATAGCAATGAGGGACGGGGTGCGGGGTGTGCAAGAAATAGCGAGATGAGAGAGGATGCGGAGGGCGGCCGGGATCGATACACATGTTCTAAAATCGGCACACTGATCAGCAGTTAGCAAGCGCAAGCAAGTTTTGGGGAATCTTGCAGGGAATATACTTCTGCTCGTCGTAGATATAGAGCGCCCTGATAGCGCCGTTCATGTTGGCGGTCCTGAGCGTGGGTGTGATCGCATGCCTATGACGCCGGTGATTTTACATTTAACTAGGCTAAGCATTCTGCCGTTGCTTGCCGCCAACAAAACGATTTGGTCTGCAAACAAATGCACGGCATGCGACATGCGACATGAAGCAGACTTTAGCATAGCTCCATTTCCATGGACTCATTGCTGTCAAGCAGGAGCCTTCTACAGCACATTCTCTAGCAAGAAGTGGTAAGTTGTTCCGGTCTTGCTCATAGCCCGCTTGTATGGTAATTAGAACATCCAACAGCTAATCCAATCTCCTTCCTTAGAGACGCATCACACAGAAACAAAGATATCATCATTCAATTGCACGTAATTGCGCGTCCAAAGTCCATGGTACCTTCCAAAGACCGTGCTCCGTGGGAGCTGAAACTGGAGGAAGTAGAGAAGCAGATGGCAGGACAAGGCCAATATGAAGATTGCCTCTCATGCCGAATCACTGGTAACTAACTATAACACCCATAAGAGCACTCTAGTTTTCGGTATGGCAATCACTAATCAAAGGCATGCACTAGGAACCGCGGCGTTTGTCGGACTCGGCGTATACAGCTATTATACAGGCATGCGGAATCTCAGACAGCAGGAACAGGCGATCATGAAGAGCGCCAGCAAATACAAAATGGGTTCGAGGCAGCTGGGCATCGTATCGTTGTCTGCATCCCTCATAGGGTTAGGGCTCTACAGGGCCTTTAATTGACCCGGGCCTGTGGTTATGGCTTACGGATTGTATTATATGAACCATCTCCCTTTACTCTATTAAAACGCATCAGTTGTGATGCTAATGTACATCCAAATATAGTTAATAAATAGAGGCATCAAATATGCACATATCATATATAGAGCTTTAAGTCTAAAAGGTAATGCGAGCACCATGATGCATAGAGACTCCTCATAAATGCTAAGAATATCCGTCACTTCCTCCGGGTATCACAGGTGCATACCAATCATTCCGTCGTGCAGGTAATTCAACGAGTTTCCTTGGTTCATGTAAATCGCCCTCGTTTACCGCCTCCAGAAAATTCTCGCCCATTCAAGCCCGATAGATCAAAAAAATCAGGGAATTGGATCTTCCGTTTGCTACCTAAAATTGTCCCGTGGGCTGATGTTCGCCGGTTAGAGCTGCTGATTCGACCGGAAGTCCGTGCATTTCGTGGCAAGACCGATATACCGACTCCCGTCGTCTCGTCTTGAGAATTCGAGGTCATAGACACGGTATCTGATGTTTGCATGTCAACATCTTGGGGCACGGGAGGAAAGGTAGGCCCGGCGGCAAATGTAAAGATAGGTGCTTTCGAAAATGTGTCAGGGGGAGCTGCTTGACTAGTCTCGAGTTGTTGTTGATTGTCTGATGGTTGTTGCTCGGTCGAAGTGTGATCCGCTCGCGGTGGGCTAGACTCGGAATTCCGCCGTGAGAGAGCATTATCATTCTCGCGCCGTTGCTCCTTACGACTAATAACTGGTGATGAGCTCATCACTGGCTTATCCTCGTCGTCACTTTCGCTACTGGCGGGCATCCCATCCAATCGTTCGGTTGCCCATTGTCGTACCTGCCAACCCTCGCCATCTCCTAGCCCGAGATTCTTTCGATCGAGAAAGTGTAATAGATCTTGGATGGCTTCCTGGTAGCCGGACTGTTTGGCCTGTGCCTGATCAGTAATGGCACTTTTGTAGAGGTTCGTGACTGATAAGGCGGCGGCTTTGAAAGACTGCAAGAGTTGTTCGCGAGGCTGCGAATAGGATGTAGAGCTCGGAAGCGACGTATTAAGCGACCTCATTGAATCCATGATGGCCAGTGAGCATAGTATGGTAATGGCTGGTAGAGGGTAGTCGAGTTTCCTCGGTGACAACCAGGGTTGCCTCAGGCCCGAGTTCGAAGGAGAAGGAGAAACCTCTGGACAGACCCGCAGTAAACAAAAGGCGAATACTGATGCTCTGGGGGCAGGACCGAACTTCTCTTTGTGTAGAAGACAACGGCGGACAAGCTGCAGAGCGCTGATATATAGGCTGGACGTTGGTTGATGCTGCAGGAGGACGAGATGAGCAGCAGCAGCGTTGGCAACTTGGGATGCTCGACCTTCGGTGGGAAAAGAAGCAGCAACCTTGGAACCGACCGCATTGCCACGTGATTTTCATCCCACACTGATGGGAATATTACGTAAGGCTGCGCTAGAGCCAAAGAGGAAAGGCGCCCGGGGCCCGGCTGAATAATGTTCCGGAGCGCTGCTAAGTCATCATCAGCCAGCCAATCATGGCGCGTCTTCCCACGCGCCTAGACTAATTTCTTAAGTTAGCTAGCATTCGCCTTCCCTGCACGAGTCCTGGAAACCTCGCTTCTCGACACTACCTTACTCCCTACGACCAACGACTACTCGCGCACTCGATCGTTCGGGTCCAGCGAGACAGTGTTAGATTATCGTGCAGTTCATTTTTATCTTTTGTTTTTCAGACCACACAGAGCTCGCCGTACAGTTATCCTCGAGCTATCACTGAGGAGACTTCAAGCGTACTTCGACAATCTCGATTGTCTGCACTCACGGCGCAACCACCGCCACAATGGCGCTCTCGCGCAACTTACCAGACTCCGATGCCTCCTCTCAGGTGGATACACCGATGACGGACGGTAACGATTCTGTTACTCGTATTCCAGTCGATGAACCAGACTATCCTATGGCGGTATGTTCATTCTCTGCGCCAAGTGTAGATCTTATCATTCCGGGCATTCTTCTAATACCGTTTCCCGTTTAGGATTACCAAGAGACTCCAGAATATACGGTACGATGCCATTTAATAATCTAGTGGTCAGACAACGAGCAGGGTTTATACTGACTTCAACATTATCTAGGACTCCGATACCAACCCCAACACAACGGCAAGCAGCATTGCAGGCGATGCAGCTCATACTGATGGACGCAAGCGGCGGTCTGAAGCGTTCCAACTCAGGAAAAGCGTCCTCGGTAAACAGCACGGACGACTGGACGAGTCAAAGGTTTGTTCATCCCCAGGACGAGTAGCGTCAGTGGTCAAAGCAAAAACTAATTTTGTTCCGGCTTTCTAGGAGGACGATTCCATCAGAAGATTTCGTTATCTTTTGGGGCTCACCGACTTATTCCGTCACTTCATTGAGACTAATCCGAATCCTCGTATCAAAGAAATCTTGGCGGAGATCGACCGGCTAAACGCAGATGAAGCCGCCAAGGACAAGGGGTCTTCCCGAAAGGGCGGTGCCAGTGCAGAGAGACGACGCCGGACCGAGAAGGAAGAGGATGCTGAACTCCTGAAAGACGAAAAGAAGGGTGGAGAGACAGCCACCATCTTCCGCGAGTCACCTTCTTTCGTACATGGAGAGATGCGTGACTATCAGATATCCGGCTTGAACTGGCTGGTATCGCTTCATGAAAATGGCATTTCAGGTATTCTGGCAGATGAAATGGGTCTTGGAAAAACGTTGCAGACTATTTCTTTTCTCGGATACTTGCGACACGTCTGCGGCATCACCGGCCCGCATCTGGTTGCAGTACCGAAATCTACTTTGGACAACTGGAAGAGGGAATTCGCAAAGTGGACACCAGATGTCAACGTCATGGTATTACAAGGCAGTAAAGAGGAGCGACACGTTTTAATTACCGATCGGCTTGAAAAGGAGGATTTCGATGTCTGCATCACCAGCTACGAAATGATTCTACGGGAGAAGTCTCACCTGAAGAAGTTTGCTTGGGAATATATCATCATTGATGAAGCACACCGCATCAAGAATGAAGAGTCATCGCTTGCTCAAATCATTCGTGTCTTCAGCTCCCGCAATCGACTACTAATCACGGGTACACCTTTGCAAAATAATTTACACGAACTCTGGGCTCTTCTCAATTTCTTGCTTCCGGATGTCTTTGGCGATTCCGAGGCATTTGACCAGTGGTTCTCGAACCAAGAATCAGATCAAGACACGGTTGTACAGCAATTGCACCGTGTTTTGCGACCTTTCTTATTACGCCGGGTCAAGAGCGATGTGGAAAAAAGCCTATTGCCGAAGAAAGAGATCAATTTGTATGTCGGTATGTCCGAGATGCAAGTAAAATGGTACCAGAAAATTCTCGAGAAGGACATTGATGCCGTCAATGGAGCTGCCGGCAAGCGGGAGTCCAAGACCCGATTGCTTAACATCGTGATGCAACTACGCAAGTGTTGTAACCATCCTTATCTCTTCGAGGGCGCTGAACCCGGTCCACCATATACTACAGATGAGCACCTTGTGGATAATGCGGGAAAAATGATCGTTTTGGACAAGATTCTGAACCGTATGAAGAAACAAGGAAGCCGTGTGCTCATTTTCTCCCAGATGAGCCGTGTACTTGATATCCTCGAAGACTACTGTGTTTTCCGAGAGCACAAGTACTGTCGTATTGACGGTTCGACGGCACACGAAGACCGAATCGCTGCAATCGACGAATATAACAAAGAGGGTTCCGAAAAATTCGTTTTCCTGCTTACCACACGTGCTGGTGGACTTGGTATTAATCTTACCACTGCGGATATTGTTGTGCTTTACGACAGTGATTGGAATCCTCAAGCTGATCTACAGGCCATGGACCGCGCTCATCGTATTGGTCAAAAGAAGCAAGTCATTGTGTTCAGATTCGTTACCGAAAACGCAATTGAGGAAAAGGTTCTCGAGCGAGCGGCACAGAAACTACGCTTGGACCAACTTGTCATTCAGCAAGGTCGTGCGCAACAGCAAACCAAGAACGCCGCGTCCAAAGATGAGCTGTTGGGCATGATTCAGCATGGTGCTGCTGACGTCTTTAAGAGTAAAGGTGGCATGATTGCTGGTGGAAACGAGATCACTGACGACGATATTGATGCAATCTTGCGGAAAGGCGAAGAGCGTACTGCCGAGCTCAACAAGAAATATGAGAAACTCGGAATCGATGATCTCCAGAAATTTACTTCGGATAATGCCTACGAATGGAATGGCGAGGATTTCACGAATCGCAAGAAAGATATCGGCATTAGTTGGATCAACCCTGCCAAGCGAGAGCGTAAGGAGCAATTCTACTCTATTGATAAATATTATCGCCAAGCTCTAGCTACTGGCGGTCGTACCGCTGATCCAAAACCCAAGGTGCCTCGTGCCCCCAAGCAAGTTGCCGTTCACGACTGGCAATTTTTCCCTCCAAGGCTACACGAACTACAAGAGAAAGAAACGGCTTATTTCCATAAAGAAATTGGCTACAAAGCAGTTCTCGCGGAGGGGACCGACGAGGATCTGAGTGAACGTGAAGCTAACCGGGATCTCGAACAACAAGAGATTGACAACGCCGTGCCTCTGACCGAAGAGGAGCAGGCTGAAAAGGCCCAGCTTTCTGAACAAGGATTTTCTCATTGGAACCGGCGGGATTTCCAACAGTTTATCAATGGATCTGCTAAGTTTGGTCGAACCGATTATGAGGGTATCGCGACGGAAGTTGATAGCAAGACTCCTCAAGAGGTGAAAGAGTATGCTAAAGTATTCTGGGAGCGCTACGACGAGATCCATGACTATCCAAAGTACATTCGCGTTATTGAACAAGGCGAAGAAAAAGTACGAAAGAACACACACCAGCGAAAGATGCTTCGGAAGAAGTTGGACATGTACCGTGTGCCACTTCAGCAGTTGAAAATCAACTACACGGTATCCACCACCAACAAGAAGGTCTACTCCGAAGAGGAAGATCGATTTCTCCTTGTCATGCTTGATAAACTGGGCAAGGAGGAAGATAGCGAAGGCATCCAGCTCTTTGAAAGGATGCGCGAGGAAATCCGCGCAAGCCCTCTGTTCCGATTCGACTGGTTTTTCTTGAGCCGAACACCAGTTGAGCTCAGTCGTCGATGCACTACCTTGCTCAACACTATAGCTAGAGAATTCGAGCCTGAGACGAAGGCCAATGGGGATACCGTAAAGGGGCGAGTCCGTGATCGCGGAGAGGAGGATGCTGAAGAGGAAGAGGAAGAGGCTCCTGCTAAGAAGAAATCAAAGAATGGGGTAGTGGTAAGCTCTTTCCTACGTGGTTTCGTTTTTTTTTTTTTGCGTTGAATCTTGGCGCTAACCGTGGAATTTATGTTTAGAATAAACAGCTCAAGGGTGTCAAGGCTGGTAGCAAAGGGACGTCAGCAAGCACGTCCAGAGCAGCCAGTGTGTCGTCCAATATCCAGTCTAGCAAATCAAAGGGCAAGAAGAAATAAGGGATCGGGGTCGAAATTGTATAAGTATACTATTCGAGGGGCAATATTTGAGTTATGTTTCGCGATTCAACCCGCTGACCAGTGTAATAATAACATTGGTTCACTACCTAATTTACATTGGCGTTTGAGTGTGTGGAGGCAGGTGTTTCGTGTAGACTGCGTGCGGGTTGCAGTATTCGTGCTTTGGTATTTGATTGGTGACACGATTCTTATTGAGTTAAAGCTAGAATTTTCAAGTTACAACTGTCTTAACTATAGTCTTAACTATAGGTCGGCTCTAACGTATATGATTTACCGCGTGTGGTAATTTCAGACTGGAACCTTGAAAGTATTGAACTTGGGGAAGACCACCGGACCTGCAGACAGGGTTCCGTGGCATTTCATACGGCATGCCGGCACAAGGTGCGCCGTTAGTGTGACATGGATGATCAAGCAGCTGCTCTACATAAAAGCGAGAATAGAAAATGTACAAATAAAGCATGTCGATCACGACGTAGGCCCAAAATTCACTGCCTACCTGGGTGCGGGCAGCTGTTTTAAACACGCGGCGATCAACCTTGGAAGATTATGTAGGTTGCACCAATCGTGCAGTCACAGCCACAGGGCTTCTTCCGTATCGAGTTGCACGGGGTATCTACTATCTAGTAGAATAGGCCTTTGTATCTGGATGTCTGTAGCCTTGAAGTGGTGTTGTAGTGTTGCAGTTGGAAGGGTATTCTGGGCGTTGATTGGCTGCTAAATAAGGATGCGGCAGACGGCCCGCCTGGCTTGGAAGTTTATTTGCATCTCGAATTCTTTTATCTTTTATTTTTTCTTTTTTGTTCTGGTAGAATTTAGCAGGACTGGCTATTACACAGTGTTGCGCATATGGCGGAATCTGCATGTCGACACGGATTTCATTTCCTCTCTCCACAGAGTCCACACGCAGAAAACAAGCCATGTCACGCATAGATAAGCGTCTTGCGGTAGTATGGACTAGCCCCCTTAGCGTGCCCTAAATTCCGTCATCGCTGCAAGCCCAGTCTCATCTGCGGATTGATATTCAATGCTACTCGTCGAAACACTGGCCAAGGTAAGTACTACAGTCTACTAGTGAGCTGTGAAGTGGGGTCTACCCTCTAAGTAGCGGAGTATGCATGATCTGCACGCATGCCACAGTGCGGCACCCAAAATCTGAGGCCCCTCCATCTCCTCCACGACTCTCGACGGTGTCATTGGTCTACACTGACGTCGTCACTTGCACCTTTTGCAATTTGGCGTTACACACTTCCAGGGGTCAGTGTCGCAACTGACAAGCTTCTCGTGTGGCGGGCTGAGGCGATGACCAGAGATTGGAGCTCATTCACTCCAGGCAGCCAGTCGAACTCTCCCTGAGTCAAGCTCATATAAACCTCACTCCTTCCAACTCTCGACTCTCATCTTCCTCTTTCATTCTCCCACTCTCTTCCTTTCAGCTTTCTCCTTCTCCTTCTCCTTCTCACTCACTTGCACTATTCCCTTGCCCTAGATTCACCTGATCACAGCCTGAAACATCAACCCATACTACTACTCGCCCATCATGACTAGCAAGATCAAGGTCGTCTTGAATCCCAAGTACCAGCGCAACGGCACCAAGTCCTATGTCCATGCACTACGCAAGTTCGGATTCGATCCCACCTTGGAGGGTCCTTACTTTCATGTAAACCGCGTCAGTCAGCGAGGCAAGTTCACTACTGCTGAGAAGCTGCCCATCGGGGGTCGCACTCGCATCCAACGCGTCTTGCAGAAGAAACTAGACGGCCAGACTGGTGATGTCCCTGCCGACGATATCCAGAATGACACCGAGTACCTGGCTCAGGTCGGCATTGGCACGCCTGCTCAGACTCTGAACCTGGATTTTGACTCTGGTTCCTCTGACCTTTGGGTATGTATTTCTTTATGTTTCCCTAGTGCATTATCTATCCATTGTGTGATGGTCTGCAAACAGGTAAACTGACTGAGTCAATCCAGGTATGGTCCACTGAGCTGCCATCCAGCGTCAAGTCCTCAGGATCAGGCCACACTATTTTTGATCCTTCCAAGTCGAGCACCTGGAAGGTCGCTCAGGGAGAGTCGTGGAGAATCTCTTACGGCGACGGCTCCTCCGCTTCTGGTAATGTTGGCACCGATGTCCTCGATCTTGGCGGCCTCAAGATCCAGAACCAAGCCATTGAGCTAGCAAAGCAACTGTCGTCGCAATTTCAGCAGTCACAGGGAGACGGCCTGCTGGGTTTGGCATGGGACAGCATCAACACGGTCCAGCCTTCCTCGGTTCAGACACCCATGGACAACCTTATCTCCCAGAACTTGATCCCTTCAGATGCACAGCTGTTTACCGCGCACCTAGGCGAATCTGCCGCCAAGAATGACAACTCTTTCTACACTTTTGGCTACATTGACCAGCCAACTGTGAACGCTACAGGCGGCAAGATCACCTACGCTGCAGTTGACAAAAGCCAGGGTTTCTGGACTTTCGATTCCACTTCTGCTACAGTGAATGGCAAGACCATCACTCGCTCTGGCAATACCGCCATTGCTGACACTGGCACCACTCTTGCTCTTGTTGACGACGCAACCGTAAAGGCAATCTATGATGCTATTCCGAACTCCAAGTACGACAGCACCCAACAAGGCTACGTGTTCCCTAGCAACACGCCCCTTGACAAGCTCCCTACTGTCACTTTTGCGGTTGGTGACACCCAAATTGCTGTTCAGAAGTCGGCTCTCAGCTTTGCCGATGCTGGTTCTGGATACACCTATGGTGGCATCCAGTCTCGCGGCTCCAACCCATTCGATATCCTGGGCGACACCTTCTTGAAGGGAGTCTATGCGGTATGTTTTTGCCACTATTCCTTGTATTATATGAACTTAACATGTGCTGACCGATCCAATAGGTCTTCGATGTGGGCAACGTACGATTTGGCGCTGTTGCTCGGCCTGATACTACCCCATCTTCTTCTTCATCTTAGACGAAGGACGTCGATCAAGGACAAGGACGAAGGTGATCTTAACTTTTACTTCTCTAGGTTGGAGGGTGTTCTTAAACTATTTCCAAGAATGTTTATTCGGTAGTGAATTTCATTTCGTGCTACTATTTCTTCTAGAAGAATTAGTAGCTTAGTGAAGCATGTGCAATCTCTCGATTAGGTTTTATCTAATAATATTATGACGATGATGATATCCAAATGCTTGGGGATAAAATGCCTTTTGTAAAAAATTCTAATGTACAGGTCATCCAGTCGTATATACCTAGCTAAATATAATATAGTACCTAGGTACAAGTATAAATGGAGGAATCAGTTGAAATCGAAAGATCTCGGCAGTGATTCGTCGTCACTCTTCTTTTCAACGGCGACTTGAGTGGGTTCTGATATCTGCGAAAGAGTCGCTACTCGAAGAGGGACGCGCATCAACATCTCTATCAACATCGCTGCTGCCACGCTGACATTCAGACTGTCAACTCGCGCCTCGTCATTTATGCCTAGTTCAGGACGGACCCGAGCGCCGGGAATAGATATAAACCCATCCGCTTGGGCTTTGATGCGAGGCAACAGGCCTGTTCCTTCACTGCCGAGCATGAGGACTGTTGGCGCCGAGGTCAAAACGCCGGTGCCATTAGAGCCGTCATCAACTGAAAGGCTGTTTGTCGCGGCGAGATCGGTGACGTTGGCCGGGGAGTCGGCGGCATAGAAACGCCAACCGTTCTGACGCGAACGACGGATGAAATCAATCTCCTTGTTGGCTTTGAGTATTGTCATATTCTCCGCCGCGCCCGCACTGGCTTTGATTGTGACTGGTGTCAGGGGCGCAGAGTTCCGGCCTGTGAGGACAAGTGCGTCGACGCCTAGGTAGTAGGCAGAACGGATGATAGCACCCATGTTTCCAGGGTCAAGAATACCATCGAGAAGGAGGACTAATGGATAGCGGTTTTGCTCAGCTTCGTCAAACCGCGGCACGCGTGCGACCTGGTTGCTTGAGCCATTTACGTCAGCCTGTTCCCGAGACTGCGAACCCAAACTGACACTGAAATGGTCTCCTGTCGGGAGAGCAACTGGTTCCAAACAAGCAACTGGCAGCTGTGGTAAGGGTGATGCTTCGAGAACGCAACCGTTGTGTGGACGACCAGCGCTCATTTTATCCAAAAGCTTGTCCCAACCAGCAAATGCAAGTTTGACTTTGATCTCTTTGGCCAGTGCGAGCTTGCGCAGGGCAATTTTCTCTGGGCTTAAAACCTCGTCGGCAGCCTGGTATATGTATAGCACGTACAACTTGCGGCGTGTGCATCGCAAGGCAGCTTCAACAGCTGATAGCCCGTATATGAATTCCGACGCTGGTGTGGTATATGGGATTGATGGGGGTACAAGTACGTTTGTTTTCACTCGTTCTGGCATTTCATCGGTGATAGTATGATGTCTGCTGCCTCGCTTCACCTTTGGGTGGCCGGCACCCTTTCCACCTTTATTACTCTTTCTCGCCCTGCTATCAACCCAATGTGGCTCCTTATCAACTTCATATGAAGTACGTGAAGGCCGAGAGGGTCGCGAAGGTCTAGTTTTCGCTTCGCGGACAGAGAACGCGGCGGGCGGTTTTGACCTGACGGAAGATGCAGGAGCATATTTGTCATTCTGTGGGCGGCGTGCGTATCTATCCTCTCTTGACGTCTGAGCAGAAGCAGATTTCCTCGCTGCACGCCCGATTGCTGATGTGAGTGAGGCATAGCGAATGCCTTGTAGGGAGTTTCTGAGGAATGCGACTTCGATGGCCGGGTGCCATAATTTCAGCGAGCTCCGACTGAAAGGAAGCATTCTCATTACTACCTTGCGAAAGGTATACGAAAGGTATAAGAAAGGTAAAGGGAGAGTAGTAATTGGCATATAAGCCGAATCTAGCTCGCCGTGTGAATTCAGTTTCTTACAGCCCGTCTCGAAACCGGCTTCCGTATCGGAACTTTTCGTCGATTGATTCAGCCCCACTGGCAAAGTAATCAAGGTTTGGGCTAGGCCGGATATAGTTAACGCGGTATCTTTGACTGTTATCTCTATGTTCATACGCGTCTCGTACACCATTGATTTCCAAATGTTGCAAAACATCTTTACAGTGCCACATTTAATTCAAGACAGTAATGTAAGTAGAAGGTTAGATACTGTTGCTGTACATGGTGAAATGAGCGTCCTTATATATCCTTCCTTCTGCATATCCTTGATCTATTACAATATTTCAGAGCGTTGCTATGATATTCGATATCGTTGATATGGCTTAGTTCCTAATGCGTCCTCGCCTTGGTTGTGCCGGATTATCTATCATTCTTCTGATGAGGCGGACCGGCGATAGCTACTATTCATTTGCTGTGCTTTTTTGGTTCGCTGACACATACTTCTGCAGTACTGGGACAACGTCAACATGTCCTTCTTCAGAAGCGGCCTGGAGGGCATTGCCATAGAATCCACCTTGAGCATTAACTTCAGCTCCTTTCTCTAGCAGTCTCTGCACGATCTCAATATGTCCTCTAGAAGAAGCTGCCTGGAGAGCATTGCCATATTCTCCACCTTGAGCATTAACTTCAGCTCCTTTCTCCAGCAGTCTCTGCACGATCTTAACATGTCCTTCAAAAGAAGCTGCCCGGAGAGCATTGCCATATTCTCCACCTTGAGCATTAACTTCAGCTCCTTTCTCTAGCAGTCTCTGCACGATCTCAATATGTCCTCCAAAACAAGCAGCCTGGAGAGCATTGCCATATTCTCCACCTTGAGCATTAACTTCAGCTCCTTTCTCTAGTAATTGCTGTACACTCTTAGAATGTCCATGAAGAGATGCCCATTGAAGCGCATTCGCTCCTGTACTATCTCGCTCATTTATTTCGCTTTTGCCATCCGTGATCAATTTGCTTATCACAACATCGTGCCCATTAAATGCGGATAGGTGAAGCGCGTTCATTCGAGGTCTTTCATGATACGGCATTACCGTTTCCCAGAAGATAGGAAACCATAAAGTCAATCGTCCAGTGACATGATCGTATAATTGGACGACAGACGCTACCAGGTCAGGCATCGGGGAGGAAACAAGTCGGAAATGATCAGGCCAGTTCTGGGCAGAGTATTCTAGCAAGCTCTCTACTTTTGCTTCTCGCCCATTGCCGACTAGTTCGTCCATTAATAGGTACTTGATGCAAATTTGCGAGAGCCGGATTTCCGTATCGCTGGGTTGAAGATACCATTTGTGGCTGAGAGATCCGGGAACTCGGTTGATCAGAAATTCCCTAGCGGTTTGATGAATAAGATAGATTCGGGAATCTTTGATAAAAACGAAGAGCCCGCACAGTCGCCGTATTTTTTCACGGAGTCCTTCTGGCTCAAGGCCAGCCTCCTCCGCTCTTCGCGCATGCGGTACAGTTGCCACTCCTAAGGCCATCGCCATTTCCATAATAGTCAATGGCCGTCGTGCGCCAACGATGATGTGTAATATTGTTTTTACGGTTACTTCTTGTTCGGGAGTCACACGGTCTAAAATCTTTCTATACGCTTCATTCACCGATTTGGGAATCAAGGGAACGGACTCTTGATCCGGCCGAAGGCTGTCTTTGAACATGGTACGGACGTCGTCGATCGCCAAATACAACCATAAATATGTGCGGTGCTCCATTTCTAGCAGCGCTTTCTCCAACCGTGCCTCCGTCGCAGCCTTCAGTTTCAACTGTTTGCCGAGTTCGGACACCCGGATCTTTACAACAAGACTGATTTCATCATGGATCTGATCATTTTCTTCTTCGCCTCGAAGGTGAATTTGGGGGAATGATTCAATAATAGGCTGAAAATCTTCTTCGATCTCATCATATGGTCGACTAGTGACCAGGAACTTGAGCCAGTTTCTCAGTGGAGATAGTCGATGCTTGGCATAATACTGTTGAAGCTTTCCAATGAGCTGTTTCTGGTCCGACCTCCGACACTCATCTAGAGCGTCAAAGACACAGATCGTGTTCACTGATGCCGGATCAGACATGGCGGCCATGAAAATATGCCACAAATCTTCCATTTCCTGCTGTATTTTCTCGCGATTCTTTTCCCAGAACGGCAAGGCATGTCGCAACAAATATGGCTGCAAAGTAAACAGCTGATGCAAGATAGCACACAACGCAGTGGCCAGGTTGTTCTGTTCCTCATTATCCTTGAAGAAGAAATAACAAATCGACACAGTCGGTGCAGAAACCGGGAAGACCTCGTCAATCAGTGACTTGGCAAGCACCGATTTACCACATCCGGGATCGGCTGAGATCCATAGGAGATCTTTACTGCTGCTCTCCCACCAAAGCTGGTACTCTGAACTCTTCAGAACCCACTCACATGTTCCTTCGACTCGATTAGGATTGATATCTTTATATTGCTCATATATTGACGTCTTGAATGCTTGTAAACAGCGGTGTTGATCTTCAGTCAAAGCTCTCGTGATCTGTTCGCGATGGTGACTCTCCTGTTGATTTTATGCCTTTTCCATACCTTTAAGTTCGCCAACAATTTCGGCTACGAGAGAGATGTTAGTCTAATGTCTAGAATGCACAAAGCAGGATCGTCTTTTATTTGCCTACAGAGATCACGCAGATATCTTCCTTCTCTTAAAAAGAAAAAGTGCATAAAGCACGGAGAAAAAATTGTGCTAAACAACTCGGTGGATGAAACGCCTACTTACTTCCGATCGGACTTAGTTGGTCAACCGCTTGAGGGGAAATCACAGACAGGAGTTTCTTCGCATACGCAGCAGCAATAGCCGCCGCGTATGGCTGCCATTTCTTGTTTTTATGCGAATCAGTGTAATCACAGATCCCCCGGATGACCACACAGGGAAAATCATCCATCAAGCCGGCGGCTTCCATCTCAAAGCAGAGAACGTTGTCTCTTTTCGCCAGGAAGTCCCGCTCCAGGGCATCCTTTATCACGGAGTTCCCCGAGCCAATGTTGCCATAGTGGATTCTAGGATTTATGCTGCGGCGTGGGTCCCGGGTCACTACTCCCGTCGGATCTCTGGCACAGGCATTGCAATCAGAATTCTTATCGATATGTTTGTGGGTGGCCTCATACAAGACGTCCTTTAAGTTGCTAGGATAGGTCCACTCCTCTTCCGAATCTTCGTCCCCGCCAAATGTTTCGTTCACCAGGCTTGAAATCTCTCGCGGCAGCTTGCGCATGGCTCTCAGGTTACCAATAGCCGCCCTCAGCAACACAGGAGGCTTATTTAGAGCACCTCGGCGATGAAAGCCGTCAACTTCCTTTCTACCCAAGTCATACTGTATTACTCCCCCGCCCTGTTCAGATGGTAGGGACACAGCGATATCACCAAGTCGAATGTCATTCTCCGCGCTCGGCACACCGCCTCCAACGCCGACCAGCACGCCAAATCTCAAATTCGGAAATGTAGATTGCATCGATTTAGCAGCAATAGCCGCGCGGTTGGTGCCATACTCCGGGAGGCAGGCAATGGCCACGTTGTGCTTCCCCATTCGCCCTAATATGTAGTTATTTTCGTCGTACTTGGCCTGGCTTTCCAGCTGCTCATGGCATGCGTCAAGTAATTCCCGTGCGGCGGTCAATTCACACGGTATTGCACAAATCCAGCCAACCGTGTAGCTTTGTGGCGGCAATTTTAACATTTCCGCTGATTGTTCGTCCGCCATGGCTGGTCTCCCACCTAATCACGCCCAGCCCCTCAGACTGGTTGCTATGTAATGCTAGCGAAAGCTTTCACAGAGCTTAATTGGGTGGGCCGTGAAACTTTCGTCTAGTGTAGTATCCTCCCGGTCAAGGTAATCCAGGTACTGTAGCAGCACTTCGTCCGCTGATAGCTGGATAGATTTCGAACATTTTCAACATTTCAAAGAAGCTGCTCGCACCTTCACATTGGATGGAAAGGTGCAAGGCTGTGAGACTCGGACCAGCCCTGCATCTCACGCGGGGCTGTGTTACAGTACGCAGTTGAAGCGTGTCGGGGGGGGATAGGGCGTTTCTGTTGGCGGTCGGATCTGGCAAAACCGGTGCCATATTCGAATGGGGCTGGAAACGGATCGGCAGAACACGTACGTGGTCTCGTCTTGAGCGCTTTCCCGATATAGTATAACGCGCCACAGGCTGACCTCGGAACAGCTGTTGGAAGCCTGGTGTTAGTGTCGATAGCAATATCTCGGCGGCGGAATGGGATGTAGTTTATCCGGGCGCACTAGCGTACGGGGGATAACTACGTCTCACCACCCGCATCCCCCTAGTTCTTAGGATTAGTCGCAATATTAGGAATTCAGTATTACTGGCTCAGTCAGCTTGTTGAATTAGCTGTCCTTGTTAGATCTTGCGATCTAATCAAGGTAAACCAACAGTTAGATATATCATTAGTGGGAATCCGCTGAGAAGCCGAAGGCCTCCAATTCGCCAACTGGCTTACCAATCAGCAAGAAACACGTATCCAAGCGAGGGGTTTGGATTCTGCAATATAGAGGACAATTCCCAATGTATTCAGAAGAAGACAGACAATGTGTGAGAAGACCTGTGTCACTAGCTCCTACCATATATACGGATTCCAACAACAGCCGAGAGATACACCCCACTGTCCACGTGAGGGTTACGCTCCCATCCAAATTCGTGGCATGGTGACCGATGCTGTGACTCCTAGCAGCATGGCACCAAATCTTGCAGCCTCACAGCATGCAATCATCCGTGATATGATATTGAGCAAGTCACTAACAACTAGACAAATGGCAGATGCTGCCGGTTGCAGCGAACGTTCCGTTCGAGCCATCAAATCGAACCTACGTTACTTCGGTACAAACAAAGCACCCGCAAATGGCGGTGGGCGACCTCGAAGAATAACACCACCCATGTTGGAGACACTGTGCGAGGTTTACTGGACAAGCCAGGTCTCTATCTGGATGAGATGGCCATTTTTTTATGGGACGAGTTCCAAATCCTTGTCACAAGATCCAGCATCAGCCGGGCCTTAGCTTCGGCTGGTTGGTCGAAGAAAGTCGCTCGGCAAGTAGCCCAGCAACGCAACGCTGATCTACGAGATTTTTATCTCCATAAGCTATCGGAATTTCGTTCGTATCACCTCGTGTATGTCGATGAGTCGGGATGTGATAGACGGGTTGGATCTCGACGTACTGCCTGGTCCCCGGTAGGCATGACGCCGGTCCAGATTACCCGGTTCCGGAGAGAACAAAGATATCAGATTTTGCCAGCATATGCACAGGATGGAATTGTTCTCGCCTGGGTCTTCCAAGGTTCTACCGATGCTACGGTCTTTGAGGACTTTGTCGAGCAGCTGCTTCATCACTGTAATAAATGGCCAGATCCGAAGTCGGTTCTTGTCATGGGCAATGCATCTTTCCATCACACCGCTCGGCTGAAAGAAATTTGTTGTGAAGCAGGAGTCAAATTACTGTATTTACCGCCATACTCACCGGATCTGAATCCCATCGAGGAAATGTTTTCAGAACTGAAATGTTTTATCAAACGCAAATGGCATATATACGAAGAGGGCCCTGGTCAGGGTTTTGGGACCTTTTTAGAATGGTGCGTTGACATTGTGGGCTCCAAAAAACAAAGCGCAGAGGGACATTTTCGACACGCCGGCGTTGAAGTCGAAGAATGGAAATTGTGATCTTCACATCTCTAATTCGTATATCGGCTAATGACTAGTTCTATGAAGCCAATTAGATGGATGCCTCTTTGTAATCATTTGTCGAGAAGCTTAATATTATTTCAATTTATTCCGATATGTTAAGTTACCATGTTTAGGCTGGTTCTGAGTCATCACAGTCCATACCCAAAATAGGCTAGTGGAGAAATGGATAGCGAAATTGCCGC
>JAMAFX010000027.1:0-170908 GCA_023625875.1 Trichocomaceae sp. PYS4502
AATATCCTAAGGTGGCTAGCTGGCCTTCAAGATGAAGAGGCCGATCTTTCTTGTTGGATATCCGGATTATCTGACAATTGTAAGTCCATACTTTTTATTTACAAGCAAGCTCTCCAGTCAAGATTCAATCTTTACCGATCTCTGGCTAAACAGTGTCTCGTAACTAGGGCTTACCTAGGGCTTACCAATTTGAAATTAGTCACCACTCTCATATACGGAGGATTGGTTATATTGATTACCATGTCATAAATTACCATGCAGAAGCCAAGCGTAAATTGTTTTTGATCACAGATATCTAGGTAGAAAAGGAGAGAACAACACAGTCTGTGGTGCCATGTAAGCTTAGTGTAGCATACTTACTGTAGTGGAGGGTGGTGGGATCTGATGAAGTTATGCACTTTACAACACTAGATGTTCTTACGAAGAGCTCCTCAGAAGCTAGAGGGGACACAGTGGATTGGAACGAGCAATCTATATGTGTAGGTAGTCTGCCATTGTATGAAGAAACGAATCCTAGGCATACTCTTTGTTAAATACCCTCCCAATCACCATCCTTCTGATCTCACTCGTACCAGCACCAATCTCATATAACTTGGCATCTCTCAACAGGCGACCCGCCGCAATTTCGTTGATATAGCCATTGCCGCCCATGAGCTGAATAGCATCTAGCGCACACTCTGTAGCGCGCTCTGCTGCATACAGAATTGCGCCTGCGCAATCCTGTGTCCGGATAATCGCGGTACCCCTCGCGCTGGATTCGTCAATTTGCTTAGCTGTAGCGTAGGTGTACGCGCGGGAGGCGGCAAGTTTGGTGTACATGTCTGCGAGTTTGCCTTGTATCAGCTGGTTGTGAGCGATTGGCGTATTGAATTGTTTTCGTGTATGAGTGTAAGGCAAGACAATGTCGAGGGCGGATTGCATAATTCTACACATGCGCGTTAGCTATTCATAAAGAAAAGCCCCCATTGTCCATGAGGAAATATACCCAAGGGGACCAGCGCTTAGTACGAGACGCTCCAAATCCAGGCCTTCCATGAGCACTTTGACACCACGGTTGAGGTCTCCAAGGAGATTTTCTTTGGGTATGAATACATCGTCAAAGACTAATTCGCCGGTATTTGATCCACGCATGCCGAGTTTATCAAGTTTACGCGCGCAGGAGAAGCCTTTAAAAGACTCTTCCACGATAAACGCGGAGATGCCCTTGGACGCTTTTTCGGGCTCGGTCTTTGCGTATACTACAATGTAGTCTGCATCGGGACCCTGGAAACAAGCATTAAGCATATCAGCGCAGATTCAGTCAAGAGTGAAGCTGTACTTTAGAGCTCACGAACATTGGTGATCCACATCTTCGTGCCATTGAGCAGCCAGCCGCCATCCACAGCTTTGGCTGTTGTCTTCATGCTGACTACATCTGACCCCGCAGAATGCTCGGACATAGCTAGAGCGCCGATTTTATCGCCAGAAATGAGTCCGGGAAGATATTTTGCCTTCTGTTCGGGATTTGCGTTTAACGATAGTTGATTGACACAGAGCTGCGAGTGAGCGGCGTAGGAGAGACCAATGCTTCCTGTAAATTGTCAGGAAGAAAGAAAAACATCTATTAACAGACATAATCTTCGCACCTGAGGCTCGACTAATCTCTTCCAGCACGGTGCAGTGTGCCTGGTAACCCATGGCCAGACCGCCGTATTCCTCATCTGCCGTCACGCCTAGGAAGCTGTTTTATAGATATTATGTTTAGTGCAAACACCTTTACTTCAAACGTTGAGAATTTCAAAGCCTTACCCGGCTTCACCGAGTTTCTTCCACATCTCTGTTGGAAAGTCATTCTGTAGATCCGTGCGTGCGGCGACCTCCTCCGGTATCTCTCGGCCTGGATACGTATTGGTAACATTAGTTTCAAAGCGAGCTGAATCATAATGAAGAGCAAAGAAGCCACTGACGAGTAAATTCCTGCACGCTCTGGCGTAACTCCAGCAGCTCGTCCTCTGTTGGTGGAACGAAGCCTTTTGGATGCTTTGTTGAATGGTGCCGGCTCCATGCGGGGCCCCGCAAAGTAAAAGCTCCGCCGCGGAGAGGCCTGGAGGACTGTAGAAGGAGACGAGAAAGGTGTTTCGAGGACATTTTCTGAGTGAATGTGAAATGGCATAAATGGGGATGAATTTCCAAGGGAACAGAGCTGTTATGTTTTGTTCTGTTCTGTTCTGTCCGTCTTGCGTTGCAGGCAGAATCCCCGCTCGGTTGGACGCGGCAATCGTCGCTCTCCGCACGGCTTTATGCAGGAAGGACTCCACGACGACAACACGAACTTCCTCGCAGTCTTGATGTCTCTCTCTTTCTCTTCTCCCGGATGAGCGTCTGACTTGAGATATTCCTCTTTCGAGAGTCTGTCAGCCACGTCGTTCCCTGCAATAATGATTAACAGCCGCTCTCTTCTCCGCAGCCTAGCGGAGAAAGAAGCCTCCGTAACCAAAACAAGGTGCATCCCCAGACCAGCACGATGTTTGTCAACAATCGCAGGACAACGACGGGGGGTTCCCCAGAGGAAGGCCTCTCATCAACTTTCCAGACATCTCGCCTCACAAAATTCGAGATCGGTCTCGAACTATACATTCCCGCATCATGCAAACGCGATCTCAGTATTACCCACTGCAGTCGATACCGAGTCTGCAGATTTCAAGGAGAATGAACGGCAGATGAACGAAATGATACAACAGATGACGCGGCTACATGATAAAATCGCAGCTGGTGGTCCTCAGAAAGCCCGCGAGAAACATATTGCCCGAGGAAAGATGCTCCCGCGAGACCGCGTCACGTCGTTGATTGATCCTGGAACATCATTCTTGGAGTTGTCACCTCTTGCCGGTCATGAAGTTTATCCCGGCGAAGATGTCCCCGGGGGAGGGATCATCACAGGTATTGGGACCGTCGAAGGCGTCACATGCATGATTGTCGCCAATGACAGTACAGTCAAGGGAGGAACCTACTATCCCATTACAGTCAAGAAGCATCTACGGGCACAAGCAGTAGCACAAGAGAATAAACTACCTTGCATATACCTTGTTGATTCTGGCGGCGCCAACTTGCCGCACCAGGCCGATGTCTTTCCAGACCGGGATCACTTTGGTCGCATCTTCTTCAACCAAGCGCGCATGAGCTCGCTTGGGATACCTCAGATCTCAGTGGTAATGGGACCCTGCACTGCTGGTGGAGCATATGTTCCCGCTATGAGTGACGAGACTATTATCGTTGAGAATCAAGGAACTATTTTCCTTGCAGGGCCTCCCCTCGTCAAAGCGGCGACTGGAGAAGTGGTCTCTGCAGAAGACCTTGGCGGTGGCACTCTGCACAGCACAATCTCAGGTGTTACAGATTATCTTGCCGTTGACGATGCACATGCGCTAGTTCTTGCTCGACGGTCTATTAGCAATCTCAATTACCCGAAGACCAGTGTGCCTCTCTCAGGCATCTCGCCAGTCACGGATATCAAAGAACCACTCTACAATCCCGAAGAGCTAGGTGGCATTGTTGGCACGAATCTTCGGCGGCAGATCCCCGCGCATGAAGTGATTGCACGCATAGTTGATGGCAGTGAATTTGCGGAATTCAAACGCGATTACGGCAGCACTCTTGTCACAGGGTTTGCGCGCATTTACGGGACTCAAGTGGGCATTGTTGCCAACAATGGCATACTCTTCTCGGAGTCATCATTAAAAGGAGCGCATTTTATTGAACTATGCGCTCAACGACGCATACCGCTTATATTTCTACAGAATATATCAGGGTTCATGGTTGGAGCAGACGCTGAAAAGGGTGGTATCGCAAAGAATGGAGCAAAGCTGGTAACGGCGGTAGCATGTGCCGACGTGCCCAAGTTTACAGTAGTGTTTGGATCGAGTGCTGGAGCAGGAAATTACGGCATGTGGTAAGTCAATGCTTCTTCCTTTCAGTGTTGTATATTCATGAACTAAACTTCGCATGCAGCGGCCGCGCCTATTCACCGAGGTTAATGTTTATGTGGCCCAATGCCAAAATCGGGGTAATGGGATCAGAGCAATTATCGGCAGTAATGGAAGCAGTAGGACGTACTGCCGATCCAGAGCTTAAAGCGAGAATCAATCATGAATCGCAGGCAATCTACTCTTCGGCGCGATTATGGGATGACGGCGTGATTCCACCTGCGCAGACGAGAAAGGTTCTGGGGATGGGATTGGCGGCCGCAATGGGCGGAAAGAATAAGATTGAAGAGGCTGAGACGAGGTTTGGTGTTTTTAGGATGTAGTTAATGACTCTATACCTATTCTCAATGTAACTGAATCTTGTTGTAGAGATGCTTGTTTTCGAAAGACTAGTTCCACCCCATCATTTATACCAAGGGTAGATTCTTCTCTCGGACCGAAAGTCATTTATCGGAACGTAGCTTTGTCACCACGAATACTGCGTGGCATTTAGGAGGTCTTTTCTTGTATTCGAGTGAATCCCATCACCTATCTGTAGGAACTCGTCACGCCTCATGATAAAGCTGAGCTGCGGGGAGGAATGGAAGAGTGCTTGTTCTTATTAACCCTTCTATTTTTGACCTTGACTCCGAATAATCAAAATGATGAATAAGCAATCACCTTCTGGATTATATGACGTTCAGAGCCAAGTCGAAATTAGATAGAGAGTAGCTACCTAAGTAATCAGCGTGATCCTCTGCATACACAACAGAGTCTATGCATGCGTTCGCAACTTTATCCTCAACATAAATGCAAATGGGAACAGAGATATAGACAGCATCTTCAACAGCGAGATCCAGAGAGAAGTATTTTAGATTAAACCCTCCTTTTCTTCCCACGTTCCTCCATCGAGGAGGTCAAGGAAGTTGTCCGCGTACGTTTCCTGTCCGATTCAACAACTCGTGTAGCTTTATCGACATTACCGGTGACAGATGAAGCTACCCGCTTGGATCGTCTTTTGTTGCTACCGTCAGTTTGTCCTATTTCATCTTCAAGATCCGCTTCTGACGGGTTCTTTCTTTTCTTTATAGAAATGGTCTGTGCGCTCTTGATAGGTGTTTGTTTTGATGTCTGTGCAGATTTGGAAATTGGCTGCTCGCTTTTTATCTCGCGCTTATTCTTCTTCTCAGTGGTTGCTTTCAGTTCTGTTGTTGCGGACATAGGAGAACTCTTCGGTTTGCGACCTCTTTTACGAGGTGGAGTGCTCTTGTTGGCCGAGTCTTGCTTCAAGACGGCTGCCAGAGTCGGGACCTCGACCCTGACGGACATTTTATGATGGGGATGTTCCTCTTTCTCTGGTGCGTCCGCATTCTCCTTATCTTCGTCTGAGACATCTACCTCAGCGACTGCAACAGGACTCAATACTGTCTCGTCAATTTCTTCCTCGCTATCAGCAATGAACACGGTTTCTGTGAGAGGGTGAGATGCTGTTTTGGTTAAATCGGCTTGAGATTGTTTCTCTCTTTGACGACTGATAGACACGTCCATATTCTCAATCTCAACTGGTGGCGGAGAATATCGGGCATATTCCACCTTCGTGTCGCGGTCGTCAAAATCTGACGGTCCCGCTGTAGATGCAGGGAGAATACTGCCATATTGCTTGTCGACAGGCTGTGCTTCCTCTTCGTCTGCATGGTTTTTCGTTCCGGAGCCATTTGAAAGCCGATCATTCTGATGAAGTGGAGTTTTGAAAACATCTCTCCAATTACTCAGTAGAGCAACTTTCTCTCCTTTCCCGGGTTCATATAACTCGACCTTCTTATCTTTATTCACCGGGAGCCTCCAAAGAACGCCCTTGAAAGAACTTGTGATAGCGGTAGGGTATTCGACGACAGAAGAGCCGAGAGACAGGCTAGGGATGTTTTCGAGTGCAGAAAGTTTTCGTTTCTTTTTGAGTGGCTCTCCTCCACCTTCGCCTCCCTGCTTCGTAATAATAGTTGGATCGTCGTCATAGTAGTCATCAGAATAGTATTCCCAGTCGCTGTATGTATCAACGGTTTCAAGGGATGGATCTTCAACCATGATGGGAGAATGCACAGCAGTTTCAGCCAATTCATCCTGTTTTGGTGGAAACCCAGAGTTAGAAACACGTCGTGCTTGAGCACTCAACCGTACTGTAAAGGCTTACCCCAAGACCCATGCTGTCATCCTCATACCAGTACCAATCGTCATCGTCATCGTAGTATTCGTCGTCAGACATCGTGAAAATCGATCGCCAATTGATGGAATATGAGTGCTAAATGAAGAGAGAGATAAAAAAAGAGAAAGATGAACGAAGGAAATATGATCAAGAGTAAGGAGACGATGGAGATGATGGAGATGATGGAGACGAAGATGGATTTTAACCAAGCAAGCAAGTTATGTCATAAGCAGCGGCGGGCTTCGAGCCATTAGTTAATAATCCGTACGCATTGAGGATTGAATAATAGCTGAATGAAAAGAAGAGTGGGCAGTACCTTGAAAAGGAGCGTGAGATGAAGCTGGAAAATAAATTCTCTTTCCATCTCAGTGATGGATTCAAATTCTTTTCAACTCGTTACCATGGATTTGGTTGTCTCGGATCCCAGACCATATATCGTCACATGTTTTCTGCCAGCACTAAATATTTCCTATTTAGATGCTTTCAACAATATATCATCCTTCACCGCCTGATACCTAGACTGATTCAAATCGCAAAAATCTTAAAGAATTCAAACCACAATAAATTATTCAAAAGACTTATTTATTATTGATCATGTTTATTTATAGTTCGTATCCAGCTCTACAGGCTATAACAGACTCGTTTGTAGCCTTGACTAGGCCCCGGGGGGGGCTTTCAACAGTTCCTGCTCTGCAGTCGGGATGAATTTCATAACTACTGTACACCTTTGATTGGAAAATAAGAACTAGTACAACGTCAATAACCAGCGAAAAAAAGCTTTAATGGTCTATTAGGAGGCTTATATAGTAATAGCTGCCTAACTGGTCTAGTAAGCGCTTCCAAGCAGATCATTAGACTGGAAGACCTAAAAGAATATTTTAAGTAAAGGGTCTAAGGCATCCTCTGTCTTAGCTAAATTAATAACTACCTAGGTATGTAGTTAGCATTGAAGATTACTGGAAGATTAGACTGCATCACAGACTTAAGTATAGTTGAAGGCCAAGAGAGAGAAAAGAAATTGCATCGTGAAGAGATCGAGAACCGTAATTATATCAGCCAGCTAACAGAAGAGTTTCAAGATGCGGGAGTTTCTACCGTCGATCCCGAAAACACGAACCGCATGCAGAAGAAGAGGTTAATGTCGTTGGCAGAAAGCGAGGAACAGAGAGAGTGGATGGGCAGATTCTTATTTAATTGAAGGACCTTTTCGTAGCAGATGATGTCGACTGCCAGGCATAAAGAAGGCACGTGCACGCGGCACGAAATCGGAAAAGCGGGGGACTTCCCCGCGCAGCTTAGCGTCGGTTGGCGTCGGCATTCCCCGTTCTCCATCCGAGTTTGGAGTAGGCCAAATGCAGCGCAGAGCAAACGCAACAGATTACTCTTGCTCTGCAAAGAACATCCTACTCGTCATGTCTTCATTCAGATAACGTATATTCCTATTCGGCCAATTTTTTTCCTTCTTATATACCCCTCCTGTTCTGTTCTGTTCGTCGCGATGACGCTGTCATCCCTTCTCCGAACCGGCCACCGATGGAGTCAAGCCGCGGTACTGCTCAGGTCAAAGCCCGGTTTACGAGCAACTTCAACTCTGGCTGCATCTTCGGAGAATGGCGCGGTTCTGAATTCTATATTAATAGCTAACCGCGGCGAGATTGCACTGTATGTTTGGGAAGAGAGAAGGGAGAAATAAATGCGTTAGAATACTCTAACAGTCAACCTATCTAGGCGAGTTGGCCGAACGGCCACACAGCACGGCATTAAGGTCACAACCCTCTACACAAACCCCGATAGGGAAGCGCAACATGCGCTGAGCAGTCCATACGCATTTAATTTGGGAGACACAGCTGCATATCTAGACGGTGACCGGATCATAGAAATAGCCAAACAAGAGGGCTGCCAGGCCATTCATCCGGGTTATGGTTTTGTTCGTGACTATTCTGTGAAGAAAAAATAGCCAACAAAGGGACGGTCCGCTAACAAGTCGGTTACAGTTAAGTGAGAACTCGGAGTTTGCTCGTAAATGTGTGAACGCAGGGTTGGTCTTCATCGGGCCGCCATGGAAGGCGATTGAAGATATGGGCGACAAGAGGTAAGGCCACATTATATTATTTTGAACTTATGCAGTCTTCCACTTACGAATCTACGATTAAAGCCGCTCCAAGGAAATCATGACCGCAGCCGGCGTTCCTTGCGTTCCCGGCTACCACGGCACCAACCAAGACCCCTTGTTTCTCGAGTCCGAAGCCGACAAGATGCAATATCCGGTCCTGATCAAGGCGATCAAAGGCGGCGGTGGAAAGGGAATGCGGATCGTCAGATCCAAAAGTGAATTCCAAGACCAATTGCGGTCCGCGAAAATGGAGGCGCTAAATTCATTCGGTAATGATCACATGCTGGTGGAGAAATATATCACGACCCCACGACACATCGAGGTACAGGTCTTTGCAGATGTGCATGGTAATTGTGTGGCCCTGGGAGAGCGTGATTGCAGTATCCAGAGGAGACACCAGAAGATATTGGAGGAATCTCCAGCTCCTCACCTGCCAGATAGTGTGAGAAAAGATCTGTGGGAGAAAGCCAGGGCTGCCGCGCTGGCCGTTGGCTATGAAGGTGCAGGGACCGTGGAGTTTATCTTCGACAATGACACGGGCCGATTTTACTTTATGGAGATGAATACTCGACTTCAAGTCGAACATCCCGTGACGGAGATGGTGACGGGCCAGGATTTGGTCCACTGGCAGATCCTCGTCGCCCAGGGAGCCCCTCTTCCTTTGACGCAGGAAGAAATCGAGGCAAACATTGCCGTCAGAGGGCATGCAATTGAAGCTCGAATCTATGCGGAAAATCCCGATCAAGGCTTCATACCAGACTCGGGCCGGCTACTGCATGTTCAGCTACCCAAAGAAAGTGAGAATGTCCGAATTGACGCTGGGTTTATTGCCGGGGACGAAGTATCAGCCCATTACGACCCGATGATCTCCAAATTGATCGTTCGGGGTGCCAACCGCGAGGAATCTCTGCGCAATCTAGCCGCGGCATTAGCGGAGTACGAGATTGCCGGCCCGATTACAAACATTGAGTTTTTGAAGGCAGTGTGTAAGAGCGTGGATTTCGCGTCCGGCGCGGTTGAGACGGGTTATATCGAGAAGCATCGCGACGAGCTCTTTGCCAAAGAGGGAGCCAAGCACGAGACTCTGGCACAGGTAGCTTTGGCAGTTTTCACAAAGCACGCTGCAGCTGCAGCTGCAGCTTCAGCTTCTAGTCTCACAGGATCAATGCTCGGATTCAGTCCTAGTTTTCAGCAACGTCAATTCAGCTTTACGGAAGTGTTGTCTGACGAAACTGCAAACCCAACGCATCACATCCGGGTGCAACAGCTCGGCAGCGGCGGCTTCCAGGTGACGGTGAACGGACACACGTTCGAGCGGGTTGACAGTGAAATGGATCCCGATTCCAACCTGATTACGTCGTTTTTCCCACACACGCGGCTAGACACTCGCGTGATCCAGGACGAAGATACGATTATTGCGTTCCAGCGGGGCAAGCAATATCGATTCACGGCGGGACGAGCGGGGTGGATAGAGAAAGCGCTGGGGATCAAAGACGTTACAAACAGCGTTTTGGCGCCGATGCCGTGCAAGATCCTCAGCGTCGAGGTCTCAGAGGGCCAGGTGGTGGAGAAGGATCAGCCACTTGTTGTCATCGAGAGCATGAAGATGGAGACGGTTATCCGCAGTCCGCACAACGGGACGATTTCGAAGATTGTGCATAAAAAGGGGGTAAGTTGTGTTTCTTCTTTCTTTTTCTTTTCTCCTTGAAGTTATTATTTATTGTGTCTCGTCCCGCACTTGCCGAGTTAAAGTCACAACAACCAATTAGGCTTATGTAGGCGGGCCGAGAGTGGGGCAGACGTTCTTACTTCTCAACTTCTAAGTTCTTCGTGCCTTAGAACCAAGGCTAATCAGACGACGTGCAGGACCAATGCAAGAGTGGAACGCCACTTGTTGAGTTTGCCGGGGAGGACAGTTAACACGCAGAAGGGGCGTAGTGATGAAAAGCGAACGAGAATATTACATAGTACATTACAATTTACTACTGTACATGCATTGCGTAGTGGGGTGTTTCTGAGTATGCGCCCCTTTGAATGCGGAAAGAAAAGAAAGGAAAAAGAAAAACAAAGTACAGTTCATCTGACGATCCAACACTCATAGTACGACGTACATGCCACAATGGCACGACCCCGTACTCCGTAGTTAGATCCGAAATCTGTCGCACTGTCCGGGGATATGGGAATACTAGTTAGTCATGACTCATGACTCAGCAGCCAGCCCCTTTCCTGCGCTCACAAAGAGTCGATCATGTGATGATGAACATTGAACATCGAACAATAAGATACGTATAAATATATTGAAGGCAGAGTCCAGACTCGCCCAGATGTCCATAACAAAAGCATAAATATTAAATATTAAATGGCATGAAAACTTAAAAGGAATAAAAATAGCCGCCATTGGCCTATGGGAAATTTTCGTCTGGTCATGTGGAGGGCTGGTCGGCTGGCGCGGCCAATCAGCCGGCCGCGGGGCCCCACTGCGATGGGGCGCCAGCAAGCTGGGATCCGCTAGATCTTCGACCCACTGTTGACTCTAAGAAGTTTACTGTTCACTGTTCAGTGTTTGGGAGTCCTTGCCCATAAACACCATAACTATATACGTAGTACGGTAGTATATACTGCTATGCGTGTATGTAAATTGCACATTTAACTTAGCTAGATACATAGGCATTGCCTGAGTGCGATTGTCCCGCGGAGTCGCATTCCTTCGACCCTGCCCAGAGGATCCATCACATAACTTAACTCCACGACAGCTCTTAGCGTGCGTTGCCATTTGGCATCTGCTGACAGGATCTGTCTGTCTGTCTGTGTCACACCGTGCAAATAAACGGTAGTACGTAGTGCCTACTATTTAGTAGTATTTAGTATTTGCAAGTTTCAAAAGACCTTGGTCCTTGCTTTTTTCCCAAAAAAAGTCGGCTCAGCCCCGATATTTTTTGCCATCGGCGGAAATAAGACTACGTAGTACGTAGGGACTATTTATTTATTCTCGACGCCTGCCCACCTTCCAATTCTACTTTCTTTCTTTCCTTCCTCCTACATACCGCTGATTTCTCTCCTCCTACATACCCGTCATCCGCCTTACCCTCCATTGCCTCTGCGTGCAATGGCCGCCATCTTCAAATCGACGACCGCTGCTCGCCAGGCCATCCGAGCTGCCAGCCAACCGACCAATGCCGCCCGCCCATTCATTCGAGCTGCTCGCCCAACTTTGTCCATCAACACAAACATTCGATCCCTGTCTACAACACCCGCTCGCTTCCAGAATGACGACGAGTCCAAGAAACGGGCCACCACCGACGCCCCCCAGGGGGCTTCGGGCGCCCACGAAGGAGCGTTCGCTCGTACCGACGACAGCCTTGTGATCGAGCACCCGGCCGACGAGGAGATGCCTCGCTCGCCCGTCGTGCAGGGCCGCGGCGGCATGCACTTTAAGCGTACGCTGGCCTCATTTTCGCTGGAAAACAAGGTTAGCGTGGTGACCGGCGGTGCCCGCGGGTTGGGTCTGGTCATGGGGCAGGCGCTAGTGGCTTCCGGCTCGGATTTGGCTATTGTCGACCTGAACAGTGAGTGGCTCTTTTGGATTTCTTTCTCCCCTTTTTCGTGCCTTTTTTGGAATAAAAGGGGGGGCAGTATGTATTATTATGTATAGTATATACTAATTAATAACTATTGCAGAGGACGAGGCCGAGGACCAGGCTAAGAAGCTCGTTGCCCAGTTCCAGAAGGAAAACCCCGGCCTAGAGGAGTGAGTGACTTGTGCCACCTCAATGAATTCTGTCTAAATCCAAGTGCTGACATTGTCTTCTCTTTTTCTCCAGACTCCCCAGAGTCACCGCTCACTACGCAGACGTCTCCGACCCCGAGTCGGTCAACCAGGTGCTCGCCCAGATCATTGAACAACATGGCAAGATTGACAACTTGGTCACCTCTGCCGGATTCACCGAGAACTTCGATGCCATTTCATATCCCTACGACCGCATGAAGAAGCTGTGGGGAGTCAATGTGGACGGCACATATCTTTTCGCTACGGGAATTGCCAAGCACCTGATGGAGCGCAAGGCCCCCGGCAGCATCGTCATGATCGGTAGCATGTCCGGTGCCATCGTCAACGTTCCTCAACCTCAGGCGCCGTACAACGCTGCCAAGGCCGCAGTGCGACACTTGGCCGCGTCGCTCGCCGTCGAGTGGGCAGGCTCCAACATCCGCGTCAACTGCATCAGCCCCGGTTACATGCTGACGGCCTTGACCAAGAAGATTCTCGACGAGAACCCAGAGCTGAACAGGAAGTGGACGTCTCTGATCCCGCAGGGCAAGATGGGCACTCCAGAGGACCTGATGGGTGCAGTCACCTTTTTGCTGAGCGATGCTTCTCGCTACGTGACTGGCGCCGACCTCCGCGTTGACGGCGGATACACCGTCACCTAATTTCACACTCTTGCATTTACAATCTTTTCTTTCAAGTGTCGTTTGTTTTATCAGCGTGGCTTCTACTTTTTTTCTCTCCTTCGGCCTTTTTATTTTTAATTCGACTTTCGGCTGTGGTTTATTTTGATAGACGGTGTACTCGCTATGGAAAAGGAGAGACTAAAGCGGTCCTGCATTTGATTTCTTTAATTAATTTTTTGATATCTTTATTATTTGGGGCATGGGGTTTTTACACACCACTGTTAATCAGCTTCGGTCTTTTGTGGCATACATAAAAAGATATTTTGTTATTCAAAAGTCGACCAGATACCCGCGTTGAATCAATACTACCTACCTACCTATATAGGAATCCCGTCACCGAAAAGGATGATTGCCTGAATAGGCAAATAGGGCAGTCACCCAACACCCGAGCTTCTGGCTTACAGCTCCAAGTACCTAGGTAGACAATTGATATCGGCTTAATCAACTTTCATACAGGACTATTGACTTATGCCCCGAGAGGCCTTCAGCCAGAATCTACTGTAATACATTAAAATAATATACATCGGCAAGCGCGGCGCCGTTTCAAATCCTTCATCCTTAGAACTAGCCTGAATGGGCGTTCCGTGCCTTGCAGCAGAATAAATCTTCGGTCCAGCTGACAGATTATTCTGCTTTGTCTCAAATCAGAGACTCTGACTCTGGCATAAAACAAAATGATACTGTCAGTGACTCAGTGTATACATCTTGGTTCTAGGGCTAGTCCTTTTCGGGATGTCCTCCCAGACTGGCGGTGAATCGTTCTTTCCTCCAAAGGGAAATGCCGCCTCCACGACCTCCGATTGATCATTGAGCCTCTTCTTCTTTCTTCGTTCTTCTTTCTTCTTCGTCTTGTTCACGATATCCCTCGCTCGTATCATTGCCATCATTTACCTCGCCTTGTTATTCTCTATTCTCACTCACCGCTGAGCAGCCCTGGCCCCTGCATCCCTGCTCTGCCCATACATACATCCAACCAGTCGGATTCCGAACCACGCGAACCGCTGATACCTGACCAGCTCGATATTCAATGAATTATTAGCTACGTATCAGGGTGACGAGATGCTACGACCAAGACAGTGACACATCTTGCTCAGGAGGACTCCCCCGGATTTCTCCAACATTCCAGTGGCTGCTTACGCAAGTCTATGCAAGGACATGTACACGTATACATACATCATTGCATAGCTCTTTGTTCTGTTCTTACAAATATTACGTGCTTCTTTCATTTTGCTCCCTCGACTGTTCCAGCATGGTTGAATGCGCCTTATCTCTGGTTAAACGCGTCTACCATGTAACCTAACACGTTGACAATCTACTCTGGTGGCTCAATGGCTCGTGAATTTCCTGCAGGTGTGGTGAGGACCACTGACACATTCGCTGCTGAATTGGGCCAGTTTCACGGTGTCAATCAAGATGATATTGTTCGGCTTTGGAAAGGTACTGCTGCGTCTGCTCGGCACTTTAAATACTTCGTTTCAGGGAGAAACTAACCAGAGACCCCAGCGTATACAACACAACGGACTGTTGTGCAAGATGCCGTGGTGTCTCGACTGGAGAATCTCTTCTGGAGGATATGGGGAAATGTTGCCCTTCAGCAGAGAATCACTGGTATTAAACTCGCAACTCTTTTCATGACTATTCATGAAGACTCCCCTTCTACCATAAGTGCTCCTACTGCGACCGAAACTTCATTGGCTATCACCACGTCTACCCCAAAGTCTGATGAAGGCAAAGAGTCACCAAAGAAAGAGTCCAAAAACCCCCTTCCATCCATCCTCAAGAAATCCACCACCGACGGAAAGAAAAGCCTGCCTCCCACAGCACCATCTTCTCTTAAGACAACAAGGATTTTAGTGCCCGACAAGCCAAGCCAGAAATCGATTAGCGATACATCTAGAGAAAACGAAAAGGCAATACTCGCGGTTACACAAAAGCCAATCCGCAAAAAGGCGGCCTTTGTCGCGAGCCGGACAACCTCCTCGAGACGAAGAGGTGTGCTTATTAGGAGGAAATCTACACAGACATCGCCTGTTCAATCTCCAGCTGTCGAGTACCCTGGGGGTCCGCAAGAACAGTTAATAACGCCAAAAGACGAGCAGTTACAACAGAAAGCGCAAAGTAAGGTTCCCTTCCTTTTTCAGTGATATCACTTCGACGAGGCTAACTTCGATAGAATCCGAGTCTTTCAGCATCCCAAAAGGCCCCGAGCTCTCCTGGCGTTCCTTGTCCTACTTGAAAGTTAATGAAGACAAGGCTGCTGCACCACCACGACATGAAGCGACCGGGTCAGGGACAAGCCCCCCTCCTACGAGCTTTTCTCTCAGCAGTGTCTGCCACCATCGTAGCTCGGAGGGTGCCCAAGCCTCATATCAAGATCCGACTCACGGGGTCACAGGGTCCAGTACGTCTCTAGTTGACCAGGACTTTCGCACACATTTCGTTCAACGAAAACGGCAGGAATCTGCGCATGGCACCAACAACAATAGTACAGCGTCTTCACTCACCACCAGTCTCAGCTCTACGAATTTCCGAGAACTACTCAACGCTGCCAGATCTGCTTCACGATCTCTTCCAACACACGATGGTCCCAGGGCAACTACAGCGACTGCGGTGACATCGCCGCGCAAACCAGACGGTAAAGATCGAGACCGGCGACCGACGATTATCAACACACAACTAAATACAGAATCTGTTCCTCGTCAACCTGTTATAGTATCAGGATCATTAACTTCGACAACGCAACAAACAACAAGCGGTGTCTTTTCGGTGCCGAAAGAATCCCAAGGCCAACTTGGGGAGCACCTGAACAGTTTGATCAAGGGAGCGAAGAAGAAGAAGAACTAAGATATTTCGATTCATTCTGCAGTACGCAATGCTCGTTGTTTTGATGTATTGTTACCGTTTCGTTCAGCAAGTCAAGGGAGTTGATTAGTTAACATATTACTGTTCTCAATATAGATAAAGCTGATATCATATCATATGATCGTGCACAAAGTAAAAAAATAGCACTGCATCTGGGTTATAACAGACTCCCGACACTAACAAATCCATCGATGATAAGAAGAAAAGGGGAAAGGTTGCCACGAGCAGACTGACGACACCAGCGTCAGATCTGTTTATGACTGACAACAGAGATTTCTAGAGACAGAGAAAAGAAAGGGGAAGAACTTAATCATCCTCCTCCGGATCCGGTGTGGGAGCACGACGAGGATACCGAGCAAGATGCATATTCTCATGCGGCGGAACGTCAGGTGCTGCTGGCAAGGAAAGCCGGACTTTGTGATTTGAATTATTGTTTGCTGGCTGACTGGTGGCTCCCACAGTTGATCCATTATTGTTTTGGTTGTTCTGCGTTGTGCCATGTATCTGAGCCGATGGCGCAGAGTCACTCACCTCGCTCATTTCACTGCACCGTCTCTGCCCATCGAAGTGAACGTGAGCTCGCTGGCTATTATGCAACGAAATCACACCACTGCACTCGCTCTCATCATCCTCCTGGTACCCATCATGGTGGCTCTGCTGGCGACCACTCCGCTGGCTTGGGCCACTCCTTCTCTGGCTCTCCTGGTCCGCCTCGGCATAGCGACTTTGCTGGTGATCACCCCGCTGGCTCACCTGGTCATCCTGGGGATGGTGACTTTGCTGGTAATCACTTCTGTGGCTCTCATCCTCCTGGATATGCCCATCATAGCGACTCTGTTGGTGACCACTCCGCTGGCCTGAGCCACTCCTCTGGCTCCCGTGGTCCGTCTCAGCATATATGTATTGACTGTGCTGGCGATCACCCCACTGACTCTCCTCGTCCCACGGCGTATCCATACCACGACGTCGAGAAGCAAAGTCCTCACCATACTGGTCCCCAGCATCCTTCGAAGTCAAGTTCTTCCACCACCTCAGCCCACATCCCGTCGCAGTGGTCGCCCACAAGAGCAAATTGAAAAAGTCCACCCACACAGCATGCTTCATGCGATTAATGGCCGACTGGCCCTCGGCATCCTCGGAGATGTACATCTTCCCAAAGATCCCGAACAGCACCAGCCAAAAGATACACAACAACACCTCCCATATAAAGAACGGCAGATGCATGAACGTGTACGAGGTGATAGCTGCTGCGGGACCCGTTCTACGCTCCAGATACCATAGAGACAAGAAGTGAATACCCGACGTGATCACAGAAACGCCCGATGTCCATTCGGCATAGATCCATTTCGGGTCGCCGAAGACCCTCTTTTCGGTGGCGTGGTGCAGGTCGATGCCGTACAGGCCGACGATGGTGAGGCTCATTGCGAGCTGCAAGAGGCGCAGAGCGAGGTTGATGTAGAATTTGGGGGGTTGCGGGGGATAGCGAGGCCGCTGAGACACATACTGCTCGCCGCGGCGGCGGCGGCGGGTACCACGACGACGAAGACCGCGAGGAGCGGCGTCGCCACTTGAGGTGGTTTTCTCGGGCATGTCGTTCTCGTACTCGTACCAGACGGGATGGTTTTGGTAGCGTTCTGGCTGCCTGCGCTTTTGGATTTGTTTGAAGCCAAATTTGACTGCTTTGATCATGAGGAAGGACATGGTGACAGGGGTTTATAATTTATTTATTTTCTTTTTACTGTGTGAGTCAAGCTGTTCCGATGAGGATGGTGAGTCAAAAGTCGACAAATGCGTCCTGCGCAGGTGTACGGATATGTTCTTCAAATGAGAGGATGACAGAATCACTGCAATCTATGCGAGTGACTAAGTGGTAGTGACGATGACAACAAAAAGAAAAGAGAAGTACAAAGAACTAGAAAAGAAGATATAGACACAAACAACGAATAACGTTATGACTACAAACTAGGTATATACCTAGGTATATATGCTTTATAGCTGCATAGGCATAGACAGAAAGTTTTACTTCTTCGTCTCATCCCAAAGGGAACTGAAACAGAAACACCCAGAAATAGCAAACCTACAAAGCCATGTACCAGACTAGCTTTGTATTAATGCATAAAAAAGGATGTACAAGAAACTGTTTCGACTTGCAAATATCGTTAAGGATGAGTGAGATCCATTCGTTTCGCAGGTCCCAAGGTACATACACTTAGGCTTAAGGATAGTATGACTGAATAGGTAGGTAGCATTAAATAATAATATGCGAATCAGATTCAACCATTGCTCAATTGTCTCGATGTCTGCTACAGAAAGTAGTACCCACGTAGGCGATTGGTGAGACCCAAATTTAGCCCAGTTAGGGCTTGTTGCTTGTCGCGGGAGAGCAGCTCCGCGGTCGGTTGACTGGCTGACGATGAATGTTGGCCCACTACCTAGTACCTATGATGCATATGCATAACTTAGCATGGAGGAGATGGAATAATAGAGAAAGAACTACATGACACTATCCTGGATACTAGATTATACCCTTGTATGTACATGTAGTGGCCGCATGTCCCGAGTATACACATACATACACATAACCATGAGAATAATCGTTCCGGAACCGACACCCACATACTCATTTACTCACAACACACTTCCACCAAAATAACCGATCGGGTCGTAGGTACACATTATTGACACTCCATTACGGAGAAATTCTGATAAGTTTTGTACGAGACCATGACTGTTGACGCCACCGATGCTGACTGGCAATGGAAACAAGGGGGAAAGAACAATTCAGTCGAAAAGAAAGAAAATGGAATGGGCAAGAGAGGCGATTAGAATGATAAAACTTGGAAACTCCAATGTGCTATAAACAAAAAGAAACCCCAAGAACGCCAACCAGGAAGTCAGGAAGACAGCGAACCTAGCTAATCAAGCCGGTCGATTCATGCCGTCGTCGCCGATTCCTCCTTTGATTTGAGCCGACCCTCCAATGGGAGGAGAATTTCCTGTATTCTGCATGGCTGCTGGAGGAATATCTGCGACTGGATGCGGTACCGGAGGAGCTGATGCGGGCATTGGCGGCGTTTCGTCCTCATGCTCTCCAGGATAGTCATCAGGATTGTGCGTATTCACAGCCGGCGGGTTTTCAGCACCTTGGTGATGTGTAGTAGTAGCCTGTTGAGCGCCTGTCTGTTTAGCTGCGTTCTTGGTCGCCTTTTTGCCCTTTCGACCTTTCATCTTCGCCTTCTCCAATAGGCGTCGCTTCTCAGCTAGCCGGCGCCGTTCCTTCCGATCCTTGATTTCATATTGCCGGATTAGTGCTCGAGGTGGCTCTCCAAAAATGGCTTGGTACTCGCAAAACTCGCACATCCAAATATCTTCCGGTGCAGGAGGGTTGTGGATATTCGTATAGTGCTGTTGTATCTTGCGACGCCGAGCTGCCAAAGCATATATACTATCTCGAGACCTTTTGGGTCTCTGACCAGGATTAGCCGCCGGTGCACCTCCGACAGGCGGTTGGGGTAACTGCTGCTGTCCACCCATCGTGCCCATGTTCGGACTGGTTTGCGTCCCCTGGGTAGCAAAGTCACGTGGGTTGGGTGTATTTGGAAAACGTGGATACGTGCCTGGAGCATGCAGAGCGATGCTCTTCGAACTATCCGATTCACATGTGAATGTGAACTGTGTCTTCGAGCCGGAGCCGGAGGGCTGTGGCTTGCTTGCTTGTCGTTCAAGGGGGCTCAGAATGTTCTGTCCTCTGGGGGGTGGAGAGAGCGCTGCTGCATTCGCGATTGCCGCAGAAATTATGCCTTGGTCTGGCTTAGCTCCTACTTCACCTAGCAAATAAATACATAGTCAGTGAACAACAGCCCTGATAATACCGTCGCTTTTTGCCATGGTATATACCTGTTCCGATATGTGAAGACGGTGTTAAGTCCCGAGGACTGCCGCTAGGTCGACCACCCAATTGCGCATGTACTGGAAGTCCACTGCGGCTACCTGATGGGCGTGGTGTATGACGGCCATAGCGACCGCGCCCTGGACCCGAGATCCCGCTCCCAGCGTTCGATGCTGCAGGGCTGCCAGAACCGTAGTATGTGCCAGTTCCGCTATCCCCCAGTCCACCGGGCGATCCAGGGCTGGACCCAGATATGCCCATGCTCGCAATATCCGCGGTGAGGGAAGAATGATGACTGCCTAGCGTTCCAGAGGTAGGTATCTTTCGCTTCTTTTTATTATTAGTGTTTTCAAAGGCATCGTAGCCATCCAGCCCGCCCGGCGAAGACTTTGTTTGAGAAGTCTCGAGGTCAGCAGCAGGCTGTGCTTGGCCGTTGGGAAACGGCATGGCAGGAGGTAGTGACGACCCGCGGAACCCGCCACTTCGGCGAACTACGACCGACCCATCCTCATCTCCGCTCTCGACTTCTGAGACGCCATTTTCGTACGGATGGCGGTGGTCTCGATCAGGGCTGTGGTCATGGCCGTCGTGGTTGTAGGTGTCGGCAGCATGCTGCTGTTGCATATGGACTTTGTTGTCATGGTTTTCGCTATAGTCAGAGTAGGAGCGGAAAAAGAGGCGAGACACACGGGGAGCCGGGGGAAAGCGAATCGACTTTACAACCTCTGGGGAGAGACGAGAGCGTAATGGACGCTTCGGGAGAGGCCGAATGAGACGATCAGGGTAGATGGGAGAGGGCATGTCGGGAGTGGCGGAATATGTGCCACCTAGAGTAAATTGATCGAAATCAGCAATCCATCTTCATACTATGCTGGAATGCGATCAAACGTAGACTCAAAAGGCCAAAAGGCCTAGAGGTCGAATCCCGGAGAGATAGGAGCATACTCAATGTAGCCGCCATGTTGCCGATTTTTCTGCCTTGGTTCATGCAAACACACACAACACAAACGCACAACAGCTTGTCTCCAAGCAGGGCGTGCAATCACAGCACTCAGTTGTATATCCCGTTTCCCTGTTCTCTGCTATCGATTAAAAAAGACGCTGCAGTTTGCGGAGTACGGTGGCGGACAACGATATATGTCCCCTATTCCAAACTGCGGAGCTAGATTTTAGTAGCCGTTGCTGGGCGGTATTTGTGAAGGCTAGAAACAAGGAGGAAAGGAGGCAAGCAGGTAGAAGAGTTGCAGTAGAAAAAAATGAGGTAGAAGAAACGCGAGTCGGTCGGGGTATGGGCGAGTTTGAAGGACTCACACAAGCAGGTAGGCAAATTAATCAGCAACCAAAAATGCAGACTTTTAAGGAGGGACGGTTCGAGCCTGACGATGGGAAGAAACCAAGAAATGCGTAGCAAGACAAGGGGTCCACGAGCAGTGGGACGGCAGACAGAAGAGGCAGTGTCAAAACAATATTTAATAATGAGGGGAATAGGAACACGTCGACGTTGAGATTTGAGGCCGTCGTTCGCTGCTTACCGAACGAGCGAGACTCTTTGCCCGCTCGGGTATGCCGCGCTAGGCCCAGACGGGTAACCTGGCCAACTATCTATCCATGATTCCATGCCCAGGTGGACAGCAGAGATTACAGTAATAACCATAAAATAAGAAAACGATAAAATAATAAAATAATATTATGTTGTCTGGCTGCTTGAACTAAGTTCTAACTACCTTATCTGTTATCTGTATTACTGTAATCTCCGGTGCATTCGCCCGGCTGCGTAGACCGGGGAAGCAAGCACTGTCTCAAGACTCAAGCTTGCATATGCCATACAGCCTCGCCATACCAAGGCTGCACTTACTACTAAGTTACGTACGTATGTTTTCGGTGTAGGAGTCCAACACGGTCACCAGGCTGACTCAGGCTAAGCCTGTTCCTGACGGAGTGTGTGTTTGAACTTCGAGCAAGCAGGCCCTGCGTCGGTAAGGCGCAGTGCCTCGGCCCTATGCAAAGAGCATCAACGCGTGATCCTCGCAATTGCACAGCAGTCAGATAGCCTATCGCCCATCATAATTAACTATTGCATGGTTATATCCTTTTCCCGCAGTAGCCAACCAAGAAGCCAGTATTCCAACAGTCGACGCGGAATGGCAACCCAACGACAGATCCGCGTAGGACCTCTCATTGCGGACGACCACCAGCACGTCCCGAATACAATTGACTCCTTTGGTGTGAGTATCCTCGTTCATTCCCTGTTTGTAGTCGACGCCCAAGTTTCGAGCCCTGATATTCGCCACAGAACGCGTGGTGGGTGGTTCGTGGCGCGGGCATCACGACGAAGGGAACGAGTGGCAGTAACGGGGTGATTCTTTCTTCGCAGTGTGCAATTGCTAGATCCGAGACTGGAATGATGAATCTATCTATATGTGTGTGTATATCCTGTATTTCTTCCACGGGAAGATCAGTGACATGCTTGCGTCGCATAGCTTGGCTTGTAAGGGAGCTGGGTCAATCCAAGTAAGTAATGAATGACTGCGGCCGCGTGAGGGGAATAAATAGACAGATAGATAGATAGATAGATCAATAAGACAGCCAAAGTTGACTCTGTGACTGTGTGTGTGGTGGTCGAGCGGGGAAGCCGCCGACGCGAGCAGAAAAGGAAAGGAAGGTTGAGCCTTCCCGTTCCGTCGTCCCTTCGCTCTTTCCCTCCTCCTCCTCCTCCTCCTCTTCTCCCACTTCCTCACTCTCTCTCTCTCTTTTCCTCTCACCACAAACCCTCGCTGCTATGATCCTTCTCCAGCGATCTTCTTGGACCAGGCAAGTCATTGCCTGATTTCTCGCAATTGTCTCTCTGTCGATTTTCTCTGTCCTCGGCCATCCGCCGAGCCACCAAAATAAGCACTCGCAAAACCCACCTACGCTCTCCTCCTTCCACCGCGCGTGTGAACTCGATTCACATTGCCTCCCGACTTCAGATTGCAATAGAAGCCACATTGCAAAGCTCGCGCCGCTCTTGTTTTTCTTTACTTCGACCATCGTGTGCGCCTCGCCACAACTCCAACTGTGGCCATGACTCCCCGTCGCTCCTCCCGAGCTCGCACCGCACAACCCTCTCCTGCCCTCCTCCAGCACACAAATTCCAATAGCTCTGGGAATTCACTTTCTCGTGCAGAGCGTAACACTCGCTCAAATCATAAGATATCGTCCCCTCACAGGTCGTCGACGCAACGTTCACAGTCTGCTGACGAATCGGACGGCAAACCCGACCTGCCCCAAACGCGCCAGCGCAACCGTGCCCAAGAGAATGACAATGACAATCTTTCCCAAGCGAACGAGGACGAAGAAGACGAAAATGACGAGGAAGAGGTAACTAGATGTCTATGTGGACAGCAAGAATACCCAGGTCTACCGCCCTCCCGTCGTGGCGGCACTGGTCGGCACCGTCACCAAGCGGCAGGCCAGGAAAATACGACAATACCGAAAGACGAGTCCGATCCATTGAGCGATGACCTTGGGAGCATGTTCATCCAATGCGATTCGTGCAAGGTATGGCAGCACGGTGGCTGTGTTGGCATTATGGACGAAGCTATGAGTCCCGATGAATACTACTGTGAAAAGTGTCGTAAGGACCTCCACAGGATCATCAGCGAGTCGAATGGGTAAGTCCATCAATTCGTTGCAATTGAAACAGCATTCTAGCCCTTTACACACACTACACTGCTTGCTTCCTCTCTCTGACCTCGAACCCCACCCGTCTTTACCTCTTGTGCACTTGCTTGATATCCGTATATTTTGTAAGGGAAGCCCCGCTTACGTTTTTTTACAGGCACCACTCTTCTCAATACCTGCCAGTTGCGCCGGTGTTTAGCCCCGGATCTTCCTCACGAGACTCATCTAGGGACAACGCTCAACGCTCGCGTGATTCGAGATCGCGGCAGCTCGAGAATCCTAAGCGTCGCTCTACCATGAATAGCCGGGATGCTGCTTACGACGAAGAAGAACTACTTAGACGGGCTATAGAGGAGAGCAAAGAAGAAAGCCGGATGAGCAACGATGAGACGAGTTCACGGAGAACGAAGAGAAGCCGAAGCGATGAGGACATGTAAGTTTTTCATGTGTCAGCTTGCTTCGGAGGCAGCGAAAGAAACATAATTCTGACGTAGGAACACAGTAACAAACCAGCCGTCAAGCGTCCACGAACTAGTTCTCCGTCTCCGTCCGCTATATCCAAGCATAGCAACTCGATTTCGCAAGCTGTATCGGAAGATGAGGCAAAATCAAAGACAAACGGTGCCACGAGACCCAAACGAGGTGTTTCTGGACGCAACCAGCGAGAAAAGGAAACGAAAGAGCCGGAAGAAAAACCAGAGGAGGAAGAAGAAGTGGAACGACCAGAGCCTATCACACGGAGAAAATCGCGGTCAGAGAAGAAGCAAGGCGATGGTGAGTTGCGTATGATATGTGTCTATATCTGCTGAGCAATGCTAACGATCACCCAAAGTAGAGTCCGACCATGAAGCTGAAATATCACCCACCAAACCTCCTGCACCAGTACCAGCTCCAACGTCAGCGCCAGCACCGGCACCAAGCGAACCCGAGCCTTCAGAACCGATTCCAGAAACGCCAGTCCCCGCTACAGAGCCGGCACCAGCACCTCCTCCCCCTCAACGCCAGTCGATACGAAAGTCCGGTCGCCCTCCTGCTCGCCGAGGGGGCCGATTAGGGCGCAACCAATATACTCGTGATCGAGACGTTAATGGAGATGGCATTAACTCGCCGAACTCCCCCCATGGAAGTCATTTTCGTGATACCGGGCGAGGCTCACCTAGTATTGGGGGACCCAATGGGGCCCAAGCAGAATCCAGCAAAGGTGGAAAGACTCGTCATTTGAATCCTCATCGGACATCGATGAATGAGATGAAACGGCGTGTCGCAGCTATATTAGACTTTATTTCGCGCATGCAAGTTGAGATGGCAGCCAGCGGAGAGACACTAACACCGCCTGACAACAATAGCAATGTCAATGGTAATGCCAATAAAGCATTGGTCAAAGGCGTTCAAGAACAACTGGGATCATTACTCACAGCGTCTGCCACAGACAGTGAAGGTGCATCTAGAGCAAGCTCGACAGCGGCAGAAGTCGATGCGGCGAAGGAAAGAGAAAAGGATTTCAAGGAACTAAGTAGCCTTGAAATGATGGACGTTCTCACTCGACACTTGCTAAAATGGCAACAAGAGTATGGAAAATACGGCGAGAAATAACCACCGATTTACTCTTTAACTTTCACCCTCGCTTCTTCCTTTCTGTGCATATATTGGACGTCTTTGTCTACCTGTCTGATATGAATATGGGTTAGACTGGGGTTTCTGGCGTTTTACTTTCGAAATCTCGTTGACACTGGTCAATATCATAGATACCCCCTCATAACCAACTGGAGATTTTATTGTACTTCATTAATACGGATATCATGTACTATTATCATCAGCAGCACACTATACTCCTTGGGCGGCGTACTCTCTCTTTTTCGTTCTCTGTCTTGTTTGTTTATCAGTGTATGCCTACTCTCGTTTTTTCCCTGTTGTGTCAAGTTGTACGTTCTACCTATTCCACCAGATGAGCCTGGTAAACATCAACATGAATGTGTCACTGTCAGCATAGACGTTTGAATGCGATTTGCTATAAGCAGGCGAAATATAGCAAAGCATTACCTACATATCCAACGAAAGTAAGTTCTCATCATGCAGTCAACTGCTCTTATCCAGTTATTATAAACACATCCTACCGCCTCTGTAACCGTCATGCGTAGTTGGACATGCAGATTCTATAGTATCCGCATAGCATTGCCAGTAGGTGGTTCTATGTGTATGCATAAAGTAGAAACGAACTATAATCAATGAATATTGGCGAATGCTCATGCGTCTGGATGGACTGTAATTACCAAATCAATATTCAACCAAGCGTCGAATTTCCTGATGCACCACGCATATTTATATTAGTACTAGGAATGAATCTATCAGGCCATATGGTTATTTATAATGCAAAATTAGATGTTGGAGTGGGTAACTAACTAGTTGATTTACAATGTCTATATCAGACACAACAGGTGATTCAATTCGTCATGACCTTATTGATTTATTTTCACTAATAATTACTTCATAGGAAAAGATATGGAAAAAGAACAAACATGATTATACAAAGGAAAAGTCAAACAAGAGAACAAAAAACCTAAAACTTGAAGTCAAGTCTCAAATCAGTTCTCCAGCTGTCCATCATACACGTTCCATCGTATTCCGGTATAAAAAAAGAAAAAATAAAATTTAGTAACTGGCCATCCAAGTACTCTTGCCCTTCTCCGTAAGATGGATAGAGAATCAAAGATAAGAAGTTGGCTGGAGTGACGTCAGTGAATTAAGCTCACCTCGGGAGCGGGAGTTGCCGGCACTAACCTCTTTTGAGATGTTGACGTGTTTTTTTTACTTTTTATTCTCTATAGACGGGAGCCATGAATGACCTTGTAGTCGACAACCAACTCGCGTCCTCCATCATTGATGACAAGGGCACGGACACTTCCTCGGCCATCGCTGTAGGACTGGCGGATGCGGTCAAATAGATGACCTTGGCTGATGACAGGAAGGCTTTGCTTGACATCGCCAGTCTCGGTCATGGCAGTGATGGTACCATCCTCATGGACATCGAGGACACGGTAGGTCTTGTAGACAGGTCCAAGCATGGTCTGGACGACAACTGACGGTGAAGGGTTGGAGACAAAGCTGGACTCTTCTTGCAATTGACGAGTGAAGAGATCAACTCCGAGGTAGCGGTGCTGGCCAGTTTGGGGGGAGACAGAGATACGAATCACCTGGCAGGGACGTCCCTGAAGGATGAGCAAATCACCGACACGGATGAAGTGAACAGGGATGGGAACGCTCTCCCTGCTGGAGACACCACCGCGGGGGGCGATGACACGGACCTCCTCTCGGACACGAGGAGCTCCCTCGACCACGACCTCTTCCCTCTCATTGTGGAAAGGATGGAGAAGGCGGTCGGCAGCGCGCTCAACGCCGCGGCGGAAGGAGTGGTATTGACCTTCGTCGTCGTAGTAACCCATTTTGGAATTAGGAGCAGGAGCTTCTTCGCGGATGGTGTTCTTAGTTACAGAGACCGAAGCAGCAGTGCTGTAAGGGTTAGGACCTTGCTGAGGAGTGATGTCGTAAGAGTCGGCACGGTAAGTTGCAGTGCCGGGTTGGTAGCGACGGTCGTAGGTGACGTCGACTTCGTAGGAAGGCTGAATACGACGGCGGAAGTCGCGTTCAGTCACGTCAAGCTGAGTCTCGTAGGTGCGGTCCTGGGTAGTACCAGTAGTAGTAGTAGCGCGGTATTCGTCGAAACGACCAATCGGTTCGCGGTAGCTGTCAGGAGAGGTCAGGTATTAATAATGACATGAGATGATGCGAGGCTAAACAGAAAAAGAAAAGAAAAGAAAAGAATAAAGCAAAACAAAACAAAACAAAAACATGACTACTAGTATTGCCAACCGCCTTTGGTATAGGGGCAGCCACGTAATGACTTGGCGCGTGTTTGCGGGCTGGTGGAGCAGTCTAGTGCCGCAGCTCCGTCTCTTTTTCCTTCTTTTGGGCTCCCCGGATGGGCTGCACTGTGATTTTGAGTGGGGCCAGCTCCCACCGCTTGTTTTCTTCCCTTTTCCAGGCGTATTATTGTTGTTGCAAACACAGTCCCAACAATACTAGCACGCAACCTGAAGAGCAAAAGAGACCGAAGACAAGCCATAGACAATATAAACAATATGTGCAGAAACCACGAAAAGTGTGCATAAATAGAAAAAGAATGAAATAACCAAAAAAAGGCACAACTTACGTCTGACGCGAGAGCTCTACCTGAGGGGGGTTCTGAGCAGGATAGGTAGTAGATTGCTTATCGTAGAAACGGTCACGCTCTTCAAAGACGCGAGTCTGTTGGAAGTGAGGACGGCGCTCGTCGGAACGGATGCGAACGTCAACTTCTTCCTTTCCGTATACACGGGGGTCAGGAAGAGGAGCACCAGCAGTATCTTCCCGTCCGACGCGCGAAGTGCGATTGATTTCGACCTCTCCTTCTACTCTCGTCTGAGTAGTCTCAGAGACAGCGTCACTCCGGTACGACGACGGGAAGACACTGAAGGGGATGGGTACACGCGCCTCAAAGTCCAGATTGCCTGTCCTTCGGGCGTCCTTTCTCGAATGCCTTTCGAACTGTTAGAAACAACTCGAAAGGCGAGACAAGAAAAGACTTGACTGCGGAAGGAAAGTCTTTTTGGGAGGAAGGAGGATGGGATAAGATTGGAATGCGGGACGGCAATTCAAGCTTATCGACCACGTTGATGGAAGAAAAGGAAGTCAAGCAAAGCTGGAATGGAAGGCGAGAAGAATGGAAGAACGAGATGGATGGAGGGAGAGGGAGGAGGAGGAAGGAATGCGAGCTTGAGGTGGGATCGGCTCGTTTATGGAGGTTGGGCTCTGGCTGCGACTTGTTTGGGGCTAGCCGAGGCGTGACCGCGCTGTATGTAAACAAAGCTAGGCTAGATATGGCTAGGCTGCGCGATCACATGTGTCGGGGTTTCCCATTCTGATAGAGTCGCTTGGCAATTTACTACGATCTATCTAGTACTACGTAGTATCTGGATACGCCGACTTCAGCAAGTTGAGCTTCAGCGTACGTGATGGGCAGCTCTAGCCCGGTCACCGCTCTAGTTATTCTCCAACCACCGTAATCCTGACAACTTCTACAGGTATTGCCGTAACAACCAGAACTTGGAGATACCGGGTGGTTGGCCAGCTGTCTCTCTACGGAGTAGTTGAGTCGACGATTATGGAGTGCTGCAGGAGAATCGGGGGAATCGAGGAAAAGTGGAGGCCTGGACACCGTGTCGCTATAGCAACGACAGTAGTTGCTCCCCGCCTAGCCCCGATTCGTAGATACTAATCTCACTAGCTTCAACGCGCTGCGGATCCCTACCTCCTTCCGACTATTGCCGAGAACGAGATGGCCAGGCACACTGTCCACCGTGTCCAGTGTCGAGTCACTCAGTGTGTTGTACAATAATGCAGGATGTACGCTGTACGAACTCTACTCCGTCCTCATACTCTGTAGAGAAACAACAATAATGCACGCTGCTGGGCTCTATGCACTTCTTTATGATTTGTGGGTTACGTGGATACGTATATCTATCGACGGAGTGGCGGATATCAGCCTCATTATACCTCTGGCCGCCGTGGCCGGCGTATTCCAAGGTTCATTGGCTTATGCCATATGGCATATGGACTTGCATCCTACAGCGAAGCACCAACAGGTCCAACACATTCCATTTTTCCACTCGTGTCCCAGTAAGCTTGAATGGGTGGCTTAGTTTTTATCCTTGCTCTTACTTTGCTTGCCTCAGCTAGCCTCGCCCGGTCAGATCTGTCAGAGGGAGTCAGACCTGAGGAGCAAGGATTGGAAGATTCTCATAGCCTGAAAAGAATTTTTGAGACCGGGACGTCTAACCTAATTTGCGCACTTGCTTTCGACTGCTCAGTGTTTTTCGCTTCTTAAATTTAGTTATACTATATTTAGAATAAGTAAGCTCTTTTGACGTTAGTACTGTATAGACAGTTACGTATAGTTAATAAGTCTGATTATTGATACATGTGTTTGGCCCAAATAGTTAGTGGTGTTCCGCAGTTTTGTCGAACCGAACTTGATTCTGCCAGGCAAAATCAAATACGGCTAGCGCATCCCAGAATAGTCTAGTGTTTCACTAAACCTAATATGGTAATAGATAAACCTCCTGAAGCTCAACTCCATATCAATTTACGTGCCACTTATAAGATCATATATTGACACTCTCAAGCCTAGATATGGAGCCCACATTATCAAGGAGACAGAGACTACTTATTATATTGATTATACTACTGTCTTTACTAGCCGAAGACGAACACGCCGGTAGATTGGCCCTCCGAGAGTCCTATTATACACGGTTCGAATTCGATATGGATATGCTCAGCAATACGTGCATACGAGAGAATATACGGTTTGAAGACACCTATTTACATAGAGTATAGCAGTAGCTAACACTACGTTTTATTAATGGCCAAATGGCTCCTATTCGAGGGTGAATTTTGCGATCCCATGCGTACGCTTTAAGAAATAGCTTTATATGCGATTTTGCCAGTAGAGATATGTATTGTAACATTCAAATCAATTCCTATCTTACCAATGGGCCCCTACAGTCCGAGGTTTGGTCACATGACTTAGCTTCTTGGCAAAAGTTCGACATTTTGTCGAACTTTTGCCAAGAAGTTTACGTAATCATAGCTTACCGCTTGCCATTTCGGGTGAGCTTGGCGCCAAGTTGAGTTCGACAAAAGTTCGACACCCAGTGCGGAACACCACTAATACTTATGATTAATCTAGAAGCGGAGATAGCTCCATGTGATTGGCTTAAAAGCTTTTGTAGTACGTACAACCAAAACAACATACGTAGTACTATGTCGGGTTGCAGTCAAACGGGTGTTGAATAATTTAGCGCGCGTGCAAATTATGCAAAAAAGTCTTGGCAGTGGGGATCGGGTGAATAAAAATGCATATACTAGACATATACTAGACATATGCAATATACCATACCTAAACTTCACTTAGGGGTTAGGATTAGGGGTGGGTTAGGGTTAGGAGGATTAGGGTCTCTCTGGAATACCTTATTATTGTGCAGTGCTTATACTTGACATATGCTTTGCATATGTCAAAAATATTACGCTAAAAGTCTTGTTATTCACCCGATCCATTTTTTACGCTAAATTTTTCAACACCCGTTTGACCGTACGCCCGTAATACGTAACTACGTATAATATCAAATTAATTTGGCCTCGAACCAGATCTCCTTTAGCGGCGTACTGTACATAGTCATACTCTCTTTCAACTTTTCCTTTATCGTTTCCGCACCAAATCCATGACCGGTTCGTATATTAACTTGCCACACAGACTTATTGGCTACTTAACCTTGCACATTAGCGAAATAGGGTCCAATTTTTATTTTCTGGATCCCGTCCTGGTGGTCAATTCGGTCGCTTTTGCTGATTTTGTGGCCGCCGCCTTCAGCGTGTCGATGTCCTCCTGGTTGATAGATGTCACTTGGTGTACGGGCTTTCCAGAATATGAAATACTGTTTTCTTCCCATGGATAATAAGAAGATTCATGGCTGGTCTTGCGAACTTCTTGAACTGTTTGTCATCGATCGGCGTGAGATTTGCCGCTGCTGGAGCCATCAGGGTAGCAAGGTCGCCACAAACGAGCGCTCTCAGGTTCAGGACCACAACCGCTGGGAAGAACATTGGTTATAATTGGGGCAGGTTCAGTTTCGAGTTCGGTACCTGTATCCTTGAGACATGTGCCACTCTCCACGTGGGCGATGTAGAAAACTTCTGCATTGTCTTCCTTGGAGGTGATTTTCCACTGACTAATCGGGATGGGGCTCCCATTGCTTGCATAGATAGATTCGCCCGACACTCCGTCGACGAGATGCATGTAGACCTTGGTTTGTTCCAGCACTGGCCAGATCCCCAATCGGCTGATGTTTGCCGCGAATGTCCATAGACGAGGATGGGAGAGTAATCACAGGTCCATCGGCAACGCCGAAATGCTTTCCCGTACTGCAGTTGATGATAACCAGTTCCTGGAAAGGGTTTCGTTTGTCGGCAATAACACTTGGGTTGATTTGAAGATAGAACTTGCTTGTTTTCAAGGCCGAACAATATCATCTTGATTAACACCAGCTGCAGCTGCAGCACGGCGGACAGTTCGATAGCGGGAGATCTTGGGGGTCGTCGTCGTCGACGACGACGTCTCTAGCTGGGTGCCCATATTGGATATGCGTAGAAATGCCACGTAAGGATCCTGAATTGTGTCCTCAGGAAGGCACTGCACGCAGATATAGCTATTCTCAGGCTCTGGGCAGATAAGGGATAATATTCCGTGCCGTCCTCCAGAATGCCCTGGAATGGGATCACATTTGCCTGAATGTGCTTTGGGAGAGCACCAGACAGGTCGCACAGCGCAATATATGCCAGTCTGAATAAAGGGATCACTCTCCTGCCTCAATCCGCTTGGGCCAATTCGCAATGCGCGTTTCCGACACTGCTTAGATGATCGTGTGCTTTGCTTTAATCGTTTAAATTAATCAAGCGCAGCCATGGTGGCGTGCTGGTGCTGAAACTGATCCCATTCAGCAGCGAATGTCAAGCTGGCACTAGCCCCATAAGCTCTAACGCTTCTGCAGCGCGTGTACGTAGAGTGCTTAGCCGTAGTGGCAATATATCATTGCGGTTTGTATTGGGGAAAATAGCCGTTCCAAATAGCATCCCTCTAGTTAAGCGAATCTCTTGTGCCTGCGCTTGGGCAGCAGGAGCTGATGGAAAAACGACTTCAGACTGTTGGAGCACCGGCCTTCCATTTCTGTCTGGGCAGTATAGGTAAATATCGCCTCGGACTTGATCAGTATTCCGGACTGTCTGCCAGTTCAGAACGATAACCGCCTTTGCGCTTCCATTTCCACCAACTAGCCACAGCTAACCCTATCTTCTTGGAGTTGACCCAGAGATCCCGGCCATCCGGATTCAATGACAAGTGTGGGAAATGTGAGACCGTGCGGCTCAATTCAAAAGTCCGGCTCTTTTCTAGAACCCGCGTATGGACCGCCAGTAAAGTCATAGGCTGTTATCAAAATAGTCAGTAATTTTGCTATATAAGGTAGACTGAAGACAAGGACTTACTAGTTCAACAATGGGGTGAAGATGGGCGCCCTCAGCAAATGTTATCAGACCTGCCCTGATCCATTCAATCAATTCCTCAAAATACCAGCTCTGATGGCAATCGTGAATTCTAGTCAGCCAGGCACATATAGAGATACGCCGGGTTCCGGAGTGATAGTTGAGTCTACACAATTTATCAGCTATCTAGGTCACTCCCAAATGTAAAGTGCTCAGTGGAACCTGGCTATAACGACTGGAAGGCCTCTCGGGGTACAAGTCATCCTCAGAAGTAAGCTTGACCAAGAGATAAAACGTAATTTGGGAATAGAATAATATATTAGAGCCCCTCTTCACCCCTGTCTTATCTTAAAGTTAATTAAGCAGATACCTAGGTACCAAACATATCTTAGGAGGTTGTCCATACGTTATATCCAGGTTCTACTGTATCTTTCTTACCTTGGCCGGCCAATAGCTGGATCCTGGTCCAGACGGCCTAAAGCAATCTTTGACCATGCTATGCTGACTCCTTTGTAGACAAGCGACTGGGAAAAGTTCTCAGATAATATGGTGTATCTTGCATGGTCGGCAAGCTCTTCAGCGCTGCTGAACATGGACGAAGAGAAGATCTTCTCTGGAGGAGGGACATGTTTTGGCGGAGGAGGGCTAATAACAGCCATAGCCAGAATATAAGACGTGACTTAAGAGGTCAAGTAGAAGAGCTCGGCGATCAGAAAGATTTAAAAAGAGGTAAGATGTGGTGTATAGTTGAGAACTTGAGGCTCAAAGCAGGCGCGCACGGGCCACTGTCAGATGTATGACGCCACTGATTTTAGCTGTATCTTATACGTATTTTTAATACATTGCTATACATGTAATTTCAATAAAAAACAGGCGAATTTTAATAAGATTAATAAGATACGTAATTTCAATTTTTAGCTTACTATGTAATTCAAATACTACTCCGTACTACAGAATCTGTATACACGTCTGTGAATACCGCTTCCGTACATAATCAAGAAACTTAAGATCAAATATTTATATAAGTGTACTTGATATGCATGAAATATAGAACTTGAAGGCGTGAAATCTATTTAGAGATAGAACAAGGAAATTTATTGATTGGGATGACTAGGTAGTAAGATGGAAAGTAAGCCGGGACAAGAGATCAAGATGAAAAGAATACGTAGTTAAATTTGTATGGCTTGAAATGTGAGCATTCAAAATAGAGATCGAGATTGAGGTGATCCAAAGTCAGACATAATTATAGGTGTATGTATCTCCAAATGAAAACAATATATATAAGAGAATGTGTATAACTGATCCAGAGAAAAGGAACAAACTCCACCCAATATTCCAAGAGTCAAAAAAAGTCTGTCGTAGCCAAATTCTTCGTGCCGTGGTATCAATTGATTTGAGTGCTTGAAGGGAAATAAAACACATAAAAGAAAGAAAAGAATGCTGAAATAATTCACATGAAGGTACCACGAATAATATAATGGAAATATTAAATCCTCAGCCTTTGAAATGCGCCAAGGTAATCGGTACAATGGAAATCTTTTTGTATCTGCATCTGCAAGGCAATGGAAAACATTAAGTGATTGGTAGATCTCACAGGCAAAGGAAAAAAAAAAGAACAAGTAGGTAGTATGTGGACGTCCCATAAAAATGAATAGAAAGATAAGGGGGGAAGAGAGAAGGAAGAGAAGGTCGGGGTTCTATATCCAGTTCAATCGCGTAGCCCGAATGCTTTCCTTAACATTGGAAATCGTTTCTTCTTGCCTGTGTGGCCAACAACAACTTCCGATGCAGTCGATGTTACTCTCGAATCTATGCTGCCGCTAGTCCCATGTCGATTAATATGAGGACGAACATCATTGCCATCAGAAAGATCCTTAACCTTTGAACTGTTCACTAGGCCGTCGGATGTCGATGGGCGAGTTCGAGTGTCATCTGGAATAAACGCAAGTGGGGGAGGCTGCTCGGACGATAAAGGCCAGGCGTCGTTGAATGTATGTTTCTGTTTTTTCAACAGTTTCGGAGACGTCGGTCGAGCTGAGTACATATCAGTCTCAACATCCCTCGCGCGTGCAAGTTCCAGACGAGATCTCTCCAATGGAGTGTCCCTTCTAGCAGGACTCTCTAAGTTAGACTTATGGACTTTGCTGCTAGCCCTGGTGGGTGACCTAAACCGTGAAAGTATACCCTTTTTCTTTGGCTGAGAGAGAATCCTGTCTATGTCCTCCTTGGTCATCTGCTGGCTAGCTTTAATAGCGCCATTTCGTATTTGCCGCTTCGATTCTTCGTCTGAACTGTCGTCCAGATCAGTTGAATCGCCGTCGTATTTGCCTTGACGCTTGGGTATGCCCCGGACAGGTGTCAAATTGCTAGGAGTTGGCTCGTCTTCATCACTGGAATCAGCAAATCGACTTCGAAACAAACGGGGACCACTTCTATCTTCATCATCCGAGTCTTCAAGTCGAGACCCAGCATTTGAGGATACCACCATGCTTCGCGGGCGCAAACGCGCAGAATTATCTCTCATGCTGGTAAAACCAGATGATCGCTCAGTAGGCGGAGCCCTCATAGTGGTGCGCATAGAGGACACCCGTGGAGGGGTTGATCTCGTAGCAACAGTCTCAGAAATTGAGGTGCCCGTTCGCATAGTCCTTCTCATTGAAAATTGACCCCCGGCCCCGGCACGGGACGACCGTCGAGTTCGTTTAAAACTACTATCCGAATCGCTGTCGTTCGACGTTATCTTGGATAAACTAGTAGGGTAGGTCATCGACGGCGGGAGAGGCTTGGTGTCACTTTGCCTCCTGGGAAACTTATTGACCCTGACCTCAGTATGACTTTGTGCCGATGGCCCTTTAGCTCTGGCAACTGTAGATGAAGAATAGGAAGGGGTGTTTTTGAAGGATTGCCTAGGTTGCCGTGGCTGCTGCGGCTGCTGAATAGCCTCTTTTCCCAACGCTTTTCTCAAATACGAACCTTGGTGTGAACCAGGCGGCGTATCTTTCTGTTTTGGCTGAACCGGGGTAGAAGGGCTTATCGACGAGCTCATAGGGGGTTTGAGTGGCCATGAAGGATCAGCTGGAGCCGAATTCCGTTCCACCTGTGAGCCGACCTTAGCAACAGTAACTGGCTCTTGCGATGGATTAGAAGGGGTTGCAGGCATTTTCGGGCTGATAGCCTCTAAAGACGAAGAAGGCACTGGTTCAGCGACCTTTGCTAACGGATCTGGTTGTATGACTTGGCGAGTAGGACTATCCGGAGCTTCCTTGGGTAACTGAGACTCAGTTGGCACAGGGCTATCGACAATGGCATCAATTGAGCCAAAAATGCCGTTTTGAAATTCGTCGGGTTCCTCGGCGGCATCGCTATAAACGCTTTCTCCGGAATCATCATCACTCTCGTCCCCTTGGGCTGATGGCTTTACATCTTTTGACCCTTGGGTTGAAGACTGTATCTGCGACACCAGGTTTTGCCGAGTTTGTCCTGGAGAAACACGCTCTGCTACATACGATGGGAATCCACCCGGCATATCGCGAAGGTCAATGCTTTGCCGATGATCTTCTCCCGGTGTAGCCGGCTGAATAGCAATGGTAGGCACAGACTCTTTAATCCCATCACCATATTGTTCCTTAATCGTCGTGTCAGCAGTAATATCAGGGGCCGAAACGGTAGAGGACTTTGTTGGCTTTGATAGGAGGGACGTGCTCTCCTCTTCGTGGACAGTAGGAAGATTGTGGTGAACAACAGCACTATTCGGAACGCGACTTTCGCTTGGAACCTCAGACATTGCGTCGTCGGTTGATTCCATTTCAGGAAGTGAAGCTTCATTTGTCGAGTCTCCAAAACGATCTCGGTGAGCATTGACGAGAATACCGCCGATGGCATGGTCACTAGAGGCACCCAGATTTCTAGGGTCCAATTCATCGTCGGAAGACAGATCTGATTCGTCATCGAATGTAGCCAAATTAACAGCGTTTTCTGGGTCCCTGCGACCACGAATACTGCCAAAGGACGGAAGTGCCGGTCTGGGTCGGAGCACGGATTCGAATTCATCGTCCTCCGCAACATCCTTAGAAATATCCTTTTTCATGCCGATACTAAACCATTTCTTTGATTTGAGCTTCTCCACGGGGCTTTGGGACCGGTTCATTGGTTCCGGAGAAGTAGGGGGGCTAGCAACCACCCCGACAACTTCAGCTTCATCGTCGAAACTGACCTTGGCGAGTTTCTTTTTCGAACCTGTTCGAGATGCATCATCTGAAGCTACAGACGTCCCATCGGAGAATTCACTTGGAGTTTGCCCCACCTGCATCCTGCGATCTGGCGAAGAAGAATTTTTGAGGGCCGGCTTTGCAGGAGAAAGTGATCGCGGGGGTGGCTCATGAAGAGGCGAATCTGAGCCAACAGTCAGTTGGGTTGAAAACCTAGCAGACCGATGGGGACTAATGGATGGCTGTCGTTCAGGCAATTGTTTCTCAGCAGTATTGTAATCCACGGTGAGTCTATCTGCAGGTGACGAAGGTGCTGACGAGGTAGACGGTGATGGCCGGGTTTGGCTATTGGCTACCGTGTGGGTAGTATGAATAGGGTGGACGCCGTAAACCTCGCGGGCAGATGGGGACTTATATGCAACGGGAGATTCGGAGCGTTCGCCCTGTAAAGCAAGTGCTGCCTCCGCTAGCTCCTCGCCTTCATTATCTTCCATCACCATCGAAGGACGCTTCTTAGGCTGAGGCCGAACGCTTTCACCATCAAGAGCTTGGATACCATCATCCTCGTAGAGGACAGGAGAAGAAGAGATGTTCTCTGCCAATGGACTAGATCGGTCATAAGGAAATCCAGTAGTTGATACTTGAGCGGATTCTCCAGTCACTGATTGAGACGGTTCCTCTTCGTAGTCTTCGTTTTCGTCTTGCAGTGCGGTCCCCGTAGGACGACTTCCCATTGTTTTATGTGCAAAATGACTCCCCTCCCTTGACTTTGGCGCGGCTGTCTGCGGCCTTGTTTTGACTTTCCGGCTGGCAGTGCTAGATATTGATTGTTGAATACTGGCAGTTTCCACAGGCGATAGAGCTGGGCTTGGCGGTTGCTCTACTGAATTGCTTCTCATTTCATGCTGCACCGGGGAATGAGGTGGAGAATTTGGTCGTGCGCTTATCGGGTAAGAGAAATTAACAGAGGTCCTGCTTCCCGGACGTTCACTTTCAAGAGAGCTTCCTTTGGTGATGCTGTTGCGTGGAGATGAGGCCCTTGCGGTAACGTCACTGGGGGCGCGATCAAGACTAAGCACCCGATCAGTCCGTGATCTTGTGGATGGCAGTTTACCTCGAGTCGGTTGAACGCTTGCTGACCGTCGAGGCGGCATGGTGTGATTCGATACGTTCTGTGGAATTGGGGGCACTGGAGGAGCATGGTAAGAAGAACTGCTCAAGCTGGTTTGAGATCGACCGGCAGGAGAGGGCTCCCGAAAGGTACGCGATGTCATCGATCCGGAACTGGGAGTACGGCGGAGGGTGGGTTGAGAGCCATGACGGAAGCCACCCGATGAACTGCCGCGAGACGGGTTTGATAACTGCCGTTGCAGCATTCGTTTTGTCTGGACACTTCCAACAGATGTAGGGGGCGGCGTGTGACTTCGCAGTGCGGCAGCGGCCGCGGCAGAAGAGAGACTTGCGCTGGCATCTTGGCTGGCTATGAAAGCTCGTGAAGCGGCGGACTGGGCGGATGCAGAAGGCGTGGTATTCAGAGGCTGCAATTATTTCGGTTAGCAAGCTTCCAACGGGGATAAGATACTGAGATATCGATGGCATGACCGATAGAAGTCCAGCATGCTAGCGATCCAACAGGAACAGAGAGGCAGAATGCTTTTTCTCGATAAGAAACACGAACCTGATGGCGAGACGCACTTCTGCGACGAAACATAGCGTCTCCAGCAGATACACTCGCGCACTAGTCACGCACAGTTTGTGCTGTCGCAAAAGGTCGAGCGAGCTGTATCAATTGCGCAGTGCTCAGAAGAGACGGGGTGGCTGGAGGGAAGCGAATTGGTTTATTCTCTCTCTTTCTTTGTCAGGAAGTTCCCAGCAAGGTCGGTCGGGAAGGCAGGTGTCGTCAGATTTAGGCGCCACAGCCGCTAGCCCTCAGACTTTCTCACAAATAGTAATTCGACATTCGCAAGGCAAGCCAAGTAAGGGCAGAAGGAGGTTGTTATTATTGTTGTGGCTATTATTGGATTATTTCTTATGTTCATGCTTGTTCTTGTTCGTATCCTCCTTCTTATCCTTATTCTTGGTAAGAGAAGGATGAAGATAGGGAAAAAAAAGATGACGCATAGTCGAAGCCTCAGGCAACCGCTGCCCAAGACCCAAAACAGGCTTAGCGCCACCAGCCTCAGGCAATTCACAATTGAATGATCTGCGTCATCGTCGAACCACTGTCCAATCAGCGTCTCCGGCTCGGCACCTGCACCGCCTTCCTTTTTGGGACCTCGCTGGCCAAGCATATCTCTTAATCCTTCTCAACTTTCCTACGTTCTGACTCTTTGTCCTGCATGAAAGTGAAGAGGACTCACTTAGAGGCCGGGGGTCGCTGATCATCGCATCTTCATTCTAGAGCTGATGAGAACGCGGAGAGTTCTAGGCTAAGCGGAGCATACCCTCGGTACTAGGTAGATCGATGCAATGACTCCACCATGATGGCACTGGAAGTCTGCGAATCACGTGCATATCAATCACATGAACTCAACTCCATTCCTCCACCTTAACACTGTACACACAAGGATGGATTGACGAGGACCACGCCAGCTAGAGAATGGCTTCACTGACAACAGCACCCGACCCAGCTCCCCTCCCGCTTCCTCCAGGCATCACATCTCGCCAGATAGATCTGACTGGGCGTGGCCATCTCTCCTACCACATCCTCGAAGCCGGCTCACAGTCCGATCCTCTCATTGTCCTCCTCCATGGATTCCCAGAGCTAGCATTCTCGTGGCGCAAAGTAATCCTCCCGCTGGCCAACGCCGGTCCCTACCATGTCATCGCCCCGGACCAGCGGGGCTTTGGCCGCACAACCGGCTGGGATTCACGGCCATATGCAGAGGCTGACTTGCACAATTTCTCAACAACCATGTATGTCCGCGACGTGCTTGCGCTGGTGAGTGCTTTGGGATACACCAAGGTTAAATGTCTGGTGGGCCATGATGCTGGCGCTGTGACTGCCGCGGCCTGTGCCGTCATTCGGCCAGACGTCTTTGAAAGTGTGGTCTTGCTCACTCATCCGTTCAACGGGATGCCAAAGCTGCCTTTTAACGTTGCTAGTTCGGGGTCTTCATCCTCGCCTCCTCCCGCCGGTGGTGGTGGTGGGGGCAATGTCAATGACAAACTCATGGCCTTCAACCGAAAGCACTATAAATGGTACTACTCGACTCACGACGCAAATGCTGATATGGTCGGACCCGTCACTGCCGGCGGCCTTCGCGCGTTTCTGCGTGGGTATTTCCACGTCAAATCTGCTTCTTGGACCAAAAATGATCCACATCCATTGACTCAGCAAGGAGACAGCCAAGGGGAATGGCCTATAGAGGAAGTTGTCGAAATGCCATGGTATTATATCATGCCGTTGAACGCAACTATGCCGGAAGCGGTTGAGAGTATGATGAAGGGGGAATCCACGGAGAGTTCCAAAAAGTGGCTCACAGATGCCGATCTTGAGGTTTATGTCTCTGAATACGCACGAACCTCTTTCCAGGGCGGACTGAATTGGTACCGCGTACAAACCGCTGATGCTGGGAAATGGCCTAGACTAACACAGGATTTGGATGTCTTTGCGGGCTTGCCCATTAAGATTCCATGTGCCTTCATTGGCGGTGACAAGGACTGGGGCACGTATCAACAGCCAGGAGCTATTGAAAGGATGTCTGGAAACAAGAGTGTATGCGCCGATTTCCGGTTTTTGCGTATGGTGCAAGACGCTGGGCATTGGATTCCGCAGGAGAAGCCGGTTGAGGTCGTGCAGGGGATATTGAAACTTATCAATAGTCTGGCTTAGATTATCCCTGCTGTTGTTTAATCCTTATAATTTATATTACCTAGGTATAGCCCCCATGTAAATGAAACCCGTCGATGATATCGAATTTGTGCTAGATAACACAGGAAAATAGAGAAGATGTTCTGAGCATCATTATCTGCTATTCGAGGTAAAGAAAATTCGCTAAAGCAAATATAATAATCAACCGTTCTCAAAACAAGCACAACAATGTTCCCTCATAAACACCACCTCAGAACGCCTTCGTCGTTTCGCCGACGTATTTCAAGGGGGAAAATAATAAAGTCAACGCAAGATATACCAAACCAAATGTCGTAATATATGTCAAAGAAAATAGTGTATCGGGTATAGTATCAGAGGTTCTGAGATACAGCAATTGAAGTATTGTTTCTTTCTTCGTTTTACGACGTCGTTTTTTTAGAATATTAGCCCGGACAAAATCATGGAAAAGAATGTGACAAAGCTAATTGGAGCAAAGCCTGGCGAGATCCCCGCGCTTGCAGAAGAGTTTGAAGTCGTGATGTTGATCTCGTAGACGTCTGCAAACGCGATGTCACTTGAGTTAAAGCAGTTCTCTTGTGTGACCAGCTCGCACTCCTCTGGCTTAGCGAATTCGATGTCGACACACTAAAGTTCATTTCTATTAGTAATTTGCAGCTACAGACTGGACGGGTTATAATTACATTGTATAGAGCTGCTCCGTGCTTCGCAGTCTCGACAACTTGAATTGTTGCCAAATCGCCCTCATTCACCGTCACACCGGCCGGCAATGGCACCTGGGGTAGGCAGAATGTGCCCGGGTACGGATTGGCAGAGGGTCCGATGATCTGGAATGGGGGCAGCATAGGGTGGCTCATGTTTGGTGGAATAGCACCAAGTCCAAGGTTGAAATAGAAGAAGGCTGTTGCATGGCCTTGGAACCAACCGGGCTGGACGGAAATGGCTCCGCCATTGACAGGCCATTTTGTGCGATTAGTCGAGGTGGGCATTCCTCCGCCTGTCGAAGCAGATTGATTGTCAGTTGGTTAAAATGCGAATAAACGATATAGGAGGAAGAAAAGGAAAAGAAATAAAAACTCACAAGGATACATCCATTGCATTCCATACGGATAGATGGTTGAACCGTTAACAGTAGTTGATCCAAGACCACTTGCCTCCTCAACAGTCCCATTGGTATGAAGATTGTTCCCCCGATAACCAGGGTAGACGATGACAGTGTGTGCGCAAACCAAGTTAATGTAGGATAGTAGCGTGATAGCCAAGGTTGTCCACCTTGTCATCGATTGCGAGAAGTGCATATTGAACAGGCTGGTGGCAGAAGATTGTTCTCTGCTTTTCTCTCTGTTGATGTATGAGTCCTTGCTCGAGCACCAAACTCACCAAGCGGAATGCGTGCTCAGAAACAGTGTAAGAAAAATGGGGTCTTTTTAGCTTGGCAGTGACTGTGGCTTATATATATATAAGGTAGAGAAAAGTGACTTGGTGGTCAATAAGAAGTTCTTTTCCAGCGGGGGAACCGGCACCAGAAGTAGTGGGCAGAAGTACAAGAAATGGTCGCAGCACTGCACACGAGGGCGCCTAGAGATCTGGATTCCAATGTGACAGACAAAGCACATCCGACCCACAGTCACACGTTAACCCTTCTGCACATCCATAGGTAGATACCGAAGTCGATTCGGTGGATGGCCATTGAACGTCGGGTTTGCGGGTGCTTTCCGCCTCGAAGTTGCAGGGCGCCATGCTATCTTGTGGCACGGAGGGGTGTTGTAACAGGCGTCCTCTGTCAAGGAACGCTCAGTTAATTCGTCGAAGCTGTGATCAAGCAGAATACCACATAGCCAGCCAACGAGAAAGCAGAGATGCACATTCTGCAAGGTTCGTCACATCCAATCTGCATGAGAAGAAGCCTATAACGAAGATGATTTGCTGCAGGATTGCCGCCGAGGTGTGCGCTAAAGGTGGGAGGCTTGCTCTAGTCTCTAGCTCCCTCATCTTTATTCATCCCCGCAGCGAGCTCTAATTGGGGCCTGTGCATTTTCACTCATATTCCTGAGTCCTCGGAGTGGACATGGCCAGCATCCACATTGCATGCGTGCTTTCGTTAGGCCAGTGCTTATGCTGCAACTCTGATTGGGAGATCCCAGGATTTCTTTGTTGCTATAACTTGCTAATATTCCTTCTTTCAGATGGTTAGTATTGATTATTGTCGATCCGTTGAGACTCCATTGTCGTGACATCCATCCATGGATGGATGGATGGATGGGCTGTGATTAGACTCGCATCAATTCGGCTAGATCTGATGCCAAAAGCTGTAGTTATAACCCCTCCTTCTGATGCTGCTGCGAAAACATGAGCAACGAAAATAGAGAATAATTAGCCCGAGCTGGTTCGCAATTAAAGAGAAGCATACAAGTATAAGCTGTGTACGCTGCACGTAAGTCGTTAATATTATTCCATTCCCTGCATGAAAAGAGAATAAAAGAGCGGCAGGGAAGGCGCTCAGGACTGAGGAGTCAGGTAACTCCACCATAATCATATAGATCTCCCGGCTGTTCCTTTCTTTCCTCGATTCTCATGCGCTCTCTTACTCACCATGGCTAATATGAGTCGTTACTGCAATTACCAAATTAATACCAGCATGTTCGTGATAGTTGAAGATTTGAAGGGTTGGCTAACCTCTAGTTACAATATGAAGTCATTCAATAAACCCTACAAACAGCGCTAACCCTAAATGGGCTGGCGACTCCACATGGATCAGAAGGATCTTCTCGCCGTGAAGAAATGAATACAAACCTATCAATGGCCGAGAAAATGGCCATCGCCGGACAATACACCCTTATCATTCAAATATTATGTTGTTAGTGCCCTATATAATCTTCTGCGCTTGTCACGTACTAATGAACAACCCAGCAGAGCCTCTATGCATTCATAATATTCATCATGCCACAAACATCACGGAATCGCAGGAAAAAAACTCTTCACTCTAGAAGGGTTGAAATCACTGACGAAGATGGCTGGACCCATATTGCTAATACCCATAAGTTACCATCGTCATCGTCATCATCGTCGCGAGCCAACAGGCGACAGGCGATCTCAACGGTGACAGATGGCGCCGCTGATGACGACGACCTAGACGAAGCATTGCAGCTCGGCAATACTGGAAAAGAGCCCCTATTCCGACTAGCACCCGCAGAGGCACCATCACGGTTAACTGCAACCGACTTGCGGAAACAGTTTGATGCGCACTTAGCAACATGGGAGGCATCCTTGGCATGGAAACATCTAAAGAGCTCGTTGCTCAACGACGTTCTAGCCAACAGAGGCCGAGTTGGTAATGATGATGATGATAATGAGACTCAAATCAGCCAAATAGATATTGACAATGTCGTCTGTATTGGCCTCGGATCTCCTAGTGGCTTCGTCCAAGGCGGATGGGTTGACCGCCGAAGCGTAGCTTTGTACCAACTCGCAGCCCTAGTTTCAATAGTCAACTGCCTCAAAAAGGCATTGCCAAAACAGCGTTCTATTTCTCATAAATTCCGACAGGGAAAAGAAGGAGAGCGGGACGATACGGAGAACAATTATAAACACATGAGAGTCATCGCGCAAGATCCCGTCTTTAATACACACGACGCACAACTTCTCTCCTCCCTCGGTATCACAGTGGTGCAGACACCTGAAGGATTCAACTCGGTCACCAGCAGGACATTCCTATTTGCCCCCGGTACCGAAAGAAGACATCTTCAGCTCATTCTACCGTCGAGTCCGGTAATGGTTTTCGGTGGACCCTTGGAAGAAGAGCCATCGCTAACCGTTCCTACTAATAACAACCATAATCAGAGCTATATCAACATTAAGAATATCAGCAGCAGCAGCAACAGGAACATAGCACCTGCGAACGAGAACGAGGATGCCATAACCCGCTTCTCGGCGCAGACTCGTTCGGTGAAAATAGCGGAGTTTGAGCCTAACCCGGAGACTTTTTGGCGAATGAGAATTTATTGGCGAGGTTAATCAAATTGGATATTAGACGTGACCTGGAGGCTTGGATCCACTTCTTTTTTCACTTTGTCTGGCATAGAGACTCGGTCATCTCTTTATTCTCTTGGATAGACGAATGTATCATGAACACAACTGCTGTGTAGATAGATTTTTTCAGTCCAGGTTTTATCGTTGTCTATGTCTAAGTACTAATGAGGTACATGCTAACAATAACAGAGCATCTCATTCATTATCAACAAGGTATCTAATAGTATAGTTAGAACCGTAACGATACATATGTAGTTGCTGTCATGACAAGAACAAAGTAAAACCAAAAATACATAATTCATCACTGTCTCTGGGGCTCTGTTCATAATGCAGTGGATCCATATTATTTTAATAGACCACCAAAGATACAGTCGAAGAGTCGGAAAGGAGAGAACGCCTGCTTTTATACAAACCAACACGCTGAATGATATATATACGCATCAATAATGAATACTTTTTGGGGGAAACTCCGGCCATGATCCATGATTCATGTTTCCTCGTCCCCATAACGCCATATAAAATAAAATGAAAAAAAGCGCCTATCCCGGGTAGGATGGACTACACGGTCTTTCCATTGCAATCGGGTATTACCAAGCCTGGCTTTAGATTGCGTGCGGAGTCCATTAGACCCCATTGATCCTCCCAATCTTTGCCGGGCGTGTTATATATGACTTTCCAAGGCTCGTCAAATGCTTCGAACCTGTTCACGTGGGAGTTAGTTTTCGGTATTAAGCATGAAAGAAAAGGGGGAAAATTACCAGAAATATTTGGTCCCATTATTCAAAGCCTGGCAAACCCAGTCAGACAGAAACTTATTCATCTCATCAATTCCAGCAACAGCACCCGATGTGCTATCAGTGCAGTTGACTGCACCACAGTCATTGCCGCCTCCACTAGGCCAGCCAACCTCGGAGATAATTGACTCTTTATTCGTTCCACTCGTCAACGAGACATCATGCTTGTTAAAGAACTCGACTGTCCAATCTGCTGCTTGGTCGACCGGCACTCCTCCAAAGAATGGATGGACATTAGCCATCACCAGATCCGAAGCTTGTAATAGTTCGGTCGACCAATTATCGCCAAGGTCTGACGTAGCAACAGGCACTTTGATACCCTTTGAGGTCAGGTTCGATCGCACATCTTGCAAATATGTGGTCAGGGTTTTTTCAGCAGTGGATTGGTCCGAGAAGCCGCCGGAATAGAGGACCTCATTTCCCACAATAACGCCGTCAATAATAGATGTATTGTTCATGCTGTCAATAACATCGTACAAAGTCTGAATCTGTCGTTGGCTAGTCGTCTCGTTGGAGTTAATCCACACGCCGAGCCACAGTTTCATGTCAGTAAGCTCCAACCGGTCAAGTGCGTGCAGAACCATTTGCGTTTGGTTGCAGTCTGTTCCATAGACTCGCACAGTATTTGTCAATTGCGAAAGTACAGCCATGTCACGCGTCACATTGTTCTGACTAGGGGGGTATTTCAAACATAGCGGATACTGGACGCCCCATGACGTATAATCCATACCGTGAAACACTCGATGCAAGTTCGTGTTATTCATAAGTTTTTTGATCTCTGGTGAGTTCCTATTCAAGTCTCCATTTGTAGCCGCATCCCCAGCGGCTGTTCCAATGTTGGTGCCCGGGTCCGCGGTGCCGTTTTTATTTGTTGAAGCGCTTGCAGAACCACTGCTACGTTGACTGCCAACTATTCCTCCCACGATTGCCCCGACAATAATACCTATAATAAGAAACGCTACTAATAGAGTGAGTAGCCACTTCTTTCTCCTCTTTGCTGCAGTTACAGTAGCTTGCTGGGCAAGGAAGGCATCTTTATCGAGAGTTCCTTGGGCTGCTCCGCCACTACTCGCACCGCCTGGAACAGGTCCGTATGTCGAAGATCCTCCGCGAAGATTGTTTACAGCGCCAAGGAATCCCCCGGCTGCAGCTCCTGCTCCCGCCGCCTTGTCAGACTTCCTGCCAGAAAGCCACGACCGCCGCTGCTGCTGCTGTTGCCGTACAGCCATCAAATCGTCATCACCGTCGTCGGCAATGTCGTTGGGGTTAATTGAAGTCGGGTCATGGCTATTATACGAGTTGTACGGGCCATCATAAAGGCCACCAGCAGCATAGCGTGGATACAGCTCTCCAACGCTCAATTGCGACGGATTCGAGGGCGTCAAACTGGGTGTCCCTTGTTGAGGCGATGCACCTGCGGTAAGAGCAGTTCCCCCTAGAGGCATGTTGCCTGTTGGCTCTATCCCGGACGATCCGATCCGCTCGTTTGAATCAGAGGATGTTGTTGCTCCGTTGGGAACATCTCTATAGCCGCCTTCTGAGGGTCCATCGTAGTAACCAGGCCCTTGCTCTCCTATAGATCGGATAGCCTCTACACCGCTTTCTCTTTCATTTCGATTAGCGACATTGTATGCGATGCCGCTGATTCCGCCACCAATAGCATCGGCACTTAGATTATCAGCGCCGGGTGTTGCACTGACATTCGTGCGCAAGGAAGTTGCTCGAACGAGCTGTGACTGTGACCTGCCAGTAATTTCGTGCGGTGGATTGGCGACGCGGTGCTGAGGCGGCTCGGGCGGAAGATCTGGTGGGTCAATACTGCCGAGTCGCGGAGCGTTATAATCTCTGTCCCGGCGGACAAGCGGGTGGTTTTGAAAGCTGCTGCGTAGATCCGACACGGGTGAGATCTGGCTCAAGGTGCTCTGGACATCTGTATTAATAGGGGAGACATCTCCGCGCGAGTAAGAAGATCCTGGTTGGCGGGACATTGCTGAACGAGCAGTTGCGAGGTTGAACACGGCAAGTGCCGTGATGAAGAATTTTTATGAGTCAATTTCTTCTTTTACTTTCGTCCCAGCTGGCAATGACGTCGAAGGGCCGAGAATAGATGTGGAATGCGTGTCTGTACCCCGGGATCTGTACTCCTGTCACGTTGTGTTAAGTCCAGCCTAGGAATGTAGGATCTCCCATCAGCTAGGCACTGGTAGTGCCGCATGTAAACAAAGCAGGCCGAGGTACATATATTCGATATGTTGAGTAATCGAGGGGTAGGATACGGACTGGAATACTGTGTAATTGAAGAGCAAGGACAGCAAGAAGTAAAGTATACAGTGGAAGCGTGCAGGGAAAGAGAAAGAGGAAGAGAGAGAGAGAGAGTAAGACAGCAGACGTTGTTGCCCGGTCGATCGGAGCAGGCGATGATGGCTGTATACGGTTTAGCGCCGCCGGCTGAACGCAGACAGCGGGGCGGAGCTTCTATTTATAGGATTTAACTAGTAACTAGAAGTAGTACTACTACGTAGTACTATATACCTACTATATAATATGTAGTATACTGACCAAAGATTGTCATTTACGGCGATCTTGTTGTTGCTTGCATTTGCCATTTGTATTTGCTGATAGTGCCCGTTGGGGATACAATAACCCTGATGATCTTTGGCAACAACGTCTTCCACTCAGCCCCAGCGTCCCGAGCGTGCCGCTCCGATGACGGAACGAAGCCTTCCAGCTAGGAAAGCAAGGCAGATCTTGGACCATCCAGAGCTCGAAAATTTGCGACGTGGAATCAAGGACCTTGAGGATGATGTGACCTCCAAAGAAGCTGCCCGGGCCGTGAAGACCCTGAAGGTGAACTTCACTGCTCGGGAATCACAACTAAATCGGAAAGCTCTTGTCCAGCATCAGAAAGACTGGGTCACAAGTTACCAGGAAGCTAATCACGTCTCGCGGGAAGGAGCCAAGGAAAATAGCTCAAGACCAATTTTTAGCAAGTAATTCTTGCTAAGATATTGCCAGAATAAGCAAGGCTCGCCAAGTCATGCCCTGCGCCGCGCATATTTTTCATGAAGAAAAGTGATGATTCTTAAAGATCTAATCTCTTACATAACTCAAGACTTTAGTGTTGTATATTTGCCAAATAAGGAGCGTATCAATGATATATACCCAGTTATAGGCTGCACACAAAATCTCTGCAAGTAAGTCTAATGGCCCATTCATTCATTGCTACCACTAGCAATACTAAAGGCTGCCAAAACGCCAGAGGAGCAAACATGTTCACAGCTATCACCGTAATGAAATTGCAAGCACCAATAACATCAAGCTAGGCTCAATTTGCTACTGCTTTTACAGCAGTTCGAGCGAAGTGATGAACTAAGACAACATTTACTGGACTATCATGCCAACAATTTTGTGTGTTCTCCGTCATTCTGTGGCTACAAGTTTTCTGATGAGGATGGCAAATTCTATCACTGGTGTGGCGTTCATGACCTTCATGAAAACATCTGGAAACATAATTCCAAACTAAATCTTCAGGGCTACTCTGACTAGACAATGACAATGACTCGGAAATAGCACCTGGAAAAGATCTTTCGAGTGGCGTGGTTATTCAGCCAGGCATTTTGCAAAGTACGGATTGCTTGCAAACACATATCAATGAAGCTATTTTAGAGACAGGAGCAGACCTACCTGCCGGGCTCATCTCTGTATACATGGATTGCAAGGTACCGACCTCACCCTTGACGGATATTTCTACTCTTTCATCTTCCTTGATGTCTCCTCAACCAAGGCCAGAGTCTCCTCCAATAGATCTGCAGATTCTCAATAAGATATCGAGGAATGAGTGATGACATGATCATAAGCGCCGACCTAGGCGGCGTAGTAAATGAGTGATCGCGGACAAGGACCCTGCAACATTGACACATTGCCCGATCTGAGAGACGCATGGATCTTCTTCAGAAAGGTGACAATATCGGGATCAAGATGGATCCATCTCATTTCAAGAAGTTGGCGGAACTCAGCATCAATACGCGTCATGTGAGGGGGGTTTTCCATCCTCAATTCAGCAATTGCCAGATAATTTCCAATGAATTTGGAGGAACCATTGACCCTTTCACGGACTCTGCCGAAAGGTGGCAAGTACTGCAAGGTCTTCGGGATGATGAAAGTGGGGGAGAAAGTACCATCCAACCAATCGCACCGGTGGCCGCTCCCATCATCGCCGCCCCTGATGTCTCCCTTCCTCGCATTTACAGCTGATGATTAATCACCAACAATTCAGTGCATTTGGCCTATTTATTATTAAATATTTTGAAGCAGCTGCATATGTAGGTCAAGGAAATATACATATGTAATTTTAAACCCAAATATCAACGGCAAATATTCGACAAGATCCATCACTAAATTACCAATTACATGCTTCAACCTCCTCAACTTATACTTCCCCTCATTGGAGCCACTTCAAAGGGACCCTAGTACATGGAATGTTTCTAGACAACCCTTGACACACAACATGAACGAGTTAGTGACTGTCGCCGGCGACATATGTAAATACTTTCCACGGCACCACTTTGACCGTGCAAGTGACTACCTAAAACCAGTCGCGAACGAGCGAGACTCATGGAGGAGTTCAATTGTGCAGTGAGTAAGACTTTTGACGTGGATACCATCCAATGGGCCGCTATATAAATATATATGTATGGTAGTAATATTGGTGTTAAGTTACTTGACAAGATGCGTGCAGACCTCGAGTCCTCACGCGGAAGAAGACGGAGCAGCTGAAAGCATATGAAGTCTTCTTTCCTCAGTACTTGAGGGACAGCGGATATATAAATTTTCAATGACCAGGAGCAACTTGGTATTAGAATGGGGGAGACTAAGCAAAGACCAACAACATGGTCTGATTAGGAAAGAAAATAAAGAGGCTAAATATGTATATCCCCACTGTTTGATTCGTTCACGGCTACAGAGTTGGGTTAAGCGGAATTTCCCGTAAAGTCTAAACTGACGCCCCGCCAGTTCCCCGCATTTTATGCCCCACCTTGCGCGGATGGGTTTCTTTGAGACAAAATTTGGCGTAACATTAGAAAGCCATAAAGTGTGCTCTGTCGATTTTTCTTAAAATAGTTTGGTCTTGCATAGAACCTGGTGCTGTCCTTTTACTTCCCTGGCAATGATGCTAGCTAGTTCTAGTCGGCTAAGGTGCAATGATTGAAAACAGTTAAGGTGCATATTACTGGGCTGGGTGGTGTTCAGAGTTAAATATCAGAAAGCTGGATTTCCATCAAGGTTCCAAGGTGTTTACACGGAGACTTTCACAGAGACTTTCTGTGACACGTAGGTACGACAAGGTGGATGGATTAGGAAGAAGTATTTTTAGACGACTTCATCTAATTTCTAGGCATCCTTGTCGTGTCATGCATGGGTCCCTGTCATGTGGCTGTCTATATACGTGATAGTGTAGTTCCGGTAACTACTTAAGGTTATTCAATTCCCTCTATAGTGACCCTTCAATAAGACTGCCTAGCCTCATAATTACATTTTACTAATCTCCAGTCTGAAAGGCCAGTATACGCGTTCTTCATCATGGCTATGCATAGATCGGTCTTATTTCTGCTAGAGCATGATGGGCCTTGAATGGTGAACTTTAACCGTCTAACCATTTGTATATATGTAGTCTATAAAATCCTTTACATAATTATATGTTGTACTAGAGGCCGTGAAGTATATATACGGGATATTTTATGGATTCTACTTCGTGTCGTGTTTACTTGAATTGTGCGTATCTAAATTGTATACTCTAGTATAGCCTTCTCGATCTCATTTCGTCGAATCACATGAATTCCCATGTTGACATATCCTGGTAGTTACCAGTCCGAGCCCACGCCAGATGCCAGCTAATATATTCGGTGTCACACCAGACATTTTTGCTATGTGGCTCCTCCCAATACTCCCAATCAACAATCTAGCTAAGTATCATATAAACGCCCATTAGTTAGTCCATTTTATTGCAGAAGAAATATATGGAAAAGAATGCGGAGCAATTACCATTTCTAACTTTCACGGTGCCAGACCGCCGCAGGCGATGGTCTCTCTGGGAAACCCAACACATCAGCAAGAGAAGTCCCCAACTCACAGTCTATATAAGAACATGCAATGACTTACATCCATGCTGACTTGAACGCCTTCCGAAGCTCAGCGCGCTCTTCCGCATCCATTTTGCCGGTTCGATACTCCATCGGCTTTGATCCCGGAACTCGTTCCATCAAGATATAATCAATATAACCCCCGGGTACCCATCCCTCATCCACTTGGGTCTCGTGTTTCCACGCGATGAATGCAGGCGTGGAGGAACACCCTGCCGCGGTGAGACGCTTCAGAGCGCAGACTTCCCGTTCTGTTTCGTGCCGGACTTCTGGCCGTGCCTGCTCTGCTCTCTTTGAAGGGGATTTATATGCCGATTTCAAGTATGGGATTCTATGCAAACTACTTAGCAGGAATTTAACGGCAGAGGGCGGAAGTGGGGGGGGATATGTACTGCATTCGAATTTTGACCGCAGCCTCCTTGCCCGGGTCATCTATACTTGAGCACACAAAGACCCCGCGAGAGGTGGAATACATATTATACTGTTGCGCTTCAAATTCGGTCATGCAGTCTTCGCTTTCGGCAAGTTTTTGACCTACTCTCCATCTTGACGCGTCAGGGGTCTCGAACACGATTTCGGTGCCAATCCAGACGTCCTCATCAAACCAGGTCATGTACGACTGAAGGTTTGGTGACATGGCGAATCACAAAAAAGTGAAAAAAAAAGATCAATAAGAGTGAAAGTCTGCGTTGATTCGTTCGGCCGAATATATACAGGAGATGGTATTCTTTCTCCATCAACACCCTACTCCACAAGAATCCGCATCCAGGATTCTAACAGTAAACTACAGTATACACATTGTTGCATAAAGACTAACTATTTATTATTTGTTATGTTTCTTTATTCTTATGAGTTATCACCATACTAATGTAACAGCTCGGCTCATCTCTGGCTTCTATTGGGCACAGCATGCTGGTCTGTGACTCCCATGAAACTCCGGCGTCGGCTTGCGGCCAAAACTTGCCTAATCCGGCAATTTTCAAGAGTACGCTGCAGGAGCCCCGATGGACGGCTTGTGCTTGACAGCGAAGGATACAAAAAGAGAAATCCATGGGTCCACTGATTCATTAAATCATTCCATCCATCACATCTCAAACAACACAAGAAATGAAAAGTTTAAATCACACACAAACAACACCATTTTTCCCCATTTCCATTTCCCATTTCCATATCCGTCCCATATCCATCAATTCTTTCCCAGTACGCACGAAGTATATAATGTATATTCATCCGCCCATCCTTCCCTAACTCAAGTTGAGAAGAGACGACGGCCCCCAAATCCTCCTTTTAGCCAGATAAACAATACCAATAACCAATAGCATATTATCCCGCAAACCGACCCCAGCAAGGGGTATATTGAATCACTATACCATTCCATATATCCAAGACGGTCCATCCACTTCGTATCACGTATCCAAGCCAAATACCCCGGTCGTGCTTTAAGTATCGACACATAACGATCATAAAAAGAGAAAGATAGAATAGAACTCAACATCAAAAGGGTCAACGAAGTAGTAAAAAGGGCGAGGGTATATCCAAATCGATAAGGACAGTATGTTACATAAAATGCTAAACAAATGGGGAAGCATAACAAAAATCAAGTCACAAACGATGCCGTATCTCGCAGAGAGAAAGAGAATAGGCGAGAGAAGTGTAATTTATACAATTGTGAGGGAATTCCGGGAAGGAAGAAGCTGCTAAGCATCAACCTCTTCCAACTCGCCAAGGAATGATGATTTATTCTGATCGTTCTTCCTGCATCGATTGCGTGCATTGAACTTGCGCTTTCCAATGCGTGTCTCGAAATGCGATGCAATTGACAATGGTTCCTGACCGATTGTCACCATTGAACCACGCATTTTATTCCGGTAGGCATCCACTAGTCAACGTCAGTTCTGTGTCTGCTAGCGTTGAAATAAGAGGGATAGTAATCGATCATTAGGAGGAGAGATGACTTACATGATCTTTGCAAGAACAAAGGTCGACCAGCGAATACCCTACTCTGGCTCCAACTCATACGATATCCGATATCATTCATCACCTTGTCTCGGCAGTGCCGTCTCCGGGATAACTGTGGCACCATTGCCGATAGACCGTCAGTTGTGAATGGGACAAGAATTCGGCTGATAGTAATCGGATCTTCTCCGTTTTCATAATCATCACCGCCGCCAATGTCTGCCTCTTCCTCGTCGTCGTCATCCTCGTTCACGTTGTCGAAATACCGATTGTTTGGGACAGTACGGCCGGGAGAGCCTTTCATCTGCACGGGGTAATAAGCACGAGGATATACTGCATTAGAGAGACGGTACGAGTCGGGAATCTCGTCCATGTTGACTCTATCCAGCGTCACTTTGACACGTGCACGGCCGCCACGCTGGTTATCGTCGATCAGGATGAATTTACGTCGTTTACCCACAGGTAGTCCACCAAATAGAAGCTTGTCGTTAGGATTTCGTGCAGCACCCTCCGTCTCATGCGAGTCGTCTGCCTCGTGTCTGTTGTCGGACGTAGTAGCCACAGGGTGTCGTCCTAGAGAGTCAAACCCACTTCCTTGGAGTGGTGGAGGCATAGACGGTGCTCTTAATCCAGCGGGAGTAACAGGGTATGGGAGGCCGCCATGAAAAACGCTCCCAGGACGGAAATCTGGGACTTTTTCATGGGCGCCACTAATCGGAGGGTTCGCACCGGGAGGGACGTATGAAGGGCGATGAGCACCGTTCGAATAATCAGTGCTCCCTATAGTTTGGAACATTTTGCGTTGGGATTAGCCTACGCTGTAGACCCAAAAGGCAGACAATAACACCAGGGACGGCAAACGGCAGCAGAAGACAACCAAAAAAAGGGTATGTAAAGAAGAAGACTTGGCAATAAGAAAGACATATTCAAGAGGGCAACCTGAAAAGAAAAAAGAAAGAGAGAGAGAAGAAAAACAAAACCAACGAACACCCTGAACAAGCTCCAGTCTCATCCAAAACAGGAAAAAAAATTAGTACATCCGGCATCGTACACTGTCCAGCTTCATACCGTGACGTTCATCTTCCATCTTCATTGTCAATCTCTCTCCTCATCAACACAGTACACAGAAAAGATACAATCTATCACCAAGTGCAAATAAAAATGACATAGAAGAACAAAGAAAAGGGCTTATTCGGTGTTTTAAGAAATCGCTTTAGTACCGTTGGTGAAACATACCGCTAACTTCTTCATTCCCAGCATGTCCTTCTGGGTGTTGGGAATGATGCTGCAGAGGCGCTGCAAGTGGCAAGGGAGCATTCGAACGAGCACCTGGTGCCAGTGCCGCAGGGCTTTGAGTGAGGAGATGGGGCACAGGAGCGCTTGTTCCGAGCTGATGACTGGGCGGATGGGTAGCTTTTCGGTGAGTCATCTTTGCCATGCGCCGAACTCGCCGACTACGCAGCCGGGGATCCTGGTTACTATTGCGCCAGCTATCCACGGCCCGCTGTATCAGTCCTCTCTTTCCTCGTAGCGGAGGATTCAATTGAGCCAGTGCCCAGCCAACAGCATTGCATTCGGTCTCATATATCAGCCTGTTGCCGCGGTATTGGTCTTTGCTACAGTATGCACGAGGGTAGACACAGTTCTCGGTTTTGAAATCTTGAGGCAGAGTCTCTACATTAACAGATTCAACATCGCAACGGATGGTGTACTCCATTTTGACACGGTCTCGTGAATATTCGAATGCAATCCACTGGACACCATTGCTGTCTTGATGTACGATTTGCGGAGTTGTAGCTGGAATTGGGCCAGGTGCAGCACTAGTCGGGTTGGAGCCAGTGGACTGGTTGACATGCACATTGTTTGTGGAGAGCGGTGAGATTGTTGTATTTGGAGATGTGAGAGCTGGAGGGGGTATAGGCGGCCGCTGCGTCTGGACTTGTGGAGTGATAGACTCCACTTTTGCTCGAGGGCTGCTGCTACTAATTGGTGCATTAGCTATCGGTGGCTGATGCGTGGATGAGCTGGGATGTTGAATAGGGGCTGTCTGCGGAGGCATCATCAAAGACTGCGTCGTCAATGGATGCTGTGGCGCAGGCGGCTGTGGATTATAAGCGGGGTGGACAGGGTTGATCGGAGAGTACGGCTGGTGGTAACCGTACATCTGGGATGGGATCTGAGGGGATTGAGCATAAATGTTCCGTCCATGTTGATCGTGTGTGTGTGGTGATGCCACCGAAGCAGGAGAGTTCGACTGTGGCGTATGATGATAAATTGGAGGATACGGCCTCTGCATCTGGGATGTTGCGGCCATAAGATCTGGGGGAGCTTTTCAAGATGTTAGCTTCGTACTACAACAAAATCCTCTGCCAAATTGGGACGAGCCATGGGACATCCTGTTTTCATTTTGTGGGTTGATTGTTGAAGGAGTATAGATGTAATGCTCGGTTGCGCAACCAATGGTGGGGTTCCAATGATTACCACCGAGCAAGCACGCTCCTTCATCCCAAATATTTTTCCCTCTGCTCAATAGAGACAAAAATTTCCCGTCCCGGTATAAAATGAATGTAGTAAAGGAGACTCGACCTAAAACTCACCACTAGAAGGATATGGTCCTGGAGTGGTTGTTGCCGGGTATGGATTAGACGCTGATGCGTAATAACCAGGGTCCTGTGGCGGCGCCGGATAAGAAGGCGCAGGCGGGTGTTGCAAAGGTACGCCGTTCAATCCAGGACCAGCAGCGTATGGTCCTGGGGGAAGAGGCGCAGTTGAACGTTGATGAGGAGATTCTGGTCGTTGGTGATGTTGGTGCAAAAGTCCACCCGGTCGGGAATGCTGTTGAAGACTCTGCTGACTATGATTGTTTCCTAAATGGCGAAGCTAATGGAAAACACTGTCAGCCAGGGGCGTGCCAATACAGTAATCAAATACAAATAGGCAGGACCCATAGGATTAATTGACATCGTAGCTAGCACTGAGGAAAGATGGCAGAGATTTTCGGGCGGAAAAATACAAGAAAAGAAAACTGCACGTCAAGAGGAATCGAGTCAAGAGCAATAAATAACAGCAAAGGGAAAACAGAAAGGTGAGAATGGAGCAAAGCGTCGGCGATTGCGATTGCGATTGTGGGAGTCGTCCGGCTGGCGTTCAAAAACGTCATGGAGATGGACGATCCATCCACGTGGGAGCGGATCTGCATGCGACTAGCAACGTGCCGATGCCCCTTGCGTGAGGCTGTAAGCCGTGCAATCCGGTCGACGGCATGTGGTCTTTTGGACACTGCTTGTTCGCTTGTTTGGAGTTTGGATCTTCATAGCATTTGCCTCGGAAGGGATGCATGGGTAATGCTCCGAAGAGAACGAGTCCTCGCTTCATGCAGAACAAGACTCTTGATGGCCAATATGGCCTCAAGAGAGCCCACTTCTTTTGTGATGCTGCAATCTCGTTGTGTGCTAGAGAGACAGCCGTGTACTCATATGCCCGTCACAATCGAGGCCATAGACCACTAGTCGAAGCCGGAAGCTCGTCAATAGTCGGGAAATGTCCGATGACTCAACGGAAGAGGCTTTCCAAAGTTCTTACCCCGGCGGGCGTATACATTACGACTCATGCGCGATATGGATGGCTCATTGACGGAGTCGCATAGTCGAGTCAGCTGTAGCCCTGGACCTGGCATGGCCAGATAGCGGAGAACGCATGGGCCCCTGAATAGGATTTCGAGCGCACCAGAAAAAAAGGCACAAGCAGCGGTATCCCAGGACTCTATGTTGACGTCTCCTCTCGATCCAATACAGGAACGATAAATGGCCGGCAGTTCCAAAAGAAAAACGAGGTTGGGTGCGCGTGTCATGGCAATGCTAGCATGCCATGAGGCGCACATGTTGTACCTCTGTTTCCCTTTCTCTCTCGTTCTCAAACAGAGACAAAAATGCACCCCACGATAACAATAGCAATAAAGAGAAAGAGAAAGATGAATGGGTGAATGAACGCATTGCAAAACGGACGTCAAACCAACTTACCGGATCATCTGTAGGATCATCCTTATACTTGTGCGCGGGTGGAGGACCAAGATCGGGTTGGACCACAGCCGTCATGGTTGGACCGCGTCCGGAGACGTCTCTTGTAGTATCTCAAAGGAACAAATAACAAAGTACAATTGCATGCGCATAGACACAAGATAAATAATGTAAATCAATGAGATCGCAGGGCAGAGCTGAGTAGAGCAGGATCCCAGGATAAGGTTTCTGGTTGCGTCTTGGGTAGCAAGGAGGGATCACCGCAGTAGCTGTGCGCTAGTTGGCAGTACTAATTACGAGTGCAGTCCACTCGGAACAAGCATTGATTACACAAACAATGCGAATGTGAGGAAAGTGTGGAAAGAAGCAAACGGGGCGTGGAGGGATAGAAGTTTTGGAGAAGAGAGGCAGAAAGAGGCGAGAAAGAAGAAAGATGGGGTTTTGTCTTTGCCTCGGGCTTTTTTTTTTTTCAACGGCAAGGAAGCGGCACCCTGCACGTTAGCCAGTCCAACAAAAAATAATAGTACTAAATATGAGATGATAACAGGGGAGACGAGGAGAAGAAAAATAAGGGTTGGCAGGAAGGTTCACCGGACCAGGGGGCTGTTCTATAATTTTCGAAAAAACCGTTCGAAAAAAAGAGACACATATAAATAAGTATAAATCTTATATCCTAGGTACATATTCGTTATATGAAACAGGAGCCAGATTTCGCTACGTTCTGCCATTGGTCCAGACCGCGCTAGTACACTACCTAGTCTTTGCTATAACTATATTGCAACAGATGTAAGATGACGACGTGATAGAGAGCATCACAGTACGGATAGCTACCTAGATATGCTATAACTAATAATAACGATATTGATAATACAACAATATTATTCTTTCCTCACCTCAATGAAGGCAGCCCGCCGGTGGAGATGCAGTAAATTATTGCAAGAGCAAAAAAAAGAATGTACGGATTGTATTAGTACTAGTATGTACTACTAACTATGTAGTATGCATTGCACTGTGCATGTAACTACGGACGACGGACGTATATTATTAATTAATGTCCAGGCCGACTAGCCAGCTAGTTGCAGATGCTGCACCCTGACTGGCCAGAACCCATGCAAGCTGCAAGCTGCGACGGAGAAGCGAGAGCGTATTACCTAGATAGGCGAAGCAGCTCTGCCGTAGAAAAATGGCCGGAAAAAGCTGCTGCTCGGTGAGCCATCTAGGAGAGGGGGGAGAAAGAGAAAGAGAAAGAGCCTAGGCTTCTAACAGAGAGTTTCTCGTAGGCGAGAAGAGGTAGCATGGACGGGATGAGATGTTGTGCATTTGGCTTGCAGGGCAGATGGGTGCGTGGAAAGAGTCGAACGCAGACCCTGCATGAATCAAGGGCTTAGTTTAGTCTCCGACGAATACGATTGCCTAGTGCTAAAGATAAGGGAAATGGGAAATACTAGTCAACCACGGAAGACTAATATGTTATAACGAACAAGGTCACGGTAGGTACTATGCAGGCTGTGGCGTGTACTGTGAAGAAATCAAGACGCAAAGACAAGAAGAGCTGATGGGAAGGAGACTGGAAGAGGTTTCCCTGTGATCTTGATCGACAGGTATGGTATGTAACGAAATGTTATGATTTGGATACGAAAGGGCGACGCCGGCCACTCGGACCAGTGGGAGGGAGAGTTACGACTTAGTACTACTACTTAGTTACAAGGCACTTGTCTAGTCACTGGCTCCAGACCTTTAGTCGTACAGAAAATATGTACGACGTCCGTAACCCGCAGAAAACGTTGTTGACAGCGGGCCGTTGTAACTTGTAACCGTACGTACGTACGTATTGTCGTCGCCATACGGTACTCGTATGTAATTACTAGTATTATTGCGTGCGTCAGATACGGAACTGAGAAGCGCCACAGAGCGGGACCATGGCCAATGAGGGCCCATAGTACGCACGGGGTTAACCTAATCTAGGACCCAGGGCCCACTCCCCGTCCAGCCGCTTCCCACAGTGCCGCAGGCCACCAATCAGTGCAGAGATGGGTGGGGTCAAGGAAGTTGAAGGAAGTTGAACAAAAGGTGGGTGGGGCATGCAGACAAAGCAATGAAAGATGAAGCATCGTAATTTCCATACGGAGTGGCTGCGCTAAGCCTGTGCAAGCAACCCACCTGTCCAGTTCCCGGGCGCTAGTTCTATTGAGGTAACCCAACTTACGGCCGCTGGACTGACTGAAAAAGAAGGCGCGCATGTTTATTGACTCTTATGTAGAGGTTAGAGCTAGGACACGGAGTACACAGTACGTAGTTAGAACTTAATGCGTATTAATATTATGCATACTTGTGCTAACTGGCTAATCGATCAGTGGTTGGGTTTGGCAGCCGTTTCCAGGGTATGAGTCTGATTGTCTATGAGATAGGTGACAGGTCCGGCCACTAAGAACGCGTCCGACCCACGCGGCTTTTTACTCCGGACGATAGAGGCTAGCAATACGGAGCTGTGTTCTAGAGCGTCGTCAGCCGTGTGACTTGAAAGTTGACGATGGCCGTGGCTTATCCGCTCGGCGATTTAGTGTGCGCCACGGTCCGTTATGGATCCAGGTCCAGAGCTGCCATATGCAACGATTATTGATGAGATGCGGAGTACGGAGTACGGAGCACCAGTAACTGTACATAGTATTAGTTACATTAGGGGAATAGGTCAAACAATTGAATCAAGTACTCTGTACTCCGTGCTACGTAGTTACCGTGGATGAATCATGTTGGTAGTACTAGTAGTTGGCCATCTAATTCATTACTGCATACAGAAATCAATCAAACATGAACAGACGATATAATGGAACAACTCTCTCGAGTCTTGACTTAGTTAATGGAACAACGCAATTTGTCATCTCCCCAGGTCTCGAAAAAAACAAAGGAAGTACCCATCCGTGGTTCCAATGCATCAACGGAAACGTACTACGTACAGCTGTACGGAGTAGGACCAGCTGTCATTGGACAGAGGACTTACGACTAAAGTCTAGTACTATTTTATTCGTCACACCATCCATCACGATTCTCTACCTTCGTCGGGCGTGGAAATAAGAAGAATGACAACACCAACACCCCCTCATCTATCTACCTGGGCTCCTGGATTGAACCGAGCCAAACGGAAACGTTGTGTTCGCCAAAGTAACCAAACTAAAGAGAAAACCCCTCCCTCCCAGACTTGCCAAGTTGCCACAGGCCTGGACCAGACAAATGCAATCCTTGACTTCCACCCTCCACGCAGATCGGCGCCGCGTTCCTGCGCGGTCAGCGGGAGGCTGGAGCTATCGTTCTGGTCATGGTCTTTATTAAACAAGTTAACTTAACTGTCTAGTATCTATCCTATATCAAGCTCCGCGCAGCCAGATCTGAAAAAAGCATGTGAGGCATGTACTTTTACATGTGATCAGCTCAACTTATGCTTGAACATAAATATCGACAAGTGAAGGAACGGTACTACGTACAGTCTCATACAGCAGTGCTGTAGGTATGTACCTCCTCATAGGCTGTGTACCTGCTACCTGCTACCTGCTACAATTAGTCCAGCGGGAGGCATAGTTTCATGCAAATCGCTAACATTAAATAAACTTACTAAGGTCTAGAATTGTTTAAAGTCTAACTATATAACTAGTAGCCAACAAGGTTACGGGACGGATCGTACCTAGCACATCCCCAGATGGCAGATGGTGACGTACATAATACTAGTACATGCCCACTGGTACGCTGAATATGTAGTGTTTACTTAGTATGTGTACGGCTATCCTTGTCACCCCGATAGTCTCACCTATGTCCCTGCAGTCTATGTATCTCCCTGTAGTGCGGAGTATCCTCGTATCTAAACCGAGGGCAAGACGGCGTGCTAAAACGGCACGCATAAATGCTTAAGCTTCCTAGGTATTCGTAGCTGTTTAAGGCAACAGTCAATATTAACAGCATTTAGTCCGTGATAAGAAGTCCACAATTTGGCTCTACGTAATTGTATTTTCATATCCCATCTGTACGTGTTGGTAGTCTGTCATGATGCTCTGCACACGCCGTTCAATTGATTCCTATTTCAAGGGCTTTGGTTGAAATCGTACGCATTGCCAAAACCACGATTCAGGTAGCGCGACATGACTTCAGACTCATTGACCCAATCCACCGGAACTTCGAGGTCGCTCTGGTTTTGAATGATTGGCTTCAGATCATCTGCCAGCTCCAGCTTCATAGAATTCCGATACCAAGGAGCAAAATGGACTACGCAGCAAATGCTTCAGCGTCTTCATTCATGCTAATATATCAATATACCGGGCGGGAATGACTTACTCATAGCCAGCATAACTCGCGGTACCTCAGTCTGATTCCCTACCCCGGCGTGCCAGAGCCTTAGATCTCTGACAATGAGCGAACCCTTTGGTACAACAGGCTGGCAGGGAGGCCTGATTGCCCGGCGCTTTTCAAGTTCTTCCGCAACAATTCGCCCGCTTGCTCGTTCACCATGCCTGCCTTCTTGCAAATGGAGTCCACCGTCCATATGGGTTCCCAGCCATATTTCCGTGGACCCATTTTCAGGCGTCATGGTAATCAGAGGAACATTGATCACGTATGCAAAAGGGTGAGCAGGGTGCGCAAAGTCTGCATCCGAATGAACTGGCTGCGACGTAGGCGGGTTTTCTGCTGTCGGTGGCATGGCAGTATTTCCAGAGCAGACAGTCCATTTAGGCCGCGGACCCAATGCTGTTGAGGTGATCTGAGTTGCGATAGGATCTGAAAAATAGCGGTTAGAAAGAGAAGAAGGAGATCCTTATCTCTGATAGATATGTTGAGTTACTCATGAATATGCTCGTATCAAAATACTCCCTAACAGGAGGAGCATCTTGCTGGATATTTCCAGGGTTGTAATTGTACGGACTGTCCCCCTTCCTGGCCTGGAGGGTATATGCATCCTGTACCATTTTCTCATTTAGACGATCGAGGCAATGATGTGGTATAACACCCTCAACCACGACTAGCCCGTCTTGATGAAGGCTGCACATTGCAATTTCAAGGTTCTGAGCAGAGAGTCGTGCATTTTGGATTTCCGATTTCGACGGGCGTATCGATGTAGGATAGCTGGTTGACTTACCCAGCTGCATGTATAGATTTCGTACTCCCATTGCCGTTTTCATTTTCAATGCATGTATGTACTCGTGGAAGATCAGAAGATCGAGAATAGAGAAAATGTTGGCTCAATTGAGTGCAAACAAGTCAAGGCTCTACCCTCTCATTGCTCAGCGTGACCGGGAAGGAAATATTGTAGAGGGGACTGTACCGGCATTTTATAATCGTCGAAGCCATTCTCTTCCTGACGAGCTCGCTGGTGATCACCGCAAACCGTGATATGTACATGGTGGTCTTTGATGTCATATGGAACTTCCTTTGGGCTTCGCTATTCGCTTTTCGCCTTTCGCCTTTGCCCCGCACGTCCAAACACCCAGTGCTGATTTCGCACAGGCAGATGTAAGCTCGCAAAACTGTTTCAATGCCACGACCAGTCAATCCTAACCGTGAGTTTTCCTCATTGCCGTTGCTCCCGGTGTTCTGGCTCTTGCTAATTTCTATTCATATTCAACCCTAGGCTGGTAAGTCATGGGTGTCCTTGTCTAAGTTTGTGATTAACTAGCAACGCGCAGCCAGCAATGCAGGTCGCGCAAAACTAAATGCAAGTTTCGCATAACTCTAGACTGTATATTCCTTGCCCTGCTGACGTCTCGAAAAGGCGATGGAGCACGGCCGGTCTGTGTAAGCTGCCAGCGAAAAGGCCAACAATGTCAATGGATCTGTGATATTCCCTCCCCAGTCCCAGCTGCAGAGTACCAGAAAGTATACATTTCGCCACAGGATCCCGAGCAGGCTTTGCAAAACTCCCAAGTTGCTCTGATTTTTCGCCACTATATTCAGAGCTTAGCTGGGTGGTACGATCTGAACGATGGTAGGCGTCACTTCAGGGATGTGGTTCCTGCCCGAGCTCGAGAAAATCCCCTATTACTCAGTGCTATCCTTGCCTTTTCAGCTGTCAGTCTATCTCATACTTCACCGAACAACGAGTTCCACGATTTTGCAGAATATTATCATTTAGAGTGTATCCGGAGATTAATATCCATCACTGGAAACTTGGACAACGTCTCAAATGAGGAGACGCTTGCTGCTATTTGCCTGCTCCGCTCCTACGAGATCATATCACGTGTGTATTCCCCCGCGATATTGTATATCGTGAGCCTTCTTTTTTCTAACAAGTGTCTTGCCTGTTGGTTATTACGGACTAGAGAATCTCAGCTCCCAGAGTCATCTTCAAGGCTGTTATTCTTTGCTAGTTAACCATCATATCGAACTTGGCGCAGATCTATTCAGTGCCGGATTCTGGAACTATCTGCGTGAAGATATCACCGTATCTTTGATCGAGCATCGAGTTCTGATGATCGATTTGTCTGCCCAGAGCCCACCTCAGACCCCTTCAGACGAGTCTGAGTTGGCCAATTATGTCACCTTCCTGCTCGGCAAAATCATCAATCGATGTTTCCACACGGATTTTGCACTTATGGACTCATTGGAATGGAACTCCCTAAAACAAGAGCTGGAGAGCTGGAGAACCTCTCTTCCGACATCATTTGAGCCCATAAAGACGCCTGGTCTGAAGAAACAGGGTAGATTATCATCTATGTGGACTCTTGGGGACTGGCATGGTACGTAGCTTGATAAATGCGTTTTGTTCTCCCTCACTTCTTCCTACTGACAATCCAAGTCTCGAGCCTCCATTACTATCATACAGCGATGAGTATTTTGTGGCTAGCAGAACCTACTGCTAAACCCTCAAACATAATGCAACGTGCGGAGAACCATAAAGCCCTGCACGACAGGTTGAAACACCATGCGACTCAAGTCTGCTCTCTTGCTGTATCAAGCGACTCAGCACCTGTCTGGGTCAATGCTTTTGGACCCATAGCCTTCTGTAAGTCTTTGCCAGATTGCTTTGATCTACGGTCTGATTGACTGAAATTTACCCACAGGTGGTCCGTGGTTACAAGATCCCCAAATGAGCATGGAGGTAATCACGGAATTAAAAGTCTGGGGTCAAAAGACAGGTTGGCCTGTGTCTAGTATCGCAGATGCCTTATCACCAGGCTGATTTGCTATGTATTTTCAGATATGTAGCATAATGCTTGTAAATTCCTGACATGAGAAGAACGAAATACGAATACGTGTACGCATAACAACATATCAAAACAAGCATAGGATACATGTGCTATGACGTGCAGCCTTTCATAATCAACTCCTCTTTGCCTCAGATATTGTCTCATTGCCAACACGGTCCTTGCCTCGCGCCACTGGGAACTCATCTTTCGTTGGCGCTGCTTCGATAGCCAATGGCGCTCTCTCATTTTCATCATCTCCATCATCCTCATCGTCACTAGAAGAGCTGTCATATTGCCCGTTGCGACGACGTTCCTCTCGGAGTCGGCGACGCTCCTCCTGCGCAGCTTTGGCGCGGGCGTCTAACCTCGTTAGTATCGAGTCACGTATATTGTACATAAACTGGTGAATTAGTAGTACTCACCCCGAATTTCTTGCGTTTTGACCGCAAATGCTTGAATCTCCTCCTTCGTCAAAACCCGCAGAACAATGACATATTCTGCCCGTTCCTCAAATCGCTCGTGGAACATTTCTAGAGCGGCTGGATTGACAAGTCTGCGGTCAATCTTTGTCCATCTAGCTCCTGGGGGTATGCCTTTCTTCTGTGCATCCTTAAGCGGTGCAACCCCCTCTCGAACATGATTCGTATCTTCAGGGAACTTTTCTCGGGGAGCCTTGAGGATTCCTTTTTTCGGTGCTTCTGGCTCTTTCACAGCCGGGGGTTCGACAGCGACAGGCTTTCGAGGACGATCTTCGGTTTCAACATCTGGTGATCGTTTGGTAGATACCTCAGGAGGGATATCGTCTTTACGCGCAGTCAAGAGCTTTCTATCATCTTCCTTTCTACGCCGATCACGCCTGTCATCGGAATCGCTCGAGTCGTAGTGCCATCGTGACGATGACTTTCCACGTCGCTTTGATCGCGAGTGTCCTCCAGAACTAAGGGAGTCTGAAGAGGACTCGTGCCGCTGAGACCGGTCCCTATGATGGCGCCGATGTCGGTGGGGATTCCTTTCATCTCCAGATACGGGCTTCTCCCTCTCTCGCTGCCTGTGGTAATCACGATCACGATCGTTGTGTTCAACGTCTCGAGAACGGTGCCTGTCTGATCGACCGGCTCGGTCAGTATCCCTGCCGTCGTCCGAGTAGCCGCTCGCCAAGCCGAGAGTAGCTAGTCCACTGAGCACGGGTGCGAGGAAGTCCTCTGCATGTTTACGAGAGTCCCGGGGCCGGGAATGATGACGATGGCGACTGGAATGCTTTTGGTCGTCTGTAACCGAGAGATAGCCGTCACCTCGATCCTGATGTAACAAAGGACGCCGCTGATGTGAATGTCTCTGCTGGTCCCAGTGCGACTCGTTGTCTGTATAGTTTCGACCGCTGGTGATACGTAGCCTCTCCTCATCTGGATGACGCTCAAATCCTCGCTGAGGTGGTGGCAATCGTCTAGGATCCTTCTCATACACGGGTCGACTTAGACTATTATCAGTGACCACCATACTTGCAGGGCGTCCTACTCGGCCGTGATTCCGTTGAGAGCTTCTTGCTGCGGATTCCTTCTCAAACGTCTCTCGGGCGTTCGTATATGAATAGGCATCGTAATACCTAGAATCGTCCCACTGTCTTGGATCCCCATAAGCATGGTAGCGGGACACTCCTGCCGGTCGGTAGATACGGTATCTGTGGTCGTGAGGCCTATGTCTCTCCGCCGGAGCCCCATAGCCACTATCACTTGTATAGTCTGAGCTGTGCATGCGTTTATGTGACCGACTCGACGTGGCTGGCGAGACATAGCGTTCTACCTCGTCACGAGCATATGATGTACGCGGCGGCACAGGGCTCGTTGGCCTATCGTACGCAGACATCACGACGGGGGCTTGTCGGCTGCTCGGTGCTGCTGCTGATGTTGTTGATGATGGAATATTCAAACTTAGTTGACGGCGGCTAGAATCGCTAGCGGTATGACTCCTCGGACGGATGGCGTAGGAGGTCTTCATTTTCGTAGAATGGTTAGCGTCTCGGTAAGTCGTGGTAGATATAGGAAGAGCTTCGAGACGGTCTCCATGGTCGACGCTGAAGAAGCCACCTCGTCTTTCTGAGGTTTTGGGAGACAAGTAGCCGTCAAATGCATGGTAGCTCGTCGGGGAACTATACAGATCACCAGAAACGGTTCCGGTCGATGCACGCATAGGATCGACGAGCCGCCGGCTCCCAGGAGAGCTCGAGCGGAATCGAGATGCGTGACTCATCCTCCAAATTCAGGCAGGATGGCTTTGGGAGGCGGATGATGAGATGAAACTACCTACCCCGCGGATAGATAGATAGATAGATAAGTGAACAAAAAAAAGAATGACAACGATTCAACACATGCACCCACGAGCCGTGAGCAAGATGGGAAAGGGGATCTCTTATAGAGTCGCAGTAAGATAAAAGAGAAGAGGAAGAAGTAGAAGAAGAAGACGAAGAAGAAGAACAAGGAAAGAAGTTGTGCTGGAGCACGTGTTAAGAGCGTGCCCGTTAGGCAAGAAGGCGCAGATTCGGGCAGGTGCGACCGCCGGCCAGGAAAGGAAGGAAGGAAGCACGGGACTTGCCAAGCGCACTTTTTCACTTTGTTTGCTCTAACTTCCAAACAACAACCTCTTGTTGATTGTTGATACCTAGGTAGGTCTCAATCTACACACACGTATCGTGCCAAATGATTCTTCAAGTCCGGAGCTTTTCAGCTGATCTTCACTCTGTATGCGCTAACTGTCAACTAGCGGGGCCGCTAAGTTGTTGCTTCTGCCACAGTGCCGCTTGAATGGCTGGCGATAGAGCTTATGACGCAGTCTGTTCCGGGCGACCCTCTATTCCGCCCGGTTAGCCTTGGTGAGTTAACTGAATGGTATACTTTATAGAGCCTCAAAGTTTCCCTTTCTCGGCTGAACTCCACCAGAAACCGGTGGCGAGTGTTTTGTGTCTCAAATTCTCAATACGTACATACTCCGTTGTGTATGTATCCCGTACCTACTCAAGGCGACGGTAACGCATCAGCTTGGCGAATGAATTGGCTCCCCCATCGCCGGCTGTTGGGCATCTTGCCGTCAAAATGGGCACCGCCGATGCCCAGGAGAAGTTTGGTTTGAATTCGGATTAGTACGTACTTGTGGCTATCGATATAGAACTGTTAGACATGGATCATGGATGTTCTGAAGTGGGACCCGGACTTCTTCACTCAATCACTGCGTCATCATTCATGGCCGTTGTCTAGCGTGTCAAGTCAACGTCCCGGGGTAGTGCTGTCTCCCTCCGACGCCTCGCCGTAAAATAAACCGTTTGCCGATTTCCTACTGTGTCGTACCGTGTACGGGAACAGTTCAGTAGTACTAGTTAGTACGATGACGCGGTTCGCTCTCGGTTCCAAGAGAGCGAGGCAACTGAATTGACTTGGCAACGAAGCGCTTGCTGGCGGAAACCACCGGCTCCGATTATGCCAGCAAGTCGATAACCAGTCTGTATAGGAATAGCAGCACAGCCAGGTGACTGCTTCGGTGGACATGCTATCAGTTCGTCAAAGTGTTTATCACCTTTCCGCGGGTCAACGCTTCAAAAGTCAGCACCATTCCATGGGTTGATTGACTATGGGAACCGACGGCGACATCCGATGGTCCGGTGGATCTAACCAAGCCAATGGCTCAGACGAAGAATGCTAAGAGTGATGATAGGCAATTGCTGAAGCCTGAAAATCGCCTTCGAATTATCGACCACCACAGCTAATGATTTCATGTCACCGTACGCCGGTTGCGGAGTACAAGCCCGATCTTTCGGAATAGTAATACCTAATAAGCTTGGGTAAAGAACCAAGCAGATGACCCATGTTACCTTAAGTGGGAAGCTTGTTATGGTGAAACAACAGACAGAAACAACCTCCACCGATCTCTATATATATATATACGTGCTCTTGAGTCTGGAGATGGTGCCCAACAGCCTGACCGCACTTTTGAGTCGTTGCGAGGAACCCACTGCTAGGCTTGAAATAATGTGGGCGATAGACACCCACCGAGGTTCTTGGTAGGTATATTATTATTTACTGTTGTTAGACCTTGCAAGGCAGAATGCCCAAGCAAAAGACTTGATTTGCTTCATTTATCGTCGGGCAGCATCCCGGATATAAGCAGCTAAATCTACATTACATGGCCGACATTTTCAACTCAGTAGGCATAGTAGATAATCAAAACGGAAAAATTCTAGCGTCGTTGCAAGACCTAATTGAAATTCCATCTCGAGCGAGTCTTGATCAAGCTACATCAGAGAAAACTTGTACCATCGTCGCTCATAACTCGACCATCACACACCGGGAGTGGATATGTCCTGACTCAGAAACCGGGTCCTACTAAACAGTCACTACGTACCTAGGTAGTTGCTCTCGTTCAACGTTGGTGTTACCCGGGACTTTGGAGAAACATCCGGTGGTATCCGGGCTACATGATAGGCAGGGCAGCCACGGGAATGCTGCGATAGCTTCTAAGAGAGGAACTAGTTGCCTTGCATCTTGCATTAGTTTGGATCCGAATGCTTGGGAACAGGCAACTAGGTGCAACATAAACACCACTCCTCCTGACTGCAATCGACGACAAGTGAAGCAGGGCCCGCTTCTCCTAAGCATGGGTGTGCAGTTGATGCAAGGCAACGAGAGACCCGCTCTGTCTAAGACGAAGAATTGAGCCTGTCATTATGTTGGATATCTACTCCAACCGGAAAGGCAGCGGACTATTGAGAACGCATTGCTCATCCAGGTCACTAGAGAGCCATAGCCATGAAGCTAGGGAAACATTATTCCTTTTTGTTAGTAAGATTCTGGTCCGGCTAGGCATCAACACTGTTTGTGGGCTGAATCTCCTCCTTGATTTCCTAAAAAGAACCCGACGCCTGTGTGGAAGCAGCACTAAGATGATACTAATCCGGCAAAGATGGATGGATGCTGCTTCATTCTATCGACTAGCTCAGGATTGATGCCTAGGTCATCGGCGTAGCCGTTGGTCATGACTCTAGAGGACCTCGGTTTCCCAACAAGAACCATGGGACGACAAGATTCCTTTGCGCAGATGACTATGTCCGGCTTCGAAACGAGGAAATATCCGTCTTCATCACCAACTCTGTACCACTTTGCGGTGCCGTACCCATCATTCTTGACCGATGCAACATCTCAGTGATGCTACAAGGAAGCTGATAGCTCGCCTCAATGTTCAGAGATGAACAATGTCGGTGCAACCGTCGTCCTTTTTTATTCCATGTGGATACGAGAGAATGGCTTATATAAAGAGGGAACCCTGATGGGAAGCATGCCTCTATTCTCGATACCAATTAACACGAATAAGGGAAAGCATTTCTCTTCACCGACCACATCGCTCTGAAGGACTAGGAACTTCATTAGTCTATATCATTTTGATCGAACAATTCCTTTCAATTATCCAAACAAACTGCCATCTCACCATTCTATGCCTATCAGACAAGAGACGAGGTCATCGAGTCTCGCATTTTGTTGGGATAACAGACCATGCGCTGCAAAATGGCATATATCACTTACCAAGATCCACCAACACCTGAGGAGTTATGGATATGCCATGAGTGCGGAGCACCATGGAGCATGCAGCTCTACGATTGCTGTTTCCAATGTGACCACGAAAGATGCCCTTACTGTCAGGTTGTCTATCGATGAAGGCTACGAACTGGGATGCCTTGCGCAATCCACGCACCATTGCCGAATCGCGCATTCATCATCTATCTATCCCATACCTCTTCTTCCTTTTTCGCTGCTTCAACTTACAGAATTACCATGTTGAAGTTAATCTATCAAACAGTTGCAAACAAACCAATGCGGTTCTGATTGCCATCTCTATAAACCGACAGAATCAGACAGAACAGTTGTCACCCAATACTCATTCAATCATTCTGTTTTTTATATTTCTTTCTTTCATATCCCTCCCTATAATTGCCTTTCCATTGTATAGCTCAACTTCCGGATTATTTCAATCATGTTTTGCACCTTTCCATCAACCTGGTGTTGATATCTGGCATTAGCAAACTTCAACGCATTCTTTTAGTTTGATCAATGATATACTCAATCAATCTATCTATAGCATTTGCTTACTGTATGGCTAGACCGTTACAGTACCTAGGTAGTCAGTTCGGCTTGTTTATTCACCTCATCCTTGGACGTTAATTGTTGTATCTACAACTATATAAGAATATTTAGGTAAGAGTTGAAAAGGTTTACTTCAATTCATCTACCGATGTTGTACAACACCTTGGCCAGTCCTCTCTTGGACATCCTCGTTTTTCCGACGTGTAGAAACGGAGCTTCGACGATGACGACGATGACGCCGCCGATGTTTATGAGCATTGTTATTGGATGCTTCGTCTTTTTCTCCTCCTTCTTCATCGAGTATACCAGCCTCTCGCTTTAGACGATCCACAATGGGCCCCATCGGGTATGCACTCACAGGGCTACTATGATCTATACATGGTGATATTTTCAGCGGTAGCAGCCAGTCCCAGAGGGTGTATCCCATTACTTGCTGGAGATTCTTGATTGGATCGCCCAGATCGAAAGGATTCTCGCCAGGCTGTGTGCGCAGAATTGCGAATGTGCGCATATTGCTCGCTGTCCTCTGCCGGTTATTCGTGTTATTGTCAGAGATATTCGTGCTTCCGTCGTTAGGCTTGGATATTGCGGGTTGAAGCTCATGGGCAGAGTCTGGAGGTGGTCGTTGCGCGACAGGTGTGGTATTGGTTGTGGCCGGCTGCTGAACTGGAAATGTGACCGTGGGAAATGCCAGGGCCCACTGGCCATCTGAGTTTGCGTTTGTGAGGCGTTGAAATTGATCTGGACTAAAATATATCGCCAGCGTCCACACCTTCGAACGCCTGCTCAAGTTCTCAATTGTTGTAGAATTTATCGAAGCTAAATGCAGTGATGTTCCGCTCATTCCCGCGGAAAACAGGAAAAATAGAGCCGCCCTGAAGAGCCAGATCAGTGACTTGGCCATTGAAGATGGAATAGAAGAGACTACTTACAATCCTAAAGCGACTGCCCATTGAGCATTTACGCTGCCGGTCTGTGTAAGAACACGTCAGTTATCAGCCGTAGAGAATGAAATGGAAAGAAAATCTCACATCAGAGCGATGCTCGGCAACAAAGTAAGCAAGCACAATTAAACAAAAGCAAGTGAAGATCGCAGTATATATCACAAATTGAAGAAAAAACTTGTACGAGCTCTCCGAGACAACTCCGCCAACCCAAGGACAGAAATGATCCAGTTTTCGCACACATCGATCAGCATCTCTATTATGATGGGATCTATCCGTCTTGAACTGGCAACATTTGGAACAGTAGGCCGGCCGCCCATCATCCTGACAAACGAAGATATCCTTCATCCAGAAACTTTCCAAGGCGGCTGCACCAAGCGGAAACGCGACACCGCCAGTCAGGCGTTCAATATCGGCGGACTCTGCAGCTGTACGCTGCCCTTTTTCTTGGGTGTTCTCGCCATGTCCGTTTGCGCCCCCTGTCTTTCTTTTCCTTCTGTTTCTTCTTCTCGAAGCCCAAGTTCTATTATCTGGTTCAGGCGGAACCCAGTTCGTTCCTCTTGGTAGGTAATCTGGACTATATGCAACGACAAAATAAAGGCGGATATACGTGGCGATAGCAGGGAAGAGCAAGACGTAAAAAACTACGATGATAGCAACGCCAGCGCCTATCCGTGGGTCCCGGTTGTAATGCGATTGAGGATGAATCAAATAATCAACTGTCAAGGACCGGGGTTAGCATATGGATAGAATATTTGGCTTTATTTCCAGCACTTTGGTATGAGATTTCCGTACTGCATAGCGGTTTTGTCACTGCATAGCTTGCATAAGCAACAATTGCCAACAAAACCCACGGAATAGTCCGTGACACATATCTATTCGCATCCTTCTCGTCGCACAGTATGAAAGCGCGAGTGTTTTGGGTAGGCATCATTCAAGACAGACGCTTTCGCCAGTTGGTGTGGTCGACTTCCTCCATCCGGTGTTCCGGAGTGTACTGACTTGAACAGGGATAATCAAGCGATGCAAAACCAACTCTCACCGACAGGAACGTAAATAATGCATGATGGTTGATATTCGAGCTTTGGATAGCTGGTATTCCTGTCAAATGAAGGAGGCGTCATTCATGGAGGTTGTCTCAGTTCTTGTCATCAATAGTTAACTAACTTACATACTAATTGGGCCCCCAGAAAAAGCAAGGAAGCAGATACGAGTCACGTGGCGATAAGGGCATGAGGTCATACATCAGAAGGTTGTATTGTTTAACTACTTGCTAAATAAAATTCTATACGGTGCTTGAAATGTCATTGACGATACTTATATTCTTATATTTCCTTCCTGAGAGAACATCTAGGACCGTCATTGGTATCACTGAAAAATCCTATAACATATAAACCGAGAACGGAATAGATACATTATAAATCACCGAGAAATAATATCAGTGTTTCTTTTTACCTCCAATACCCAATCGGCCGAGGTGACTTAAACTAGACCTGCTTTTATTCCCAGACGTCGGAGTAGACCGGCCATCTCGACCCTCTGGCCCACGGCCAGATATCCCTAGTCCTGCGTTACCAAAGCCGCTTTTAGGTACATCAGGAAAAGACTTTTCTCTGCCGCCTTGTTGATCAGCAGCAGCAGCTAAAGACAAAGCACCGATCAGTGAAGGATGTTTCAGTACGGCCCCAGTTGAATCTTGTTCAAACTGGCGCTGTGAGGCTCGTTGATGCCGTTTCGACTTCTCTTGGACGTTCTTGAACTTGTCGAGGAGATCCACCCATCTTACGGAGCTGTCTTCGCGGGCTTTCAAACGGTTGCCTGTAGATCGCTCGTAAGTGCCGGTAGTAGGTCTATATATGGCTTCGTTAGCTGGATTAACTGAGACGAGTAAAATGGTAGGCAATGCTTACGGACGGGGCCCTTGCAGTAGCCCAATATTGCTGACACTGTTGAGACGGTTCTTCAAAGCGGCAAATGCCGAGCTTTGGGGGAGAAGCATTAGAACACCATACAGACATTTATATAAGTACGGATATCTATCAGGCTCTAAAAGCTGCAAGCGGAGATCTATGAAAGGTTAGCACCGGGGTACAAATGGAAGAAAGACCTTGTATGTAAGACTGACATGTGAAAACGGGAGACTCCAGAAGCTGCACCAGCTTATCAATTTGAATCAGCATATTTACTGTCATCTCTAATTCCGCACTAATTATAATTTTATTAGACGGGCAGTGCTCAGATCCAAAAAGGGATGTGATTGCTCACAATATTTGTAGAAGATTATAAGCCTGTTCGTAAGCCTGTGCAAGCAAGCAAAGAGAGAAAGTGGAAACAGCGTTGTGGCACCATGACCGGAAAAGTGCAACAAACAAAGTCTGCCCTTCCTAATGATTTGGTCAGCGTATTAAGTGGAATATAAATTGATCAAGATCATACTCTGCTATCCAGACTCCGAAGTCGCTTTCTCAGATCAGAGAGTTCTGGAGCTGTAATCAAGTTATTGTTGAGATTTTGCACCATTATACTGGCAAATTCGATGTCCTGTTGTTATCGGGCCAATATTAGATACATGAGCCATTGTGCAAAGCGAGTTTAAAACAGACCTCTTCTTTCTCTAAACAGTCCGCTAACGTTCGATATATGCGTTCCGGACTCAAGTTCATGCATAGTTGCCGAATGATTAAATTACCACGGACTTCAAGAAGTTTCCTGTCGGTAGAAAAGAGCTGTAGGAGGTTAACCATAAAAGACGTGAAGTATCCGTCCTCGCTATTGCGCGATATTTGAGAAAGAAGCTGAAGATCTTTGGTAACAACCGCCTCAGCCGGGTCTGACAATGTCTTGAGCAGCGCAGGAAACGTGCCATCATTAAAAGCTAGGACTTTGCGAGGTGCTTTTCGATGAAGCATGATTAGCCATGACAGAGCAGCAACTCTTGTTCCCTCATTCTCATTTAAAAATTGTAGAGTCAAGGAGTTGACCGCAGCTGCATAATCTAGGTCAGATGGTGGACTAGAAGAAGGGACATCACTGTTGGGATTCTCAAGAGAGGGTCTTCCACTTTGCACAGAAGCTCTCCTCTCTTCCCCTTCTTTTGTCGATGCCGGTGCGCCCTTGGATGTAGTTGCCTGATAGTTCTCCGGTGTATCTTCTGAAAGAGAGACAATATATTCCATGAGTGATGTATTCACCCTCGTCGCCGCCTGCCGTACTTGGTCCGATCCACTTGATATAGCCGGAAGGACTTGAATCAGAAGCGCCGGAACGAACTGAAGTATGTCTTCTGGGCTGATTTCAAAAAAAGCGTCAATCCATCGCAGTGCAGTCAGTTGCATTTCCTCTTCTGGAGATGCCGTTAGCAAGAAGTACGACTTAGTGTAAAACTTACAAGTACTTACCATGCGTTGTATCCACAAATCCTACAAGAATCTCCAGAATCTTTGGATAATCTATATTTGCGTCTTGCCCAGGGACCCAGTCGCCGTCAACAGCGATACTGTGATCATCCTCGTCGGCATCAACAGACACTGAATCTGCCACAGCATTATCGCTTCCATCTATTTCCTCACTGCGGCCAGTGACAACACTAGCATTTTCACTAGTAGCTGCAGCAGCAGCTATTTCCTCCTTACTCTTCTTGCTTTCAGAAATGCCTTTCTTGATGCGCGCGATTCTCTTAATTTCCGATAGGAATCTCTCCAACAACCCCTGAGTAGCAACATTCACATCTTTGTTGGGATCACCCAGGAATATTATCAAGCCTCCCAGAAATGCTGGTAGATAAGAGACTAGTTCCAAGTCGGGGACTGTATCGAGTAGAGTCAACCACGAGACGAGGAATGTTCGAGTGAATGGGTTGAGAACATGTATGCGCTCTTGCAGAAGCGGTATAAACATTGGAAGCGAGAATGCGGTCGGAAGATCCATAGACACTTCCTCTGCCTCTCTTCCACGGTCCAGGTCTTGCAAAGGCTTCTCACCGGGTTGCAACACGGAAACATACGACGCAGCTGATTCAGCGACGATATCTTTGACTAAGCGATCGAGAAGTTCCGCGCCATTTTTGACCGAGAGTTCGGAGTCAGAGGCAAGCTGAGAAGCATCAGTATTTTGAGGTGTAGTGATCGGATCACAAGCGGTCTTCGTACCTTGCAAAGCGCATCAAAGATATCATTGAAATAGGGTAAAATCTCTCCCTTCGCGACTTTGGCAATATTGTACATACTCTCGCAGGCATAGTACCTGACTCTTGCATCCTGGTCGGAAAAACAAGCGAGAACTGGAGGAACGACTTCTTGTAAAAAAGGAGGCACACGTTCCTGCGAATACTAAACCATCAGCCGAGCCGAAATACATTTATATGCTTATAGGCCGGCCACTTACCGATCCTAAAGCAATTGACGCCGCAGCCAAGCCAATGAGTCCTCCGTTGCGAGCATGGGGCTGGTGAACGGAGTAAGCGTAGTCATGGCATAGCTGATCTACGATCTCCTGGACTTTGTCATGTTCTCCTCTTATTAATGCGTCACGGACAATTTTTTCGAGCCTGCAATTGTTCCCGGAGTCAGCAAATGAATCTCATTCATTTCCCCCCTTTTGCACCTGAGAAAAGATCAACCCACTCTAGAGCACCTTGTTTCCTCCTGTCGTAGAGCTTGTCGCTCAGCAAGCGCTGAACAGACTGGTCCATTTCGAACCTCGGGTGACGGACCATCCAGCGTTCAAGCTCGGCGGAATATTTAGGTATCCATGATTAACGTTTCTTCACGCTGCATCAGTGAAAAGTGTCATTGGAAAACCGCGCGAGGCCGTGCTCAACATTGTATCGACGTTGGCTTGACTGTACATGTGCGGGGACGCTAGTTCCTTGCGGTGACGTACGTATTTTACCTGGTGGTACGGTAATATTGTAACAGGAAACATATAAATTACGTCTGATCTATTTTGGACTCTGGAGATATATCAACACAAATCAAGGCACTGAACGATAGTCTGTGAACAGGCTCCTAACTGCTAATAAATTGAAACACTGCCGATACGTCTCTTTCTGCCGCCTCTTGTCTCAGTAATAAATCCTGTATTCTGCCCAGCGCTCCCTTCTCGCCATCGTTGACAAAATGGTTCCAGGTACTTGTATCGCCATACAATATCGCTGGTGCTTTCATATGTTGGGTTCCGTCCGGTCTGCACCGTTTACATTTGAAGGTGTCGTGAGTATCACTGCGTGTGTCTGGTTTGAACTGGAAGAGTTCTCGGAGCGAATCTAGAGAGAAATGCCGTTCGACGTCTTCGGCAGAATCGACAACACAGGAGGACAATGACTGTTTGTGTGATTGTCTCTGGAATATCTTCTCTTCAATAGAGCCGGTCGCAATAAATCTGTAGACAAAACAATCCTTCTTCTGCCCATCACGCCAAACACGGGCCAGCGCCTGTTGGTCTGCTGCTGGGTTCCAATCGGGATCAAAAAGGACCAATCTATTCGCTCCAATCAGGTTGATACCACAGCCGCCAGCCTTACTGCTCAGTAAGAATATGAACTCTTCGCCGTTTGGGTCATTGAACTTGTCCACCAATTTCTGTCTTTTATTCACATTCATAGTTCCGTCCAATCGCAAAGAGCCGTATCCTCGGGCGCGACACAGTTTCTCAAAAAGATCCAGTGTTTGTGTATAGTTGCTGATCAAAACAATTTTATCATTGGTGTCTTGGCGTATCCTCGCCAACATACGGTCAAGTACCATCATTTTGCCGGAGTACCAAGATTTGATATCCCGGTCACGGCCCCTGCCATCTGGCGGGACGTAATCTTCTGGGAAGAATTGTTCGCATCCAGGTAAATCTGTTGATAAGTTGAGGAGGTCTGGATGGTTGCACAGTTTCTTCAAAAGTCCAATCGCTTTGAGTGGCTGGCTTCCTTTGCCCCTGAGAAGACTCCGAATTTCTGGGCTCTGCAAGAAATGATTATAGAGATTCAATTGAAATTCACTAAGGTTGCAGAATACCACATGCTCGTATTTGATTGGTAAGTATTTTGAAAGTATGTCGTTTGTTCGTCGGATAATAAACTTGTTCACGATAGCAGATAGCTCTGCCAAACGTTCGTCTCCCTTCTTTCGGTCTTCATCGGTTGCTGCAGCATCCCTGCCTCGCAGAATTGGAATCTCAAACTTCTTTCGAAATTCATTCTGTGTCCCTAGCAAGTTCGGGTTGGCGAAATGAACAAGAGCGAAGTACTCTGAGAGATCATTTTGGATTGGAGTGCCGGATAAAATAACGCGGCGACTGACATTGAGACTGTTAAGTTCTTTCCATGTCAAGCTTTCTTTATTCTTCAATCTATGCCCCTCGTCACAGAGTAGCAAGCCTATGGGTGTGTCCTTGAGGTCTCCAACATTCAACCTCAACGTCTCATAGGACACGATTAGTACAGGCCGTACGATCGAACGGCCTGAAGCAATACACCACTGTTTCAACTGGCTTGATAGCTCGGCCTTGGTGGCCTTGCCATCGACTACGAATGGAATCACGGCATCGGGACCCAGCCATTTGACTAAATCATTAGTCGCCAGTTTGAAGCAAATATCAGAGGAGAAGTTTTCTTACCTAACTCATTGGCCCAATTACGAACCAAAGTGGAGGGACAAGCAATGACACATTTTTGCACAGTGGTTTTTCCAGCCTCTGGTGACTGTTTAAGAAGACTCCACATCAAAGTGATGCATTGTAGCTGAATAATATTAGCAGATGGTTCACAGCACTATGATGAATGTAAGTTACCGTTTTCCCCAGTCCCATTTCGTCTGCCATGATACATCCATTTGCATTTTCGTCAATCATTCCCGTTGTGCAGCGATAAAGAAACTTGTCACCGAGATTTATTAGCTCTGGAGTCAACATCGACATCGTCTCAAAACCGCGCTTACCTTGACGCCTTCAATCTGGTGAGGTCGTAATATTTTTGCAAGCCGCGGATCAATGACAACAGGGACTTTAGGACGTTCTTCAACTTTTTTCTTGAGACCCAGAATATCTGCTAAACTTTTATGGACGAGCGGCTCATCCAGTTTTGGAGGCTCCTCCGCCGGGTCGCCTGTCTCATTCGTCTTCTTGGTAGGCTTATCATCAACAGTAGGGTCGTAGAGCACGATTGCGAATTCTCCACTAGGGTCATGCAGAGGCTTCACGACAAACGTAGCCCCTTGTCTCATTCCCAAAGTCGGCGCAGGTCTGGAAGGATCATATCCACTGGCGGTTTTATTGATCAAAGGCACTGAAAAACGCTGCTTGAACGCCATATCCTTGTCCTTGACTTTGAATACCCCAAATTTGTTAACGTCTCGATTCGCAAGCGCGAGTCGTTCTTCGCTGGTCCATGGCCTGTTATAATCATCGTCGACAGTGCCATCAGCACCTGTATAGTCTACCTTGCGCCGCTTTCTGCTCGGTCGGTTAGAAGTGATTGTTACTGTAGCTGAGCCGGGACATTTGAAAGGCTTGGATAAGCGTTCTGCAGACTTCTCGGAAGGCCCGTGAAGTCGGGCAGCCTGCTGAGGGGTTTGCTTGCCAATAGCTGCTGCCGGTCGTGGGCGTTGCCTGCTCCAAAGTTAGCATCAACAAAGTACGTTGTAAGCATTTGTCATTAAACCAGCTTACATTTTTCCTATCCCAAGCATCCAACTAGACCCCAAAACAAAGGATTCCAACGACTCCAACGCCTTCCAAAAGTCGTGTCGATGCAAGCCCCCCGGAACCAGTTCCTTCCACTTGGTGATGTCTTCCAAGATCGAAGTCGCGTCGCCGGCGGCCCTGGAACCGCGTTAGGGTAGCCGCTATAACGCGATGTCACGTGATATCAATTTATCGTGCAAGACTCAACAGCACCCCGCCATCAATTCCGACACTGATAATAAATATGTCGACGGTCCCATGTAGCGTCAATGTCATCTGATTTTTGGGCTGGGTACATCAGCGGAGCTGTAGGCATACTGATCGGCAACCCTCTCGACCTCGTCAAAGTCCGTTTACAAGCTCGAAAGGAAACAGAATTCTTTCGAACCCGGGCTCAAGGCCATGGCTATTTTGAAACAAAAGCATCGTTGATCAAAGGTACGTATGTGTATATCATTGCATTGGGGACACCTCTTTTACCCGCACAATTGTTAATATAACTAGGCTCTGCTGCTCCAATCCTGGGATATGGGGCCTTGAATGCTCTACTTTTCGTTGCTTATAACCGATCTCTCAGATTTCTGGACCCTTCAGTCAGTGATCCGACTAATCTTGATGGCAAGGTATCGTTATCCAATGTTTGGCTTGCTGGCGCTGCAGGTGGCATGGCTAGTTGGGTTGTGTCGTCACCCACGGAACTCATCAAATGCCGGACGCAGCTGAGTAGAGATAAAAGCATCTCTTCTTGGTCTGTGTTCCGTGATATTGTCCGCGCACGTGGAGTCAGGGGGCTGTACTTTGGTGGCCTTATCACGAGCGTCAGAGATGCTGTAGGCTATGGCTTTTAGTAAGTATATTCTTTCTGGGTGCTCTGCCCTTAGGAGTCTAATATAAATGATCAATAGTTTCTGGTCGTATGAGCTATCGAAGCGCAGCCTATCCTCCTCCAACGAGAGTAGTCACCAAGGGGCTCTAAAGGTGCTTCTCTGCGGTGGTGTTGCCGGTATCATTACCTGGGCTTCGATTTTTCCACTTGATGTGGTCAAGACTAGGTTGCAAGCTCAACCTCTAGTTGTTGCATACGAAAGTACAGAATTACAGCGAAGAAGATCATCCGTATCGAGCTCGGTTCCACAATCCAGATTACTGGGCTCATTGGGTACTGCACGAGAGGCGTACCGTAGTGAGGGCCTTGGTGTCTTCTTCCGCGGACTAGGCATTTGTAGTGTACGAGCGTTTGTAGTCAATGCAGCCCAGGTAAGTCTGGCTTTGTATACAAATCTTGCAGTTTATAGCTAATTGAAGCTAGTGGGCTGTGTACGAATGGTTAATGGGAAATTTTGGCGCAGCCATCGCAGCTTATCCAGGCGCATAGCCTGAATAAGCTATATCGATCATATCGATACCTACGGAAAAGATGCACGACAATATCCTAGATCGACAATGCATTTGGCAACAAACCAAGCTTCTTCTCCTAACGCTATAAAATGTTTTGTCTGAAAAAAAAGAAGGCGGCTGTTTAATGTTTACCCATGCAACCGTACCAATGTTACCTCGGCTGGTAAAGTAAAATTACCTTGGGTGCGGGCGGCCCCGTAATCCATCAGTTGCCGGGAATCGGAAGTTGCGAGACCGGCTATTCGGGAAGCCTTCTGGCGAATATCGGACAATGCCCCAACCGCGGCATTTTGCACTGTGCTTCGCTTTTTGTTCTCTTGACGATGCGAAAATGATCATTCAGCGTCTCACAATAAGAATCCTCTTAGCAGCAATTGAGTATGGTACACACGGCAGCTGAGCTTCTTTTGAGCTGCTTCCAATCGCGCTCTGCCATTCGCTGTTGACTGTACTGGCAACCATCTTAATCTTCAGGTTCATCGGTATCCATCAGTGTCTGCTCCCGTTGGCCGTTATCAACGCCTAATCCGACAGCAGCCTCTGCGGTCTTGTGCGTGTGCGGTTCTTCCTTGAGGATTCGCAACCTGTGGTGGTGACCTCAAAGCATAAGTAATCGACGGCAATGGCAACAAATTTCCTTCTCTGAAGATCTTGCTTACCTCCTCTTATGGTTCTTCCCCTTGCGATGCGCCACTAGATTGTGTTCGTTTTCGAACCATTTGGCGCATTCCACGCAGTAGTGTTGGCCTAGACCAGGGAGGTCTTCGGCATCTTTTGTAGCCTTGTAGTCCTGTAGATGTTTCTTCGAGGCGAGATCCGAGCGGACCTGATCGTAGTCCCTGCAAGATGCAGCAATAAATGCTACGATTAGTTGACTACTTCCTCTCAATGCACAGGATCTGTCGTGCCGTACCTCGTCCGCCGCTTGGTCTTGATCCTCCTGGTAGCGCCCATTTTGATCTCTAACACGGCTACTCCAAGTGTATCTGCAATATTCTGTTTTGGCAGTCTGAAACTATGGTTGTGTTGATGTGGTGTACACCGCCAAAAAAATTCAAGGGCAGAAATGCTCGGGCGCTGATTGGACAGCGGCTGAAAGGCTAGCTAGGCGGCGCTTCCGGCTAAGGTCGGATACGGCAAGTTTTTGCCGTAATTTATGACGTTTACTCGCAATATTTACCGTACGAGCTACGTATAGTATATGAATACGTATGAACCTATGTGTGCAAGCTGTGTGTAGTATGAATTCAAGGGGCAGTATTGCAGAGGACAAGGTTGCAATTGCAGACAGATATCTTCTACGCAGAGTATTAGAAAGGGTTAACCTCGCTGGCTAGCTATCTGGCTTCTCGAGTGCGTTCGTCCGAGCATGTGTTGGTAACTGCGAAGGAAGATGGTAAAATACAGTTGGTAATGCGCGGCACTCCATTGGCAACCATGGCGAACCGCCCGCCTCCACAGTAATTTACAGACAGGAAGGAATGCTCGTATTTTTAGTATTTTACCGTATTTCGTCCCGTGCCACACTCAATTAGCAGCGTCGTGATTGGCTCGCGACTGCCACCTGCCGGAATCGCAACCCTGAACGCTGCCAAACAGCGCCAAAAACCCGCGAATTTCAATACGGGTTCCGTACGCGCCGTAACATAGCCGGGTCAAGCTCCGGTTTTAGTAACCGCCGCCAGCGTCACTTGCGCTGTTTTCCCTCATAGCAACGAAGGGCCCTTTTTTTCCACCCTGTCTTTTCTCTCCTCTTATAAACTTTCCCTCGCACCATCTCCAAGGACATCGTGTGCTCTGTTCAACTGAATGAGTTGCTGCTCTGCCTAGAGATACCAAGATGATCTCCACAAGGCTCACCCGCCTGGGTGCTGTGGTAAGTTGTCCTTCCTCCCTGCTCTCCCAGAGTCTAGTTTGCTTCGATCGCTGTGCGTACAGCGCCGCTGTCGTAGAAGCAATTGGCGTGCGATTGCTCGCTCCCTCACTTCCTTGTTGATTCTGGACTAACGGATTGTATCTCTACAGGGCACCAAGTCCCGAGTTGTAAGTGACGAGATTCTGCGCCCCCACTCGATTTCCTACAGCTCTCGTCCACCCACTGCATACTGACATAACAACGTAGCTCCTCGGTTCTCGCGGTCTGGCCACCGTGTCTGACTCTCCCCTCGACAAGAAGGTTGAGATGACCAACTGGGAAAAGGTAAGCCAAAATAATCATACCACGCAGCGAACAGAGTCAGTGCTGACGTAATTCTGCAGGGAAACTACATTAACTACAAGTATGATCTGGCGTACCTTTGCTGAAGGCTAGAACGAAAAGCCAAGCGAAATGTGAATGAAACTAATTGCGTTCATTCTATAGGAAATATGCAGAGAACTTGGCTATTGTCCGCAGCCGTCTTAACCGACCTCTTACTTACGCCGAGAAGATCATCTACTCCCATTTGGATGATCCTCATGGACAGGAGATCGAGCGTGGCAAGTCATACCTGAAACTGCGTCCTGACCGTGTTGCTTGCCAGGATGCTACTGCTCAGATGGCCATTCTCCAGTTCATGTCGGCTGGCATGCCCTCTGTGCAGACCCCCACTACCGTCCACTGTGACCACTTGATTGAGGCTCAGCTCGGTGGTGATAAGGATTTGGCCCGCGCTAATGAGATCAACAAGGAAGTCTACAACTTCCTTTCTTCTGCCTGCGCCAAGTACAACATCGGTTTCTGGAAGCCCGGCTCCGGTATTATCCACCAGATCGTTTTGGAGAACTACGCTTTCCCCGGTGGTCTGATGATCGGTACTGACTCTCACACCCCGAACGCTGGTGGTCTCGGTATTGCTGCCATTGGTGTTGGTGGTGCTGATGCCGTCGATGTCATGGCTGGTCTTCCTTGGGAATTGAAGGCTCCCAAGGTCATTGGTGTCAAGCTCACTGGTCAGCTCTCTGGCTGGACTGCTCCTAAGGATATCATCCTCAAGGTCGCCGGTCTGCTCACCGTCAAGGGTGGTACTGGTGCTATCGTCGAATACCACGGTCCTGGAACAGAATCCCTTTCCTGCACAGGTATGGGTACCATTTGCAACATGGGTGCTGAAATCGGTGCCACCACGTCTGTTTTCCCCTTCAACGACCGCATGTACGACTACCTCAAGGCCACCAAGCGTCAGCACATTGGTGACTTTGCTCGCGAGTACGCTAAGGATCTTCGCGAAGATGCGGGCGCTGAATACGATCAACTGATTGAAATTAACCTTTCTGAGCTTGAGCCCCATATCAACGGCCCATTCACTCCTGATCTGGCCACCCCTATCTCCAAGTTCAAGGAGGCTGTCGAGACCAATGGCTGGCCCGAGGAGATGAAGGTTGGTCTGATTGGTTCTTGCACCAACTCTTCTTACGAAGATATGTCTCGCGCTGCCTCGATTGCCCGTGATGCTCTGAACCACGGTCTCAAGGCCAAGTCTCTCTTCACTGTCACTCCCGGTTCCGAGCAGATCCGCGCTACCATTGCTCGTGATGGTCAGCTCCAGACCCTCGAGGAATTCGGCGGTGTTGTTCTTGCCAACGCCTGCGGTCCTTGCATCGGACAGTGGGACCGTAAGGACGTCAAGAAGGGCGAGCCAAACTCGATTGTCTCTTCATACAACCGTAACTTCACTGGCCGTAACGATGCCAACCCAGCTACTCACGCTTTTGTCACTTCTCCTGATCTGGTTGTTGCCCTGACCATTGCCGGCACCCTCAAGTTCAACCCTCTCACCGATACCCTCAAGGACAAGGATGGCAAGGAATTCAAGCTTGCTCCTCCTACTGGTGACGGTCTCCCTGCCAACGGATACGACCCTGGCCGTGATACCTACCAGGCTCCTCCTGCTAATCGCGAGTCTGTCGAGGTTGCCGTCTCTCCTACCAGTGACCGTCTTCAGGTTCTTTCTAGCTTTGCTCCTTGGGACGGAAAGGATGCTGAGGGCATCCCCATCCTGATCAAGACTCAGGGCAAAACCACCACCGATCACATCTCTATGGCTGGCCCATGGTTGAAGTACCGTGGTCACCTTGACAACATCTCCAACAACATGTTGATTGGTGCCATCAACGCTGAGAACGGCGAGGCTAACAAGGTGAAGAACGCCATTACTGGCGAGTACGGTGCTGTCCCTGCTACTGCCCGTGACTACAAGGCGCGCGGAATCAAGTGGGTTGTCATTGGTGACTGGAACTACGGCGAGGGAAGCTCTCGTGAACACGCCGCCCTTGAGCCCCGTCACCTTGGCGGTCTTGCTATCATTACCCGTTCCTTCGCTCGTATTGTGAGTATTCCCATCATTTAGTATATACCCCTTTGAGAAAACGTATCCGATACTAACAGCTCGTTTCTAGCACGAAACCAACTTGAAGAAGCAGGGTATGCTCCCTCTTACCTTCTCCGACCCAGCCGACTACGACCGCATTCCTACCGACGCCAAGGTTGATCTGCTCTGCACTGAGCTCGCTGTTGGCAAGCCCATTACCCTCCGTGTTCACCCCAAGGATGGCGCCTCTTTTGATGTCAAGCTCAGCCACACTTTCAACGAGTCTCAGCTCGAGTGGTTCCGTGACGGATCCGCTCTGAACACCATGGCCCGCAAGTCTGCAAGTGCCTAATTCAAATATACATGAAGAAGGATCGGGAGAGTCTCATAAAAAGAGGATAAACAATGAGGCCCATCCTAGATCAAACGAAGCCTTGCGATGACGATCGAGAAATGTACGGTTTGCCGGATCTCAATCGCATGGTTCCGTCACAAATCCAGCCCTGGTTCAACGATTTTACGGGATAACTGGAATCAATACGCAAAAAACAAGGTCAACCCTCGTCAAGAGCTTTTTATTTCTTTTAGTCTATGGATGGTTGGCTCATTCAATTGGTGTTCTGCATGGAGATAGCCCGTCATGTTTTATATGTCATCTATGTTCTTTTTCTTTTCAAGACTAGGTACTATAACTTGTATAACGATGATTTTTATGTTTTCATCATGATATATTATTTAGAAGTTGGAAAGTTTAGAAATCGTAGGCTAGATGACATAATCATCCGATACGATGGCGCCTTGCCGAGGTCTATGATATACTTAGTACTATACAGTGAGTCTACTCACTCGCTATTATTCTCTACACAAAATACCTACTGCCCAGGTATAAAGTCGAGTTCCATCTACGTACCATGGCTACTCAACTCGTGCCGCTTCCTGAGGTCGAGCGTCTAAGTACATCAGTCATTAGGATTCTGGCAGGAAATCCAGGCAAAGTCGGTTCTCCCGCTCAGATCCAGAACTGCTCATGCTTATCTACTAATGGCCATGTTTAGTTTACCTTGCAAGGTGCGTAGTAACGTCAGAGTGAGATGGAGCTGTGTATCACCATTTGCTGAACCCAGTTAGGAACGAATACCTATCTAGTTGGCCGCGGACCACGGCGACTCTTGGTCGATACTGGAGAAGGACTCCCCCGCTGGCCTGCGTTGCTTCAATCAGTGCTGAAAGACGAGAATGCCGTGGTCCACGAGGTGCTTCTAACACATTGGCACCATGATCACGTTCAGGGTGTTCCGGATCTACTTAAGATATGCCCACAGGCTACGGTCTACAAGCACCAGCCGCGTGAAAACGTAGAAGGGCAGACGGATATCAAGGATGGGCAGGTCTTCCAAGTGGAAGGAGCCACGCTAGAGGCATTTTATACGCCGGGACATGCTATTGATCATATGAGCTTCATCTTTAGGGAAGAGGATGCCATATTCACTGGCGATAGTATGTCTACAAGACGCAGTTCCCGTCCCTTTTTTTTTTCTCTATCTTTTGCTTTTTTATGTTTCTATAAATTAGAAGATTTCGCTAATAGTGATTGTTTGGAAGATGTTCTGGGGCATGGCACGGCTGTCTTCGAAGATCTGGGCGCGTATATTGCTAGCTTAAAGAAGATGGAGAGAGCGGTCTCTGGGCGAGCATATCCAGGCCATGGAGCGGTGATTGCCGATGCTACGGGGAAGATAACGGAATACATCAAGCATCGGCAGCAGCGAGAGAATGAGATCCTCCGCGTGCTCAAGTACGGGCGACTGGACGTGGAACCGTCCCAGCAGGAAGACGGCGCCTTATCCCCGGAGCAGCGGCTGTCGAGCTGGACGCCCGTCCAGATCGTGAAAATAGTCTACCGAGACGTGCCCGAGAGTCTCCATGTGCCGGCATCGCATGGAGTGGAGCTGGTGTTGGATAAGCTCAAGGCGGAGGGCAGGGTTGAGCATGACGGGGCGTCGGGAGAATGGCGGTTGAGGGCGCAGAGGCCTGCTCTGTAGATGCGTCTAAACGTATATATACCTAGGTGTATGGTCTAAATATGCAGTGATTCACATTCTGATGTTCTATCGTTGTCGAGGTCTGTCGGTGTAACTGTAGAAGGAAAGAAGTCGATTCGGGAAGGTTCCCACCTAGTTACCTCATTCTTCTGCCCCGCCATCAAACCTCAACCTCAACTTCTCCCATCTTTTTCTCCTTCCATCTTCCCCTTTTCCCCCCCCAAATGAAGCCGCTATTGAAGATATCTGCATTGCTTCACCCATTGTCCAGGCAATCCTGGTGCATCATCATCGACAGCATCGAGACCGAGACACTGAGAGACTGACCCCAGCCCCCCCGGTGAACAAACACAGACGTCATCCATATAACTACCTAGGTAACGCTGGTACGCCTGCTTCCCTGGTAGGTGAGAATCCCTCATGCTCCTTGCTTTTCGCTCTTCCATGGGATTCCGTCGCTGTTATGTCAATTGAGTTAGCCTCTTCTTGCCTCTCAACCCTCTGCCCCAGTTTTACCCGAACGCATCATCATTCCCTGTTTCCGCTGTGCCCAACTCGGGTTCCCCTGCGGTTGCTTGCGTCAGGTTAGCTTGGTTACTCACGAACGGTGTTATAACAGCGAAGTACTTTTTTTTTGTTGTTTCACTGCGAAGAAGCAAACCCAATCTTTGTACTGCGGAGGCTTTCTCTCCCTCGATTGAGCCGATTCTACCCCGCAGGGTCTAGGTTCTTCCAGATCGACAAACGTTCCTCGTTCCTCGTTCAACGATGTCGACCGAAAACACGCAAACCGAGGAGTCGAGGCTGCTTCTCGTTTCTAATCGACTGCCCATCACAATCAAACGCTCTGACGATGGAAAGTATGATTTCTCCATGTCTTCCGGAGGCCTGGTTAGTGGCTTGAGCGGATTGACCAAATCGACTACGTTTCGATGGTACGGATGGCCTGGATTGGAAGTCCCAGAGGAGGAGATTCCGGTGGTACAGAAGCGCCTCAAGGATGAATATGGCGCGATTCCAGTCATAATCGATGACGAGCTTGCTGATCGACATTACAACGGCTTCTCAAGTGAGTTTCTTTTTCCTTTTTTTTACCTCAAAACGTTTGATTTGCCCTTTAGTCTCTAAGATTTGTTGTTATCCTTGATAGATTCCATCCTCTGGCCACTGTTCCATTATCATCCCGGTGAAATTACCTTTGACGAATACGCATGGGAAGCATACAAAAAGGCAAACCGTCTGTTTGCGCAGGCGATTGCCAGAGATATCCAAGATGGGGATCTCGTCTGGGTCCACGATTATCACCTGATGTTGCTACCGGAGATGCTGCGAGAGGAGATTGGCGATTCGAAAAAGAATGTTAAAATCGGGTTCTTCCTTCACACGCCATTTCCGAGCAGTGAAATTTATCGAATTTTGCCCGTGCGAAACGAGCTTCTCTTGGGTGTTCTACATTGCGACCTGATTGGGTTTCATACCTACGATTACACGCGGCACTTCTTGAGTAGCTGCTCACGGCTTCTGTAAGTCGGGCGCATGTCTAAACTAAGGAATAAAGGTGTTCGTTCTAACATGTTTCTTTCCAGTGGCTTGAAGACGACTCCGAATGGCATCGAGTTTCAAGGCAAGGTTGTCTCTACCGGGGCTTTCCCTATCGGTATCGACCCGGACAAGTTCAAGGAAGGACTGCAAAAAGAGAAAGTGCAGAAGCGAATTGAGATGCTTGAACAAAAGTTTCAGGGCGTAAAGCTAATGGTAGGCGTGGACCGATTGGATTACATCAAGGGCGTTCCGCAGAAGCTACATGCCCTCGAGGTGTTCCTCAGCGATCACCCGGAGTGGGTAGGAAAGGTAGTGCTCGTGCAGGTTGCGGTGCCCAGTCGACAGGATGTGGAGGAGTATCAGAACTTGCGAGCCGTAGTCAATGAACTTGTTGGTCGGATCAACGGAAAATTCGGTATGTTCAGTCATTCGCCTTTGAGCTGTGATTTACTAACCAATAATTAAATTAATAAAGGCACCGTCGAGTTCATGCCCATTCACTTCCTACATAAATCAGTAAACTTCGACGAGCTCATTGCCTTGTATGCTGTCTCAGACGCATGCATTGTGTCTTCTACCCGAGACGGCATGAACTTGGTGGCGTACGAATACATTGCTACACAGCACAAGCGTCACGGGGTGCTGGTTCTATCAGAATTTGCTGGAGCAGCTCAGTCGCTCAATGGAAGTATTATCGTCAATCCCTGGAACACAGAAGAGCTGGCAGGCGCCTACCAGGAAGCTGTTACTATGAGCGAAGAGCAGAAGGCGCTCAATTTCTCCAAGCTCGACAAATACGTATCTAAATACACGAGTGCGTTCTGGGGACAATCATTTGTCAGCGAATTAAAGCGCATCTCAGCACAGTCGCAGCAGAAGGTTTCGCTGAGGAAAGCCTCGCTCCTCGTGCCGGGGGATTCTGCACCTGTTGTTGACGGAGATAAGAAGGCTGTTCCAGACGATGCAGTTGTGGAGGAGGAGGATGAGGAGTAGTAGTAGAGTAGAAGATAAAAGCCTATACACGGTGGCAAAATAATTAACACAGAAGGATCTGGCGTACTGATGGCGTGACGTTGGTTATGTCTTTAATTTTTGAAATACGAAGTTCTCATCCTCCATTTCGATATTTGACTCCGACTCCGTACGCCGTACGGAGTAGATATTTGCAGCAAACATTGCAATTTGCGGTGTTTGCTCGCGTTTGCTCCGGCGACAAACAGCAGATGCCGGGCTGTGATTGGCCGGTCGCAGACAAACACCTTAATTTGACTCAATATAGTTACATGTTTGCATGTTTGCGTGTTTGGATGTATGCAGTATTTGTATGATTGAGACAGTACTGACTCCTGAGTATATATATCGCCATGTCTTCGCTACTTGTGGCTTCTGCCAGAACAAAAATAAACACACAACACATCAGTAATCGTGATCCTCTTCTTCATCTCCACAATAACAATGGCCTCAATTCGACCAGGCGCAGCCTTTGCGCCAAAGTTCGCCAACTTCAACGTCCTGCAAGCTCCCTACAAAGTGGTCGACGGGCATGAGATCCGCGCAGACTTGGTTATCCCAAAGTCCCTTCCGGCCGGCAAGAAAGCGCCGGTCATTGCACGATTCCACGGCGGAGGACTGGTAAGTCGTTCTCCCCCATGCCATGGATATATATATAGTCTTACTTACACAAATAATCTCAGGTCCGCGGGGATTCTATTTATGCCGACTTTTTCCCGCAGTGGCTGCTGGACATGGCAGAAACATACGGCGCAGTCATCATTTCGGCAAACTATCGCTTCCTGCCCGAAGTCACAGGCATCGATATCCTAGATGACGTCGACGACTTTTGGGACTGGATGCATTCGGAAAACCTAGCACGTCTGTTAAAGCAGGAAGAAGCAACCTTTGAGCTTGACTTGGATCGAATCATCGTTGCGGGCGACTCGGCCGGTGGACTGCTCAGCGTCTATCTCACTCTCTCGCAGCCGGATAAAATCCGCGCTGGAACCGCGCAATACCCGTCCCTTTCTTGGGACAACCCGCCCTTGTTGCCGTCCAAGAAACCCGAGAATGCGGCCCCGGAGTCATTTATTGACGAGTATATCGCCACGATCAAACCGGGGCAGGCCGAGTCCTCCGACCTAGATCTCCAGCGTGTGCAGCTGTCCATGACCATTTCCGCGTACCAAAGAGGCTACGGACTATTTTTGCGCGGGGCCTCTGAATTGCCTCCTCAGCGTCATCCAGAGCGGCTCTATCAGCTTGCAAGGCTGGATCGGCCAGACGCGAAGCTACCTCGCGGTGGCTTGGTGATCCTGCATGGTACTGAGGATCAGGCGGTGCTGCCGGCGGCAAGCGAGCGGTTTGTTAATAAGGCGAGAAGGGCTCTGGAAGGGAGACAGGGTGCTGATAAGGTGGTTCTGGCTTTACGGCCTGGGCCCCATGGGTTTGATGTCAACGCATCGCTGAAGGAAGAGTGGCTGGCTGCGGCGCTGAGCACTGCTATAGACGCGTGGTTGGAGTGAGCGTCAGCAATTAACTAGGTAGGTACATGTACATATTTATTACTTCACTGTATATATTTTAGACACGAATCTTCTTTTTTTCCTGGTCGTAAGTGAATTCAAAATATACCTTTACCTCCAGACATATTGTAAATACTACAAATCAAAAAGAAATAATTAAATGTCAAATTCATGCTGTAGATTACTAGATTCGGTACCGGTGCGGATGCCGCCGGGACGAGGCTAAATAATCTGATCAACTTAATCTGATCAGATAACAAAATCCTCCGAAGCCAAATTCTGCAATGCGCCCGGAGTATAAAAATGGCAGCAAAGACCATTGTCCGGCAAAAAATCCATCTGCGCGACTTCAATGCCACGCTGGTCTGCTCTGTGGCCCTGCTGTTCTTCTCGGCCTTTAGTTATGGATTCAGCGACCAATCCTTCGCGTCGACACAGGCCACTCCTGCCTTTAAGAAGCAATTCGGCGACTACAAGCCCAAGACAAAGACATATGCCCTCCCGGCCCTATATCTAAGTCTGCTGAACAGCTTGAAGGCTGCCACCCAACTCATCGGTATGGCTGCTGGCTTTTTCATTGCATTGCATTGCATCCGATATCAGCGCGCAAGACTAACAAACCGTAGGCGTTATTGTTGGGAATTGGATCAGCAAGCACTACGGCCGACGATGGTGTATCTTCGTGATGAGCATTTATGCTTTGGGGAGCACTTCGGTCATTATTTCTGGGTACAGTCGCGCGCAGATGCTTGCGGGAAGGACTCTTCAGTGTATGGTCTGACGAGATCCAAGCTCAGTAGTAGTTGACTGACTAGATCGCATAGATGTCTACCTAGGCATGCAACTGGCCGTCATCCCCACCTTTCTGGCGGAGATATCTCCTGCACATCTCCGCGGTGGAACTGGAGCTCTGTACTGGCTGAGTATCAAGGTAGATGACACCATGCAGTCCATCGTTTCCTGCGGCAGAGCTGATCTTTCCAGTGCGGTGGACTGCTCGTCACGGGCATTGTCAGGGCTACCTCGAATGACAAGGGTGATATCGCCTGGCAGCTTCCAATTGGACTGATTCTGATCTTCCCTGTCGTCGTGGTAGCTCTGGTGTGGTTCATCCCGGAGGTATGTTTCTATCCTTAACGATCTCTTTTGCATAATTATTAATGCAGTCTGCCACATGGACAGTCCCCTCGCTGGCTACTTCTAGCCGATCGCCACGACGAAGCTCTGGTAGCGCTCACTCGGCTCCGCCAGACCCGAGAAGAGAAACGAAACAAAGCCCCTGTTTCCAACGAGATTCTAGCCGAGTTTTCTGACCTCTCCGAAGCGGTTGAAGACATGCAGACTGTCCGACGCAAGCACGAGACGTCGCGAATCCGCCAATCCCTGTCGATATTCAACCGCGACAACCTGCGAAGGACCTTGATCGTGGTTTTCCTCCTCTTCTTCCAGCAGTCCACGGGCCAATCCTTTGCCTCGCAATATGGCACTCTCTTTGTCGAGGCATTACATACCATCAACCCTTTCAGCGTGACCGTCGGCACCAACGCCATCGATATCGGGGGTATTCTCTGCTGCATACTTCTCGCAGACCGTGTAGGCCGGAGACCGGTGCTCATCATCTCGGCCTTCCTTCAGACCGCCGCGATGTTCACCATGGGTGGCCTCGGCACTGCAGACCCTGCAGCTTCCAAGTCCTCGGGCTCGGACTCAATCAAGGCCGGCATTGTCGCCATGCTCCTCCTCTTTTCCTTCGGCTGGTCCTTTGGATACGCGCCGCTGGCATATGTCGTGGCTGCCGAGATGCCTTCTCCGTATCTGCGCGAGTACACGCTGAACGTGGGTTACACGGTCAAGTTGATCATGGAGTTTGTGGTGTCGTTTACCTACCCGTACCTCGAGGACGCCGACAAGGATAATCTGGGCGGGAAGCTCGGCTTTATCTACGGCTCTGTGGCGTTTCTGTCTTTGGTCTTTAGCATTTTGTTTGTGCCAGAGACGAAGAACGTTGAGCTGGAGGAAATGGATGAGATGTTTACGGGGCGCGGCCGAGACGATGTCACGATTCAAAAATAAGAAATGGACTAGATAGATCAATTAGATTAGCCTTTATAGTCATATTTCCTTTTCTTATACCGACGTATAATATTATCTTCACTTCATGTAAGTACGTAGTAAGATTGTAAGAGAACTTGTAGAGAACAAACCATGCAAACACCGCGAGAAGTCAAACTCCGTCTTTGCCGCAACTGAAAGATAACTTCCAACTTTCAAGCTCGACTGTTTCTCGGACTGCTCAATTGCAGCGCTTGAAGGTCCGTTGAAGAGGGTGAAGAGAGGAAGATTCACTCCTCTTCGTCTCCGGCTTTACAGGAACCTCCACAATTGCATTGTCTCGGCATAGTACCATCACGAATAAATTTTACCGCACTCGCGACTGAACGTCAACAATATTGTTATTCAAGCCTACTAAGAGCAGAGAGGACAATATGGCACACTTATTTTTAAGGAGTAACATGCTGCTCTCATCCACAGCAAAAGCTGCGACGCGGACGCTCACAGCGAGACAAAGCTGCGTCTCTTCTATCTCTCGACGCACAATCTCGAGCACACCACCACATCTATCCAGGCAGAACCATCCTACGGAGTCGTCGAAAAACACAGCAAGGACTGCATCCTTATCAGTCACCGACACCGAACCTCTTTCTCAAGAGGGTGAGACAATCGCCGACAGCGAATCCCTTCCTGAAGAAACAGAAGAAACAGCAGAGCGCGAAATATCCCTACTTGAGGCAGCAGCTAACCTCGGCAACCCCCCCTCCCTTCGCAAATACCCCTACACCCTCAAAACCGGCACAGTAACCTCCGTGGGCCTCATGGACAAGACAGTGCGCGTCGCCTACCGCCACACCGAATGGGACCGACACATCCGCAAACCCTACCCCAAGACAACCACCTACCTAGTGGCCGACCCGCGCAACTCGCTGCGCGAAGGGGACGTGATTGAATTCTCGTCCGGAGCGCCGCGCTCGCGCCACGTCAGACATGTCGTTGAACGGATCATTGCACCCTTTGGAGAGGAGATTAGCGCCCGGCCGGCTGTTATGACCAGGGAGGAAAGAGAGGCGGAGAGGATGCTGAAGAGGGCGGAGAAATTGGCTAGGAAGGCTAGTAGGGTTGTTGAGAAGACTGTTTCTTCTTCTGCTGATGATGTGGAGGCGATCACTAAACGGTTCCTGCAGAGTAAAGATCATATGGGACGGATTCGTGCGTTGGTTCTTGAGAGAACTGCGGCTTCGTCTTGAGGCTGTTGCTTTTTTTCCTTCCTTTTCACGGATGTTTGTGTTAACTGTATTCCATCTTGTATCTCATGTCGACACATCTACATGTACATTATCTTATTCTAGAGACATCCGAAGACAAAACTCTTCCATACACATTGCTGGCTTCCAAGAATCAAGACTGAGTGTAATACCTTTGTTAAAACTTGATTGGCGATAATTTATACTATTACTAGTCTGTACATATATAAGTATACATCATCCGCCCCTTTCCCCATACTCTCTCGCCCAATCCTCGTATCGCTTCAGCCCTTCCTTGCCCACGCTCGGCCGGATGGTATACAGACTAGCTTCGAAATCCTCAAAACGAATCGGCCGAATCTGGTCCATCGGTGTATGCAGTAACGCCTCGCCCAGATTGCGCAGCGGGCCCATCGCTGCGTCTTTGGCGAGTGCAGTGATATCAGAGCCTGAGAAGCCTGTTCATTCGTTTGTCAGTTTAAGAGAGGCAGAGAGAGAGAGAGAGAGAGAGAGAGGAAAGGATGCAGTCTCACCCTCGGTAACTTTGACGAGGACTTCAATATCCTCGTTCGACATTTCATGTGTTTGATGACTGAGCAGTCGGCGCAATTGCTGCTCCCGAACGTGGTCCTCTGGCAGTGGAATGTACTGTCGACGCACGAATCGTCGTCGCGCTGCCTCGTCAATATCCCACGGCAGATTAGTGGCTGCCAGAACCAGCACACGGCTAGCATCACCACTGCCATCTTTCTTCTCGTGGCGGTCTCGTCCCGCGGCCGCCCGCTGCAAATCAGACCACTGTATTAGAAACTCTGTCTTCGACCGCCGCGATGCCTCGTGCTCTGATCCGGACGATCGTGTCGACAATAAGGAATCAATCTCGTCTACAAAGATAATAGAAGGCGCCAACGCCTTTGCAAGTCCGAACAGGGCCCGAACAAGCTTCTCGCTTTCTCCATGCCATTTCGACGTTAGCGTAGAGGCCGAAACGGAGAAAAACGTCGATTTGGACTCTGTTGCTACCGCCCGAGCCAGCATCGTCTTCCCCGTTCCTGGTGGCCCAAACAGCAACATGCCTCTGGCAGGCTCTCGAAGACCCATGAAAAGGTCCGGTCGTAGGAATGGGTATACTACAGCCTCTTTCAATGCTTTCTTTGCCGTTTCGAGCCCTGCAACATCGTCCCAATGGACCTCGTCGCCTCTGACCACTATATCGTTCATTATCTGTCGAGCCGCGTTGACATCAATACCCCTGGGCAACTTCTTCATGATATCTCGCAAATTCCGGTCTTCCTCTGGGCCCGACGAACTTTCATCACCGGAATCCTGCCCACTTGATGGTGGGGTGATTCTAGGCTTACGTTTCGGCACTGGAGGCCGACTCTTCCGTCCATCACCACTGCCACCACTACTACCACCAATGTTGGACGCACCGTCAAAAGTTGCCTCTGACTTGCGTGGCCGGACTGGTTCATCCCCGCTTACCGACGAGATAGAAGCTCGATTTGCCCCTGCAGTACTTAGCGTTCGCGGTGTCGAATGCGATTTAGGCATTGTTCTCTTCGAAGGATGATCTGAATTTTCCCCTGCTGGTACTGGTGCTGATGCTGGAGATGACGACATTGTCGGCGCTTGCGTCGCCGAGGTCGACCTGTTAAGTGGTGGTGGCGCCCTGATATTCCTCTCCGCAGCAGAGACAGGAGTTGGAAGATATTCTTTACGGTAAACTGGGTATTTCGGGGGAGGCAATGGCTTGATTGGTTTTCTGGACAATTGATCGGACGGTGCTAATGACTTTTTGGAAGCCGCCGCCGCCGCAGCTGTGTCTAATTGTGACTGGTACTGGTCCGGAAATTGAGGTTCTCGCCAGCTTGAACTTGGGATGTAATCGGAAGACGAGGGAGCAGGCCTCTGCTGGCTGCTCTTCCGGGCTGGTTCCTCACTAGATCCACCGCCGTATTTCGTTTCGTTATCTTTGCGTGCGTCCGAATCACTGGAAATATTATTGTAACCAGCGTGGCTCGCAGAGTTGCCATCCGTAGAGGGCGCTGCTGGTTGCTTTGGTCTGATCCCCCAGGCTAGACCGGCCGCTTTTGATGCCGCTGGACGAGTTTTACTGGAGGACGACTTGTGTTTCGGCTTTTTGGAGTCCTTTTGGCGGAGTGTCGTAAGCATTATTTTCCGTCTCTCGGGGCTCGAGCCACGGGATGATGTTTGAGTAAGAGGTGTGCCGCCGGGCGTAGACGGACCTGGCACTGGAGAGGGCGAAAGTTTGTGCGGTGATGCTGAGGAAGTGACTTCTCGATAGCTGTGTTTCCGCTCGAGAGACACAGGCGGCGGGGTCACTGCCACGCCAGGCGACACTGCAGCCGATGGTCTCACAGGGAGGGACGGGGGTTTCGACAAGTCCATGTAGTCGACAGCCGGTATGGTACCATTGCCAATGTAACCGGGCGGGTTACTATTGTTACTGCTATTGCCGTTTGATGGCCGTTTGCCCTTTTCCAGTTTGAGTGGTCGTGAAGTCTGCTTTGAAGGTTCTTTCTCCTCGTTATTACTCAGAGCACTGCCCTCCTCCGTCGTAGAGGCATCTTTCCTGCTTTCCTGCAGGGCCTCGAGTAAATCCACTCGTTCTTTGCATTGCAATTCCAGCTGCCGGAGAGACTCCTGGAGAGCCTTTTCTGTCTCGGATCTGGGAGCGTAATTTGGAGGCACGCGGTATGCATTATGATAGTATATGGTTTCGAGGGCGGAGCGCCACGAGCGAAGGGCTTCGGACTCGTTATTCTATTACGGAGGGGAGTCAGTATTATATCTCTATATGCTAGATTTGCGCTAGAAGTTAGTCCGCACCTGTCCTTCGAAATACACGGCCGTAGAGCACAGCAAGTAGCACTCATCGTACGTCTTCTGCATGGAAGACGAGGGCTTTGAGCGCATCATCTAGAAAGGGACTGCGGACACGAGCTCGCCATAGGCTTGCCGAGTAATTGATTGATCGATTGCGGCCGGTTAGTGGTGGCTAAACGGGAGGTAAGGATGAGGAGGGGTGTCGTGTGTGAGGGGAGATGAGATATCAGCAGGAATGGTGGCTGCGGACGCCGGACGGAGAGCAGACGCAGGAATCGAATGGTTGACTGGAGGAGACGCTTCTCCGTGATGCAGAAGCGCTTGCGAGAGTGTGGCTCAGCGAGATGGTAGTGAAGACTCGGGCTGAGTCGACGGCCAGAGGTTGGAGTGTCGTTTCTGTCTCGCGTGACGTCGTTAGCCCAAGAATACCGCTGTAACAGATGTATACTGTCGACTGTCGGCTTTAACTGTCAGCCGTCATCTAGCATTGACAGAGAGTATGAGGCAGGATATTATAGCATAGCACTGTCATCCTATGAATATTTTGCACATGCGTAAGGAAAATAGAAAATAATATTAAATCTCAATGTGTAGTTATTCCGAGGTAGGTAACGTCCTGTAAATACAATACGGGACAGCCCAGTCGCCGGCAAATACTAAGCCAATCGCAGGATGACGTAGTGAAATCGCCGTACGTGACACCGTAATTACCGTACTGACAGTCTCTTGAAAATTTCACTCCATCCGAACTTTTACAACGGTTGATACTACGCACTTGATACTAGATAGAAAGACAAGAAATAGAGGACATTGAATATATCCTGCATTACATAGGTATATATTTGATCCCTCTCCAATACTAACACCTAGAGAGGAAAAACAAAACTGCCGCATATCTATGAGTACATAAAAACGTTGGAACACGAACCACCTACCTATACCTGCGGTCAAGACTCTTATGCCAGGTTCTTTGATTAGAAAAAAAAATAATATCTCTCTTTTTTGTGGTTCTTCGACCCCTTCAACGCCGGAAAATAGAAGCTGCATCAGCCAACGGCAGATCCCAAGCAAGAACCAGAAGAGTAAGCCTCGATGCGCACGGGAGACACGCCAAACAAGATGGTTGTTTAATGTTGGAAATAGGATAGTAAAATAAACACGTCGAGAAAGCCTCTTCACGTATTTTAAAAAGAAAAAAAGAAGATGGGAACAAATATACATCGCTGGAATGGAATGTTGATTTTAGTAATGATCACAGCCGTTTGTCTAGGGGAATGGTGTGAGAAGGTCGGACAGTCGAGATTTCTCCTCTACTTCTTCCGCGTGTAGATGTTGAGTTGCATAGGAGGATAAACGGGAGAGATGAAGGGCAGATGATAGAGATCGATATTCGATAAGCGAGGGGACAACCAGGCAGTGAATTTATTGATCCGTCATTTGGTTTTTGAAGTAAGCTTTGGCCATTTCATAAGAGGTCCTTTGCAACAATTTAGTCAGCATGTCTGTGAATACAAGTCAATGTGTCAACTCACCAGCAAATCGCAGTGCTGGGCATGGTCGAGATAATGCGAGGTCGCAGTCCGCGCAGGAAACCGGCCCATCCGAACTGACGCTTGATAATGGCAGCAGCATTGAACAACCCTCGCGCAGAGCGGATCTCCTGGTCTGTAGCCAGCCCCCGCGTTTGCAACAGCGTCTTTATCACGTCGAGCGGCGTGGTGATTGCAGCAGCCACCGCGCCAGCGAGGCCACCCGCAATACAATGCGTGAACGGATCGTACTCGTTCTTGGGATTCATCACCTTCGATATCGACTCGTAGGCCACGAATTGCGTGGCTGTGAAAGGAACGGTCATGCTGAGAGTGGTCGGGTAGGAGACGTAGAAAGCCTGGAGACCTTCGGTTCGGTAGACTGTCCTTGCACACTGTGCGAGTGTCTTATGAACGGAGCCATGGACCTGCATGCGCTGTTTGATGACTATTGGACATTAGTACTCAGACAGACTTGTGGATTGAGCGAGTGGTCATAGAGTGCATACCATCAAATGGGTTCATGAGGGCGTCGCTAGCAATTGTTGCACTTGCTCCGCTTAGAGCTGAAGATTTTAATTCCAAGTCAGTTTCCGCAAACCTTTTTACATTCTGAATAACAATCCAAGAAAGGAAAAAGAAAAAGAGCGCCTACCTGCAGCAAACGGGTGATGTCCTTCGGCGTTTCCACCCGCAAGCTCCTTCACAGCTTCATATGTTCCGAAATAGACGGCATGGGCAGGACCAGCGCCCACAATCACGCTCGAGACACCTTTCCACAACGTCCTCCAGCCTTCAATTCGATAGATGGTAGACACCGCATTCGTGATGCCGGTATAGAGCCCGCCCGATGTCGGATGTAAAACCTGCATTCGAGTCTGAAAGCAGCAGGATGTGAGTTGGCTTTTTCTTCTGATGTAATTTGCTTTTGATGTTGTGTACGTACCTTGAGCAGATCAACGGGATACATAACCGAGTGTTCCTATTAAATAAAGAATAATATAATATCAGACCTCCGTCTCTCCACAGCAGCAGCAGCAGGAACCAAACATACCGCAACGCCCGCGAAAGCACCGGCTAACATATTGTGACCCAAGCCATAATTCGAAGGAAGAGCTTCATACCTGTCACGTTACAAAGTCAGCAACAGTCTTTTCTTTTTTTTTCCCTTTTCAATCGGGCACATCTATGATCTTGCAGACACAGCGGCAATCCCCAATGGCAGCCGCAGACAGAATCCACACGCAACAACAACAACCCCAAGAACCAAGAACAATTGACATACTCGTATTCCTGTCCTGGAATGTGTTCCGCCATCCGAGCCGCGAATAGCTCTGAAGGCGCAGGGCCGGAGCCGCAAGCTCAAGCTCAAGCTGACTTTTTTTCTTTTCTTGCCCTTTCGATGACGTGGAGGAAAATACGAAGAAAGAAAAGGGAAGAATGGGATATCCAAAAAAAGAAAAAGAGACCTGGTTTGGAGAGGATGGACAGAGAATAATAAATTGGCGGAGGGTAAAATACGGACCCTTCTCAGGGAGGATAGGATAGGTAGAGCTCTGATGGGAGTTGTGCAGGTTCAACTTTGAAGTTGGGAGGTGAGGATTGGTTCTGTAATATACGTATTGAAGTATTCATTCGTATTGTTCCGCCGAGTACACCGGATACCGCTGTATGCATACACCCCTAGGTACAATACATATTGCATGGCCACGTCGACAACAATCCCTAAACATCTTCAGGAAGGCTTAGTTCATATACTATATAATCCAGGTATAATATACAAATCTGCTGAGATATAAAGTGCAAAATAGCTGTGGATGACTGCAAATACGTTTGTTACCAGCAGGTATTTCCGCCGTTCTCCGGCAATAACCAAGTATACCTACCTAGGTAGATATATCGGATTTCATGGATAGTCTTCTAAAACATTCTGCCTAAGATCTTTCTTTTCCCTTTTAGGCCTTTACGCACTGTGAAGTTCTTATCGGTCTTCTCGAGACGCCGGCCCGGCCTGCCCAAGTAGGCAACTACGCCCTAATTTCCGCAGTATGTAACCAATCTGATCTAGGTATGGAGGATAGGACTCGAGCAGGTCGGAGTGACTTAGATCGTAACGTGTAGAGTCGTACAGCATACGTATGCTACAAGTCAATGCTGCTCGAGAAAAGAAAGCGGACTCTGATATTCTACGTATGCAGTCAATCATTACCACACATGATCGCTGGAATAAACATGAACAAACACAAACTGGCTTGAATCGAAGACAGATATCGCAGAGAGATACGGAAATAATGCTAGTCATTTCGTTTGTTGAACTACTATATTTCGACGTTGAATTTCCATTCCCCTAGTCAACGCACGTTAGTCCTGGTCCAAATCGTATTTTCATCATCCAAATATGTGTGTACTCACGTTGCTTCAGGTTCTCCGCTGTATCGCTGAGCAAAATCACCCGTCGCTTATTGCAATATGCCGTCTTGTCGAGAATGTCGACTTTGAGCTCTGCGAGTTCTGCAATCGGCTTTTCGAACATCTCGCTCAGCGACTCAACTGCCATCTCCAGGTCCTTCTGGTTGTCCTCAAAGATCTCCGTGAGATTGTTCCGTGCCAGGTAGTACGCAAATGCGTACGTCCATTTCAGCGTCTGTCGGCACTGCTGAAGCGCCTGCGAAGCCGTGTCCAGGAACTGCACTTCAATCCACGACATGCCCGACTGCGACTGAAGACTGGTCATCTTCTTCTCCGTCTTGAGGTACAAGTCCTTGTCGAGCTTGGCCGACTGCTCGTGGTTGGCGTACCGGTTGTAGTAGTGCAGATACCGTTCAAGAGAAGCGCGCGATTTCGCCTGCGCATCGCGAGCTTCCGATCCCGACTTTTCCGTGTACCGATTGCAGTTGTACCAGCTGGTTCCGTGCTCTGACCACAGTCCCATGCACATCCAGCAGAACTCGTATCTGCATTTGCGGCATGTCATGTGGTTGCACCCGCCGTTCTTCTCGATCGTCGAGAGACATTTAGGGCACTCCTTCGTATTAGCCGAAATCCAGTTGGCCGTCTCTGAGTCGTCCTCGCATTTCTTCAGCCACATCTTGACCAGCGAACAAGGCGGCGGCTGGTGGTCATTGAGCCCGCATCCGAAACAAAAACTATGTTTGCATGCACAATGCACTGTAGGCACAATCTTATTCAGATCCCTAGCTTTGACTCCGCAGTCTACCGCAAACTCGCAGTTTGGCGCGGGACACCATTTGAGATTGTCTTTGTCGTCGACATATGTTCGATTTAGTAGCGTTTGATATCTGTCTCAAGAGTCAGTTTTTAAACAAATGGAACAACACCACACAAAGAAGTAGATCAACACAAAGGAGTAGATCAACGCCCTAGTTACCTGTCTTTGAGGTCATCAGTCACCAGTAAATCCAGCGACTTCGAGTCTACAATCCGATGGCAATGATCCTGGGGACACTGAATTCTCGCCGCTTCGCCTTCTTCCTTGATTTTCTGTTCGAGATAATGTCTAAAACAATCGACGCAGAACCGGTGGCCACATCGCATCGCATATGTTTCCAAATCGTCGTCGTCCTCGCAGCAAATCGAGCACATAAACCCAGGGACCGTCTCTGTCTTCGGATTCGCGTCAAAGCTATGTCCCAGCCCGGCCTCTTCTAATAGCTCTTCCGCCCGGTCCATGTACGACTCTATCAACTTTTCCCTATTCCATCGCGCAAATCGCAGCAAAATGCCAGCAGACTCCGGGGGCAGGCCAAGAACCGAAGAGACTTCTTGTATCTGATAGTTCTGTTCGCGGTCGATATCGGCCGGGCTGAGTACTTTGAAATCCACCTCATATGCCTTCTTTGTCCTTTGCACCAGATCTTTGTCGTAGGAGAACCCGATGTCGAACTCGTCGCCAAAGTCTGTTACCACCAAGCAGGCCAGTCAGTCAGTCAGTCCGCTCACCCACTCGGATGTAAGTAACAAGTGACAAACCTTCGCCTAGACTCTCGTCGTCACTATCCTGTGTATCGAGAAAGTCCTCCTCACGACTGGAGACATCCGTCATGAAATCGTCGTCGGAATCCATGCTTCGAGCGGGCGTGGGAGTGGTCGTGGTAGGGGTCACGATGCTTGTTCCCTGTTTACTAAGCGAGGGGGCGAGGCTCTTATCTGCTTCCGCTTTTCGTGTTCTGGGAGCTGGTGCCGGTGCTGGCGATGGCTGGCGTCGTCCTTGGACACTCCGTCCCAGCGGTAGCGTCTTTTGGTGCTTTGCAGTGTTTGCTGATGTGTGTTGGTCGTCTCCAGGGGTAGTGGTGGTGGTGGTGGTGGTCGTCGCCGCCTCCTCGGCTGCCTTCCTCTTTCTCGTGATAGGAGGCGTGGTGAAGGTATTGAGGGGTATTCAGCAAAGGGGTCAATATCCTCTACTCTCCTTCTAGACAGAGAGTTATCGGCAGTAATGGCTTGTCAGAGTAGAACGCTGGAGGTCAGCAACCGAACAGACGGCGGTACAAGTGATGCTGTGAGAGCAGACGAGACGGCGGCAGGGACGAACGACCAGCGAGAGACAGGATATGTTGGGGTGACTAGTGTTGGCGCCTTGGAGCAGGGAGATTCTTATATTGGAACAGAAGAAGTGAGAGAGAGAGAGAGAGAGTGGGTGAGAGTCAGAAAGTGAGTGACGCCGACAGAGAAGGAAGGGGTGGGGGCATTAGTCAGGTGTCAGATTTCAGTGCCTGGAAAACATGGCAGCCCTAAGCCGATCGATCGGATACGGTATCGATACGGCCCCGGTACGGCGCGGTATTTTATTTCATCGTCATTATTTTGCTTTGACTTCATGCATGGAATACAGTTAGTTAGTTAGCAACTGCAGGGATCTACTAGCAGACACCACGGCTACCTAGGTACCAGGACAATGATGTGACATTATATATCTACAGATAGAACACCGAAAGAACATCACTCATCGCTGTCTTCTTCTTCTCCCCCCTCACTCTCACTCTCCTCCTCGTCCTCGTCTTCCTCATCCTCATCCTCACTGTCATCATCCTCCTCTGAGGCATTGGCCAACCAGTCCACAAACTGCTGCGCCTGAGCACGCACCTGCTTCATCTCCTCCGTGCTGTGCGAGCGTTCATCCGCCCACCATGCCTCAAACGCCTCCTCTTCGATGATGTCAAGATCATACAGCTCCTTTGCTGCGAAAAGCAGGATAGTATCCCCCTTTGCCCGATGGACCAGATCCTGCTGGATCTGCAGTAGCAAGTCTATCTGGTCTGTCTTGTGCGCTTTGTTCTTATCAAACAAACTGCGCTCGACGACATCCTTGTACCGACTGAACACGTCGTGGACAGCGTCTCCCGCGCTCTTGCCTGCCTCTGTCACTAATTGCGAGATGCGTTTCATGAACGACGACGCTACCGCACGCCGTACTTGGTGATCTGATGCGTTGGCGCTCATACGTAGACTGACCAGCTCGAGCGCCACCACGTCGGCCGAGACGCCGTCACGTATACTGTCGAACAGGTTATTCGATGCGTCGTGCTGGAAGTGATCGTGGTCGTCATCGTCTTCGGAAACGGATGTTCCGAAGCTGTCGCTCCGCTGGCCATGCGAGTAGTCGTCGTCGGCTGACATTTCGCTGGACAGCGTCGAAATGGAGTCGGTAGAGAGAGCCAGTTTAGCCATGTTGTAGACTTGATATGTCAGCCATTTCACTCCTGATAGAACTAGAAAGAAAGAAAGAACCTACCCAAACCAGAGGCTTCACTGCGGACGTCCTCCTCGTCCTCGTCTTCATCCTCTTCAAGGACATATTCATAGCCCCGGCCCTGCGCACCAACAATCTTTCCGTCACTCGCAGGCACAGAGCCATCCTCGCGCGCGGCAATCGTAACTCTCGTCCCCTCGCTCACCGTAACCCCATCCGAAATCTTCACGCCAAAGGATAACAAAACATTAGGCTCGACTCGACAATTATCACCCACCACAACATCCTCCGCCACAATCGCCTGGCGAAGCTCGGTGTTGTCCCCAATAACAGCCCCATCCCAGATATAAGCCCCATCAAGGATCACATTCTTGCCTATTTTGCAATTCCTGCCCAGCACCGAGTTCGTAACTGTCGTTCTGTCTCCAATGCTGGTCCCCTGGCCAATCACCGTTCGTCGTCCAACTATGCACGACCGCGCGAGTATAACTCCCTGTTCTTGGTATATGCCGCCTCGTCTCAGCTCGTATGTATGGCCGGGAAGCAAATTAGTGTCTGGGCAGAGCGGGTACGTCCACCGCGATACAATATCCTTCGTGATAGCATCATAGGCCTTCAAATTCCTCACCCGAGCCGCATAGTGCTCCTTGATAATGTGCGTATGGATTGTCTTTCCGTTTAATTCATAATCCTTCAAGACACCGTACAAAAAGTGTTTGCGCGGAGCTTGATAGTCGAAACTATCCGACCACAAACTCAGCACATCCGGCGTGCAGATATCGACATTACAGTCTATCAGATCCTGGCGAATATCAATCTCCGCATGGGATGTGATTATCTCCGTATCAATAGTCAGCCGGGCCGGCGTCGACGTGTCATGGTGGTTAATCTCCTCATAGTGCAGACAGCGGTCTTTGGTGGGATCGACCACAAACACCGGCGAAACGGAGGATGCTTTGGTGCGATGCCGCGCACCGGCCTCGCGAAGCACCATGGTCATGATGGCGTTTCGGTCTGTCTGGCGCCGCGCCTTGTGTTTTGCGAGTGCTTCGTCGATAGGGAAATTGCTGATGACGTCTCCGCTGACCGCGATGAAGTCGCCTGTTATGAGGTGTTTGCCGTCTAGGTCTCGCATGACGTCGCCGATGGAGGTTGATGTGGACTTGAGAAATGTGAGTTTCTTGAAGGGTGATGACGGTGCCTTCCATCTTGAGGAGCTAATAAGTATAGACGTTAGTCTATACCCTTTAACAAAGTTAGAAACGACAACATCGGTATAAACATACCTGATATGTTTCTCCAGTATATTAGAGTGCGCCCCTCCGTAAAGAAAGACCTCTTGCACGCCCGCATTGGCGAGGAACTCAAGCGTGTACTCGATCAAGGGCGTATTAGCCAGCGGCAGCAAACACTGTACACAGTCAGCTACCTCGTTGGCCCAGCAAGTCAAGAAATAAGAACCAATGCTATATACATACCCTAGGCTTTTCCAAGGTAAAAGGTTCAAATCTCGTCTCGAAGGTATCAGCAAATACGACAGCCTGGAGGGTCTCTTCAACCTCATCTGCCGTGTTTCCTTTTTGTTTCGATGCCCCTCCTCCTCCTCCGCCGCCGCCTTTTTGCTTCGCAACCATAGTGCGTACTTTTGCTTAGATAGGTAGGTAATGGGAGATTCCTATAGATTCGATACCGGTAGAGGACATGGAAGTTACTTGGCGTCGTCTGCTGCGTATCGGGCTGGTAGAGCTCCTTCGATGCGGGGTCGATGCGAGATGGCTCGAGCTGTGAATCCAGATATGTAAATAATAATCCTGGACGAAAAAGAAGCAATTCCCGCAGAGAATTAAAAAGTGATCGATAGTCAGTCTATAGCAGGTATCAAACAAAGGAGGAAAATACCCAAAGTATCAGCGCAGTATGAACGGCCGGCGATAATTTTGTCAATTTTGTTTAATTTAATTATCCGGCAGAAAACCAGCACAAGGCGGTGTGCAGGAACTGGATAGTAGATACCTGAGGCATGAATACATACCTGAGGCATTCAAAAAAGAGACACCATTCATGATTGCAGCCTCGTCCCTCAGGCAGCCATCGTAGCACAAAAGGATGCGGCCAGAACGTTCGTCGTCCCAAGGGCCGCAAGTCTGGCCCGTTCCGCGAGTTTCTTTTCTTTTTTTTTAATTCCCCCTTGGGGGAAGAAATCACTACGTACGTCGACGCTCCGTTTCTTACATCCACACATTATACTAACCAAATTAGGACATGTCTTGGCGGCTATTCCTATTTAGGGCTATATAAAACCTCAGCATCCACCTCTGGTATGCTTCATACCTAGTTAGTACCTAGATAATTCGTACACGTCTCAGGTCTGTAGCATAGACTGACTGCATAGTAACTACGCATCTCTAACTAACGATTCTGCTTTAACTATACGTTTTATAAAGTCCCAAGGAATAGCTGCCAAGACGTATCCCAATTGGGTTAGCACGGGTGTGGATGCACAAAGTGGGAGCGTGGACATAGTTTTTAGTATGATCTGATCTGATCTGTCTAGTTACACGGTTAATTCTATAATTATCCGTACACTGGTCTAGATTCGCAGCCTAAAATGTCGCGGACTGGCCTGGCCAGCGTTGTTCCTTGTCCATTGACTACTGTAGGTAGTACGTACCATGTACTAGGTACTTACGACCATGTACTCCGTACGAGGGAGGCGTCACTGGATCAGTAAGATTAATATTTGGCATTGTGAAAATTAGAAAAAAGAAAAAGCCAGACACGTCTCCAGTATTCAATCAACCAAAAGGGAATGAACGAAAAGAAGAAAAAGAAAATACTACCCAGGTATATGAACTGAACCGCCGCCTTTCTTTTAAACAAAAGAAAAATAGTAAATGATAGAGCCCCGACGGAGAGGAGGAAAGACAGAGGGACCGACAACTCCTTATGCGCCCATGTAATGTTATGTCTTGTCTTGTCGTGTTGTCCGTCCAGGAGAGACATTAATCCAAGACGGGTGCAAGAGGACTGGGACAAAGGAATGCAGAAGAAGAAGAAAGAAAAATGAGCATGGCCGTACATTCCACGACAAGTGTGGAAGGAAAATCAAAAACAAGTTATCTAAGACAGTCAAGCTAACCGTTCTGCTGTCCAGCTATTTGTGGAATCATCTGCGGATTCGGATACACCCGCTGGCGCTTTAGCTTAGCAAAGCTCGCTTCCGGCGCACTCGACATATCAGAGACTTGTCTCCGGTGTTGCACGCGAGCGGGGGGTTGGCTGAGCGCCGTTGGGGCAGCCGTCGCATATTGGACCCCATTTGGGTCAATTGTAAATGCCGTCCCTGTAGGAGTCATTGGTTGCATGTATTGCGGAACCTGTTGCACATTGAGATGAGCCGGCGACATTCCCTGGAGCTGCCCCGGAGATTGCCAGTTGTTCATGGATGCCGCGGGCGACTGTCCAGGCGAACTGTCTTCCTTGATGGATTGCGCCGCGGAGTTGTGCGCCGTCATGGGCGTGGCCGAAACTGTGTCTATTGTTGTGGTAGGAATAGTCTTCAAGTGCATCAAGTGTTTTTCAAGCATGTCGAGAAGACTCTTTCGTGTAAAAGGCTTGGGCAAGACGTCGTCCATGCCTGTGAGAGTATCAGAAAAGAGTCCATTAGTCACGGGCTATATATATAGACATACCGTGTTGGAAGTATAGTTCAATGTCGTCCTTGCGAATATTCGATGTCATAGCGATGATTGGCGTGCGGTCAAACTGGCGGATAAGATGGCATGCAGACACGCCGTCTAGATTCGGCATGATGATATCCATTAGAATCAAATCAAATCTCTTGCCCGACTGCATCTTATGGACAGCTTGCAAGCCGTCGTACTGATTGCCGTTAGAACGTTCAAAAGAAGAAGAAGAAAAAAAGTTGGGGAGAAACGAGGCATACAGCGTTCTCAATCTGGCACTTAAAAGATCCCAGGAATTTACCACCAATCTGGCGACAAGTATCGTCGTCTTCGACAAGTAAAATGTTGGGTTGTTTAATCCACCCCGGATTGACCAGAGCGTTCTTCTTGCGATTCTCGGGAAAGGCGCGTCGCGGATCAATAGGCTCAGCAGCCAGCTCTTTCGCCGGGACCGAGTATGGAACGTTGTTCATATGCTCGCTGTACATCGGATCGATGCCATTTGTTGTGCCCACTGGGTAAACGACAGTCTCCAACTCTCCATTCATCTTGGCATAGCCGGAGCCAGCGGAATTCGGCGCCCTGGGGATGCCGTTGCGCATACCAGAAGCTAGCGGAGGGGTCGCAGCAAGTATTTGTGCCTTTGTGGGATCATTCATGCCGTCGAACTGCAATACATTTGGCGCCATCTGCGCATTCATTTCGCTAAGGATTTTGGATGCCTGCTGCAACGGCGAGGCTGGGAGGTCGTCGGCGGGGTTCGGGTTGACGGTCGAGCCATCGGGGGCTGTAAACGAGCCGTTGGCGCGACTGTCACGACGATGTCGAGCATCAACAGTAAACAAGTAGTTCATGAAGTTATGGATGACACTCTCGTGCTGAAGCATGGTCTTTTGCAGGCGTAATACTTCCTGCGTGATCATCTGCGTGTCGACGGAGAGCTGGGCGTTGCGGTCGCTCAGTTGCTGGATTTGCTGCTGTTGCGCGATGATCTGCGAGTTCATCAAATCAATCTGCTGCGTCGGGACGGAGTCTCCGCTCATCTGGACGGACTTGCGAGGCGCGGGCGCCTTCCTTCGAATATTGTCCAGCGAGTCCTTGTTATTAGCCTTGAACTCTGGATGCTTGAATTCCCAGGCCTAGTAATTCATGACCGACCATAATTCCCTTGATTAGCATCTTTTGCGACCACATTAGGAGGCATTCTTCACATACATTGGGACCATATGGCGACTGGCCGGTTTCCTCGTTGTTCTGGCGCACTTTGTGGAAGTCATATTTGTTGAGCTGGCGCACAAAACTGGCGAAGTTGCTGTGCTTGAAATGCTTGGGGAGGATGGTCTTGGTGAATTTCTCGCACTGTTCGCAGGAGATTAGCCAGGTGATGGTATGTATTCGTGAGAGCTAACATTACCTCGAGCACTACAAAACTGTCGTTCTCGTCCCCCCAGCGAACAATGTCCGAGTACGACGGATCCTCCAGCATCCTGCAGTCGAGGATATCAGCCAAACGGTCCTGGCGATCGCACTGACAGCAAAAGCAACGTGACGCGAAAATAGGAAGCAGTCGGGGGTGGCCCGAAGGGGGAGGGGGGGAACCTACTTGTATAATTTGCGGACCTGTATTGAATTTTCGAGGAGACATGCATGCATTAGCCAGGGTTCTTCACGCAGCATAATAATTGCTTTTTGTTTTTCTTCTCTTTCTTTCTTTCCTTCTTTTCCGGTGGTCTCTACTTACAAAGTCGCTAGAGTTGCCAGCAGCGCTGGACCCGGTGGTTTGGCCGTCCATGCTTTTGGGGGGGGGGGGGGGTGTGAGTCGGGATAAAGAGGGAAATAAAGAGAGCAGCAGCAGAAAGAGAGAAACAACTGGAGGAGGCGGCGCGGGCCCGGCTGAGTCGCTGACCCAGCTCGATTTTTCTCTCTGGTGTCTCTCTTGTGAGAATCAATAGGAACAAGAAACGAGAATAAAGTGAGTAGAATAAATAATACCTAAATAAAAATAAAATCAAGTCAAATCAAATAAAAACGAGAAGGGTGTACACTGTAGAGGAGAGAAATGGGCAGAGGACGGCCCGATTCGATAATGCTGGTCAAGTTGGTCAACGAATCTGACAAAGTCCCTCGTTATCGATTACCGGACAGAGACGACAGAGGAAATACGGCGAGACACGGCAAGGAGGGGGGTTTGGCGGAGGAAGAAGAGGATTGGTGAGAAAGTCTGGTGGAGAGAGAGAAGAGAGAGACACAGCAAAGTTAGCGGAGTGGTGCCTCGCTGCCTTAAAAGATACTACAGTGACTATGTAGGTAGTATGTACTTTACTACTAACTAGCAGTCTCACACTGCTGTAGTAATTAAATAATTGCAGAAGTAGGAAAACAAATAATGCATTTAATGTTTTATGTAGGTAGTAGTAGTAGTAGTAGTAGTAGGACTACGTAGAGGGGCACTCCACCATGTTTATTGTTCCATGTTCGCGTCTCCTCAGGTTCGCTGTAGAGTGTCTGAGCGCATAGTCATACTGCAAAGGGACGATTGCCTCGGAATCGCTTCTTCCGGCTGTACTAGACTAGCATTTTATATGTACCTAGGTATATAATTGTACACCAATTTCCAAAATTCGTTGCGCTTACTGCGGGCTGGCTGCAAAAGATGCCACATTATTAGGATCCTTACAATGGCGTTATATACTCGACAGCACGCAACACTGCCTCTGGTCTTTCCAGCGGAATCAAGTGCTTCACGCCGTCCACCACGGCAAAAGTCACCGCAAACCCGCGCGCAGAAAGAGCGTCGACGACCTCGCTTCTCACCCGGTCTTTCTGCTCAACCACATCCAGCTCGCCAGCCAGCACACTGATTTTGATCCTACTACTAGCAGCACCGTCTCGAGAACAGGCCTTGTCCAACGCAGCAACAATATCCTCCTGCATGCCATGCAACAGCCAGCCTTCGGTAGCGAGCTTGCTCCCCGCAAGACTATCCCTGACGATCATCGACACATCGTCCTCTGCAAGATGCGTAGAGAGCACGTTCTGCACCGTCCACCGAACGGACTCTGCGCTGCTGTAGGCCCGTCTTTGCTGCTCGCCCATTTCTGCAGGCAAGAACAGGGGCGTCGGCGGTGCAGGAGCCACGAGCACCAGGCCCTTAATCAGCCCTAGAATAGCGTCAGGCGCTTTCCCCAGCGCTGCAAGCGCGACTTTGCCCCCCATGGAGTGGCCAATAAGTACGATTCCGTTCTGTACCATCAGGTCTGCCGTTGCCGAGTGCGCTTGGAGCTGCTCCAGCACAGAGACGAGGTCGGAGGCATTCGCGGTGACTGAATAGTCGTCAGATGCTTGTCCCGGCCCGGTTGATGATGATTGGCCCCATCCGCGGAAATCGAGCGCCACGCTGGCGTACTTGCTGCTCAGGGACCAGGGGGATGCGGGTGAGGTGAGCTTGTACCATGTCGAGCTTGAGCCGCCCCAGTAGTGGAGGAAGACCAGGAGGGGGGACCTGCTGGAGACCGAGGGTTCCCTGACGAGGCGGGCATGGATCACCGTGTCTGGCGAAGTCTGGAGGAAGAGCGATTCCATTGTCTCTTTCCACGATACCTAGGTACCTAGGTACTCTCTAGAAGCATATATACATGTATATTATGCCTGCATACAACTTAATTCCTTGAAGGGATCATACTGTATACCTACCTAGGTAGGTATAACTATATAACTATACCTGAGCGAATGAGTCATCGTGATTACACAAGAATCCAGGCAGCATTCTTACTAATCCGGCTGACCAAGAATGCGGAATTATTCCTTTGCTCTTTACCAAGGAGTCAAGGACCTCCCTAAGTGCCCAGGTAGTTGGCGGCATCAGAGTGTATAACTAAAATATTTAACTAAAATATTGGATAATACCTATATTAGTATTGCTGGATATGTGTACTAAGTATGTACTGTGTGTACTCCGTGCTATGTTGGTTGTACTATACCTAACTAGAGGTACGAGTAGTTACAGGGAATGACGACAGAAACTCCGCTCCGAGATCCTTCCGCAACAACACAACAACACAACATCATCTCAACACAACACAACACAACACAGAACTTCCCATTCTGTGAACAGACACACCATGTTCGCCTCCCGCCGCCTCGCAGCCACCGTGCCGGCCAAGCTCGGTGCCCAATCGGCCCTTTTCCACGCAACTCGACCAGCCTTCGTCAAGGCCGGAGATGCCATTCCCAACGTCGACCTGGTCGAGGGCTCGCCCGGCAACAAGGTCAATCTGTCGAAGGAGCTGAAGGGAAAGGGCGTGATTATCGGCGTTCCAGCTGCTTTTAGTGCGTTTCGATGATCTGAATGCTTAAGCCTTGCGGTGTTTTACGGCCTACCTAGGTCGGGAATGACTGACTAGGCTGTCAACCAGGTCCCGCCTGCTCGAGCACACATGTCCCAGGGTATATCAGCCATCCCAACCTCAAAAACGCCGGGGACGTCTTCGTGGTATCAGTAAACGACGCCTTTGTGATGAAAGCCTGGGGTGCAAGTCTAGATCCTACGGGCAAAAGCGGCGTACGCCAGACTTCAGACTCTTAAAAAGAGAAACGAAAAGCCTAACTCACAATTGGCAATGTAGATTCGGTTTCTGGCTGATCCCGCCGGCACCTTCACGGATGCGCTAGAGCTGGGGTTTGACAGCGCAGCGATCTTTGGGAACCAGCGCAGCAAACGATATGCACTGGTGGTTGAAGACGGCAAGGTTAAAGAGGCCTATGTCGAGCCTGACAATACCGGCGTTAACGGTATGCAGTCTTTTAATACCCATTTACTATATAGTATACGGACAAGCTAACTGCGTGTGAATAGTCTCGGTTGCGGAGAAAGTCCTCGCTTAGGTCATTCCAAAGTTGGCAACCATAATATGTATATCTCGGAGATCTCATTTTGACGCGTCTATACCTAGGTAGTTACATACTGCAACAGATCAGTCCATTTCATGACTTATATTATGTGAAATAGTAGAGTAGAATACACAGCGGAGACAGCCCGGCTGTTCTCCGCTTATTTATCATAAGTTCAAGCTCGCTCCTCCTGCAGCTTCTGCCACTGTTCCGGGGTATAGCATTTCGGCGTCCAGGCATGAATTGCGGCAATCTCTTCCTTCAGCACGCTGTTGACCAGTCGGTGACGGGCGAGCATGGTCTTTTTATCGAACTGGGGCGAAACAATAATGGCTTGGAAAGCCTGGCCACAGCCACCTGTTTCAATGAAAGAATGAAAGAAATCAGCAAACCGTTTTTCGTACCCCGTATCGTACGGGGAAAGGAAGAAAAAAACCATACCAGACATATCCTCAATCTCAACAAATTGCGCCTCCAATTGCGCCGAAAGCTTCTCCTTCAGTGCATCAGCCGTAACCCCAGATGTGCTTTCGGAGTCAGCCATGGCTGTATTCGAGACGGAGAATTGTTTCGCGGATGCTGACGAGAAATGAGAGGCCGTCGATTTTGCCGGCGCGGCGCGGTAGGGGGAAAAGAGTCTGTTCGTCGGGCGGATGAGAGAGCGATAGCCACTGCTCAGGATCGCGGCGCGGCGGGCAAACATGAAGATGAGTTGCTTCGCAGGATCGATGTTGTGGTTAGATGATTTATGTAGGATTATTAATATTCGCATTCAATTCCGGCGGACGACGCCGTTCACCCCACACGATGACTAGGTAAGTATCCTTTAATCTTATCTTAGGCTTCAGACCGACAAAAGTGCCCGGGCATCAATTAGTCCTGCTCAATCATCCTCTCGTCTATGCATTGATGCTGCGCTGCCTACGTCCAATTCTATCAAATCCACCTCCGTCCCGGTGGTATTCAGCAATGTCGGCCTCCGCATCCATTGTGTCGCCCTTCTCACAGGCCGTCGTCAATGCCATGCGAAAGCTGTATGTACCACTCCCCATGGGCATAGCATTCTCTAATCCGGCCCGTCATCAAGCTACCCAGAATCCCTGGCGGATAAAAGCTTCGATAATACCGGCTGTAAGAGATACTCCTTCTGGCATCTGCCGAGACTGGACTTACATCCCTGATCAACCTTTGTTTACAATGTTTAGTACTCCTCGAAGCTCCCTATAGCCCCAACCACACCCTCAAAGACTCGGTTCTAGTCACTACCGATCTTACAAAAGCCGTTGCAGACGAGGCTATTGCCCGGAGAGACTCGATCATTGTGACTTACCGTGAGTTGATTCATATCTATCTGCCCATACATAGTTAGACTGCGATGCTGACAGCTATAGACCCCATTATTTTTCGCGGCCTCAAGTCCATCACACTGCAGGACCCGCAACAAACCTCTCTACTGCGTCTGGCTCAAGAGGGCATCAGCGTATATTCGCCGCACACTGCTGTTGACGCCGTCCCGGGGGGAATGGCAGATTGGCTGTGCGACATTGTGTGTGGTTTGATCGGATCGAAGGAAACCCCTCGATTTCCAGACACAAAAACGGCGACATCATCGACATTATCAAAATCCTATTCGCCGGATGTGAAATACCCTCAAACTTGGCATCACTCATTCAAAGAAGAACTGGAATTGGAATGTCCGCATAGACGACAAGCCATCCATCCATCTCCCGATCCTGTCCCCGCCGGCTTCGAAGGCGCTGGTGCCGGCCGTATCGTCACCTTCAGCACTGCGCAAGATTTATCGGTGCTAATTGAGCGCATTGCCGAGGGCACCGGCTGGCCCGGCGCGATCTCCGTTGCCATTCCGCAAGGGGCTACGATACAGTCCATGAAAATCCGCACTGTGGGCGTATGCCCCGGCTCTGGCGGTAGCGTGATCATGAAAAACGACGGCAAACTACCCGATCTGCTGTTTACCGGGGAACTGAGTCATCATGAAGCTTTGGCGGCCATCGAGCGCGGTTCGGCAGTGGTCACGCTGTTTCATTCAAACACTGAACGCGGCTATTTGCGGAATGTGTTGTCGCTCAAATTGGCTGATGCTATTGCCGAGGAACTGGGTGATGGCCGTCGTGTCCCCGTTCAGAATTTGGTGGCTGTTAGTCTGGCTGACCGTGATCCATATGGTGTTGTAGTGTTAGGAGACAGGGTACGGTACTAGGTTAATGCCATTGGCTACGAATAGCTGCAGTGTATACGATATAGTATTTAGAAGTCGAGATAATAACTAACTCAACAAAACACGAATCTCCCCCACAGTCCTCGGGAAAAGTGCTCGTAGACTACACTTCCCTTCACCCTCGTCGTCATGGTTCCCTCGCACACTAACCGACACAATATCACTCTCCATCTCGATACGGGACATGTCCACTTTCGCACCCCTAGCCTCATCGGCGCCAATGATCATACCCTCGACAAACTCAAAGTCGCGGCAGAACTCTTCAATGGCTTCTTCCGTTACGCTCTTCACCAACGGGGGACTGCGCACCTGTTTTAGATTATCTGTTGCGTCCATTAGTGCCGAGGGCAGGAAATCGTCGAGTTGTTGACTAATACTGGACAGAGTGGCGGGTTGGAAAGTGGGAAGATCGGCTATTTCTGCGAGATTGCGATTTTTGTAGGTCTCTGATGCTGCTGCTGCTTCTTCGGCGTGCTCGGAAGGTTGTGGAGGAAGGGGGGCATGCTGTTGAGAGAATGGTTCCAGTGCAGTAAGCAGCTTTTGTATTCCTGACGTCTCAAGGAGGTATTGCCGCTGTATATCAAGGAGTTCTATTCGCAAATTCGACAAAATACTCGATATTGGCGCTAAATGAGTGGCTGATGCGAAATTGAAAGATGATATGGCTCCGCGGACAGCTAAGAGGATGTTCGTCTTGTAGATAGTCGATGCCTTGGGGTCATCGCCCACTTCTTGCGCAGACGTTTTAGCAATATCAAGGAAAGGATCGAGTGCCACTCGGAGAACAGGAGTGAATGCATTCTCTTCCTGGTCTTCGACATTACTTGCGGCTCCGACAGAGGCGTTGTATTCTTTCATCAGAGATGTCAGTATCTCCAGCTGATCGGCCAGGAACTGAGGCACAGAAAGATCATCCGGTGGAGACGATGTGTGCGAATCCGCCTCGGCGACCTGGTCCTTCATCAAAGTCTCAAAATGTTTGAACGTAAACTCAACCAGTCCAGTAATCACCTCAACGAGAATGGAAGTAGAGCCAACTAATTTCGAGAAAGTGGTCTTGTAGAACGACAGCAGATTGACGACCCTGTATGTAGTCACAGCATCGTCGTGACCTTGGATTACTAGCTCGACCCTCTGGCGGAGAGACCGAGCCACTCCATTGAGATCGCGGTTCACCAGATCATTGAGCGCTTTCTGGCCATCGAATACGGCTGCCTCCTCGCCGTCGACGCGGGACCAGGGCTCGCTGCTCAAGCCAGCCTGAAACCCGCGCGCGAGTTCCTCTCCTTCATATACGAAGAGTGTCTCGAGGGCTTCTCTTTCTGAAACAGCCGCAGAGTGGACCCAGGCCAGCATGTCACCCACATACCGCAAGGGGTCGTGAGCCGAGAATTCAATAGGCTTGACGTTGCGCTCACCGACAGCCCCGGAAGTTGCATTGGTCAAGGCATAATGAAATGCGTCCGAAAGTATATACTCCCGGGCCTCGGCGAAGAAATCCAGGCAGCTATGAAACAGACTGGGCCGCTCGGACAGCACTCGCAGCGCCTGCCGAATAGAGCCGTTGATCTGGGGGTCTTCCAGGTTCAAAGATTTAAACTCCTTTTGGATCCACTTGTACAGCTTTTGGTATGCTAGATTGAGCTGCTTCGAGCTCTGCTCCATGATCTCCAGCCCCAATCTCTGGTTCTCGCCGCCAAGCAAAACCTGGCAATCATTGTGCACCTGCTTGACGCGGGATAAGGCGAGGAAGAAACGATCATCGACTGGTTCTTCCGAGAACGTGAGGGCATTGACGTCTTCCTCTGGAACAACAAAGTGTGCCGTAAATGCATTAAGAAGCTGCTGTTTCGTCTCTGCGTCCTTCTTCTGCTCCATAAGCGACGACGCCTCGTCGAGAACGGGGGCCGTCTCTTGTCTTGCTAGCGTAATATGTTTTCGCATTTCCGCACATGTTTGCTGCAAGCTGGAGATTACAGTGCCGATCCGTTTCAATTGCTATCATTCGAGGTGTGTAAGTTTCGACATGCTGATCTGGCCTTTTTTTTTTTTGACATGCATCTCACCTCTGCGACCTTTCCGAAATCCGCCACAATCTCTCCGTTGCAGTCCAGAACTTCCTTTTGCACATCGAGTCGAAGCTGCCGCCTCCTTTCGGCGGTATTCTGTAGGCATCTTTTGTCGAGGGTGGCCAGGGCATCTCGAATGTCTGAATCGGCGTAGGATGCGGAAAGTACACTTGTCAGTCTGTTGGAGAGTGCGGTGGACCGCGGACCGACATTGGCGCCGCCGGGAGGAGAGATTGCATTTGAGGCATCTGTGGGAAGCTCTGTAGAGAGCTCTGAGGGACTGGGGAAGTAGCTTGCCATTGCAATGTCTGTCGATATGACTGTACTAACGACACCCTATGTACGTACTATGTAGTATGGATTGTGCGGAGGAGAAGTATGCGTCGTGTCCCCGCAATTTATTCGCTGGGCCGATTTCTATTGGTGGCAGCCGGCCGCTCTCCGTAAACTCTGCATCAACGACATCCATGGACTCCCCCCTGATATCCCCAACGAAAGCCCGTCAAGCAGCCATCCAAGCCAAGGACTGGGCGTATGTTAATTCATGGCTCAGCCGCAAATACGCTCCCCAGAACGTGCCGCCCTTTGAGCGCAATGAGGAGACGCTTCGAGCTCTCATAGCCATCGCTGCGGCAAATGATGCGGCAGACGAAGAAGCCTCTCTAGTACACCGAGCTCGCGAAGAGGTGGTTCAGGCTTTGAAGCAGCGAGAAGAGAGTAAAGACCCACGAAAGCAGGACTTGCTGGACGATATAGAAGCACGACTGGACTCCGCCGGCGAGGAAGCCCTTCATGACTTGGCAGAAACGATAGTGCTTCTGGGGGATTCGTCTGCAGACATTACGGAACTCGCACATGCAATCATAGAGCTCACGAGAGACGAATTTGAGCTCGCAAATCAGGTCCAGAAAGTGGAAGCACTGCAGGCATATCTAGACCGGGAAATCTCGCTGGTACAGACAGAGATCGAAGCATTCAAGTCATACGAAACACCTCCAGATCTAGCATCAAAAACGGCGGAGTGGACACGCAGCGCAAAACTGCTCAGTGTCAAAGTTAACGAATACCGCGGCAGAGTCGCTTCGCTACAGAGAAGTGTAAACATCAAGGGGCCGACTATTGAAGAAGTAGCACAGCAGGAGGACAATGTGCTCCGTCTCAGGGAAACCGTAAGGGCGCTCGAGAGCAGGATCAAGAGCTATCGTGACTTGCCGCCGGACTTGGAAGATGCAAAAAACGAGTATAAACGACTGGAGAAAGAGCTCCATCGTCTCACGCGTGAACGGGACGCGTTGTTTGAGAATGCAATTACACGGAGGAAAAATAATGCATGATCTACAAATATGAACTTTCTAATGTTACAATAATGTTACGAGTGCAGTTCCGGAAACGTGGTATTATTCGACTAAGCTAACTATCTTGCAAATGGTATCGTTCGTGATAGTGCATTCGAATCAAAAACAGACATCAAGCCAGATCATAACAAGGGGAAAAGAATCGTGGACATCGCCATGGTGGCAGATGGGAACACTCTTAGTTGTTGTTGTTCAAGCCCAGGGTGTTCTTGACCTTGTCACCACTATTGGAAGAAGCACGGTTAGCGTGGAACAGACGAAGTAGCCTGGAGTAGCCTGGAGTAGCCTGGGATGGGAGCACTCACATGGAAGAAGCAGCGCCGCCGTGAGCCTCGTTGTCGCTGGTGCGCTGGGTCTTGTCGAAAGCGGACTGGGTGGTAGACTTGTTATCGTCGGGCTGGACACCGCGGACGACGCGGTCAGTGGTGTCGGTGAAGGTCTCCTTGACTTTCTCCTGGGTGGACTTGGAGGAGTCAGGAGTGATTTCCTCCTTGGCCTCTATCAGTTGTGGTTAGTTTGGTATCAAGAAGGACTCCTTGATGGGACACGGAGACGTACTGGTAGAGAAATCCTTGCGTCCGGCGTCAGACATGATGATGATGTTGATGATGGATTGGTTGATTGGTTGATTGATTGATTGATTGATTGATTGGATTGGATTGGATTGGTTTGAAGTTGAGAGCTGCTTCAAGTTGCTTTGAATGTTGATGATTGATGGATGTGTTCTCTCTCGACAGATCAGGGCTTTATATAGCCCATCCGTGCATGCGATGTGACGTAGGTCTCATCGTCGGCGTCATTGCTTCCTCGACACTGATGCCTGCGAAACCGGGCATTGCCCAATGAACGCGCGCCGCCAAGACCTCGAGATACATGACGTCGCGATGACCCTCGACAGCGCGGAAGTGGAAACTGGGGAAGTCACGTGCCAGTCACATCGTGCAGATGACATAATGCCCCGTGGCTGGCGTCACATGACATGATTATGTAACTACGTCGTGCTAACTAGTTAACTATGTTAGGTTAACTACTATGGTTGACCCCGGTGGTTTTGTTAGTTCGGTGGGCCTTACAGGGGTTCTGACCGCCTGCCCAATACAGGATACGGAAAAGCTCTAGTATCTCCACCATACGCGCGCTATCCTCATAAAAATCAACAACGTAGCAAATTTGATTGGCTATTGACCCTGTAAGGCCTACTTTAGTATTGGCAGAATGTAGCAAATTCGATTGGTTGCTGACCCCTGTAAGGCCCACCGTACTAACAAAACCACCGGGGTCAACCGTAGTAAGTTAACTAACTAACTAGTTAACTAACTGAAACTATTTATAGTTACTTGAGTAGAAATCAGGTCAGGTGACTTGTCAAGTTGGGCTTCATCACGTGACTTCACATACAACTACTCAGGCAGGCATTCGAGGCTACAACAGCACTGAATACTGAGACACCAACCTCACCAACATGAATATCCGCGACCAAGCAATATCCTAAAGCCCCTGAATATACACACACATATAAATCCGCCATTCATGCAACCGTCTAATGCTCCTTCAAACTGGGACTTCACCGCGGTGATCGACCTCCTGCACACCCCGACAAGGCCCCGCGCCACCTCATCCCATCCAAATAAAGAGCCTCCGCAGGAAACCACCGGAGATCAATGTCTTGGTGACTTTACCCGGCTATGGGACTTTCTGCACCCATCTACTACTACTACAATTACTACTACAGTACTTCATGAGTCACCCGGCTATGTGACAACAACCAAACAGCCGGATGATCCTCCGTTCAGGCCATTATCGATCCTGAAACGTACTCCAAAGACTGAGATCGCTAATAATAACCCGGCCGATGTCCTGTCAGACTCGACGACCGCAGCCGAGTCTGATGGCGATCTCAGCGTGTTCGACTCCGTTGTGTCAAACAACTCCGCCTTGGCATTCGTCCCTTCCAAAGTAAACCATCACAGTGGACAGGGAAGAGTATTGACCCCGCCTTCGTCCTATGAAGATGACAGTACATTACCTACCTTGATTCCCAAGAGAATTACCATCACTAAAGAGACGCCCCGGCCTGGCTACAAATCGGCAGTAGAGCGCAAAGCAGGCCTTGTGCTCAAACTCAACAAGCAATTTCCTGATTTCAGTATAAATACTACACCGCCATCATCCTCCAAATATCCCAAAGCGTCATCTACAATTCACGTCTTTGTCGATCTATCAAACATATCCATCGGTCTCCACGACAGCTACAAGCTCCAGCATGGCATCCCGCTCAGCACGCATATCAAACGTCTGCCCTTGTCATTCCACAATTTTTCTCTTGTTCTCGAACGCGGCCGCCCCGTGGCCAAGCGAGTGCTTGCCGGGTCAGACCGGTTCGCCGCGATTAACGAAGCCGAGACGCTCGGCTACGAGGTTAATATCCTCAGTCGAGTCCACAAAGCGAAGGAATGGACGCCACGGCAGTTGAAATTCCGCAACGCCCTCACCCCAGCAGGAGGAGGAGGAGGCTCAGAAACGGGCTCCCCTTCTGAAAGATGGGTTGAACAGTGTGTAGACGAAATTCTGCACTTGAAGATGCTGGAGAGTCTGGTTGACACCGACAAGCCCGCAACGATTGTGCTGGCCACGGGGGACGCGGCGGAAGCTGAGTTCTCCGGTGGGTTTTTGAGGATGGTTGAGCGTGCGCTGCAAAGGGGTTGGAGGGTTGAGCTGGTCAGCTTCGCGATGAACACCAGCTTCGCTTACAAACGGAAGGAATTCCGGGCGAAGTGGGGGAACCGATTTCGGATGATCAACCTGGAGGAATATGTCGAAGAGATGATTGATATGTAGATACACATCCAGTTATTTAACTATTTAGATCCAATATCCCAACGTAGTATGTCATATCCTCGACCTGAGTTGTAGTATTGAGTTGTAGTACTATTTCCGGAACATCCAGCGAAGTGGGTGGACCTCGGGAGTTCTCCGCACCCCGCAGCCTGCAAAATCTCAGCAACTAAGCTACTATACTTGCCGTATACAACGAGAAGAAAGATTGAGGAAGTATGTCGTCCTGCTCGACTCCAGTCTTCCTCCTGAAGACACCCTCAACGCCCAAGGACCTGTACGAGGAATACTTCCGCAGCCATACCTTCCCTTCGAGACGAGCGTCGACAAACCAGCCTACCGACGGCGATGGTGCAGATCACAAATATAACCCCATCTTCGTGCCTGTCCTGTCGCATCGGTTCCATGCGGAAAACCTTGGGACCTTAAAATCCTATTTTGTGTCAACCTCGACGACAAGCGTTATACATGGAGACAATAATAAAAGTGAAAGGACCGCCGTTGGTAATGCGTTCAGTGGACAGGGAAAGAAATACGGCGGAATGATATTCACCAGCCAGCGGGCCGTGGAAGCATTCGGACATATCCTGGAACAGGGAGATAGCATATTAAGTATGGCTGCCATGTGGCACTCTGAATCAGCAAATCCATGTACTGACGGGCATTTCCTCTTCCTACAGCTGACACACTCACATCAACATCAAAAGACATAATCCTCTACACCGTCGGCCCAGCGACCACACGCACACTAACCCCCTTCCGCGACAAATATCTCCCCTTCGCCACGATATGCGGCGACCAGGCCGGCAATGGAGAGACCCTCGCACACTTTATACTAGACCACTATAACGAGCGGCATGCTACAACAACAACAACCCAAAAGCCAGGGTTGCTCTTCCTAGTCGGCGAGCAGAGACGAGACATTATCCCCAGAACGCTCATGGACGGGGAAAACCTAGCCGAGGAACGGCGGATACATGTTGACGAATTGGTTGTTTATGAGACTGCTGAACGGGGAGAATTTGAAGATGCGTTTCGAGAGACTGTTAAGCAGCAGCAGCAGCAGCAGATGCCATGGACGGTTATTTTCTCGCCGACGGGCTGCGATGCTGTTCTCAGAATTGTTAACGAAACTGAAACTGAAACTGAAACCGAAACCGAAACCGCTGGTGATGCAGATAATAGTACCGCCACCAAAAGGAAATGTTTAATAGCGACTATCGGCCCGACTACGAGAGACTATTTGGTGAAAAACTACGGCTTTGAGCCTGACGTGGTAGCTCGAAAGCCGAGTCCGGAGGGAATAGGTGAAGGGATCCGGGAATATCTTCTTAAGATGGATGGCATCGTCTGATATGTCTGTCCTATTCCTCAGACATAGATATGTAAAATAGGTACTACAAGCTTAATTCAATACGAGTCTTGCATAAAACAACATAGTTTTCATATCACCCCTGGATACCTAAATTCTCAACTACATACAGAAGGGATAAATAAAACTCCAGACAAAAAAGTAATTTATCTACCGCATGATTTCCTCGTAGATCAAAACTAGACAAATTGTTTATTAGTAACCGTGCTTGTCCACATATAAAAGATAGACTTACGTTTCAGTTGCTCCTTGCTTAGGGCGTCCTTGTTCTTGTCGAAATCAAAGAACTCTTCTGGGATCGGATCCGCAGTGGGCTCATCATCAGGGTCGTGGTACGGCTCGAGGTATGGGTGACGCAGAGCCTCCTCCACTGTGATACGCTTGGCTGGGTTGAACGCTAGCAGCTTCTCCAGGAGATCAAGCGCAAGGTCGTTGGTTTTAGGAAACAAGTGCTTGAAAGGGATTTTCTTTTTGAATGGCAAGGACCGGATGTACTCGCGAGCACGACGTGATTTGATGCCGTAGTAATCCTCCATCGTTGGTGTGCCGAGTATGTCCAGAATCAGAGTGAGTTGGTGGTGATCTGTCAGTTGTTAGAACGCTGAAGCTTTCGTCTGAGGGGCCCAGAGCATATTTACAGTCTTTGCCGGGAAACAATGGCTTTCCGCTTAGCATCTCCGCCAGGATACATCCCACGCTCCACACATCGATCGCCTTGGTGTACTCCTTGAAGGTCAACATAATCTCTGGGGCTCGGTACCAACGAGTAGCGACATATTCAGTCATGAACCCAGAATTGTCGTCGGTAGAGGCCGCAGAGCGAGCCAGGCCGAAATCACAGACTTTCAAGTCGCAGTTGGCGTTCAATAACAGATTCGAGGGTTTTAAATCCCGGTGCAAGACATTGGCTGAGTGCATGGCTTTCAACGCCCGCAAAGTCTGGTAAATAAAATACTGGCAGTGGTCGTCCGACAGATCCTGGGTGCGGATCACGCGGTGCATATCGGTTTCCATCAGTTCCTACATTCGTTAGATACTGAACTACCTCTCTGTATAAAATTACCATGCACACCTGAATAAGGTAAACCTCCGTAAAGCTGTCGTAGTTACGGGGTCTTTGGATGTCGAGGATTGAAATGATATTTTCGTGATTGAAATATCTCAACAACTTCATCTCTCGAAGAGTGCGGAGACAGAACATGGAGTGATCAAACGGGGTAATCTTCTTAATGGCGACCTTCTGGCCCGAAGGTTTGTGCAACGCAGAGCTGGAAAGTATCAGTGACAGCTCATCACAGGGAATTCACAGGTCCATCTTACCAAACAACTCCGTAGGCTCCTTCTCCGATGACATCCTGAATGTCGTACTGATCGGACACGTTGAACGAGATCTTCCGCGACCCTCCGTGGGGAGGAATCTGACCTTGAGCCATTGCGGCCCTCTAGAGAATCTAACGACGGATATGAGAAGGAGTATGGGAATGTGCATCGAGACGTAAAACTCAGCATAAAACAAGCAGAAGATTAGGATAAAGAAGTGAAATGAGCAAAGAGTTATCAACATGAAGCAGTAATGGGAGGGATTCTTTCATATGTTCAATGAAGGCGGCCACACATGCGCTATAGCGCAATGAATGAAATCGGGTCTGTGGCAGATATCCAATACAGCCCAATAAAAAGCGCACTAAAATAAATGGGAACCTACATACCTCTTTCTATTCCTGTGATGCTGCGGTCAATGATAGGCTCGGTTCCTCATCGGGCACAAGGAAGTGCCACACTCAAGTAGTTATAAGCTGCTGCAGATATTAAATAGTGTATATGCTTGAATGGCGGTTTGGTCTTTATATCCTGCGTGTGATAAAGAGATGTAAGACGGTTGACGGACCATGCGCTGAGTTGCGATTGAGGGACTATCGTAGACAACAATCAGCATGGGTGCGGGCGTATACAAACAGCAGCGACTCGAGATTATAATATAGGCTTGACCGGAGTCATCGTGAATGACATGTCGAGTCTGACTCGACACTTACCAGACGAATATATCAGACGTAAACAGACGGAACGTTGCAGCAACAGGCAAGATTGGCCGTGAGAAGACAGACAGCAGGGCGTGAGAGCGAGCAGGCAAAGGAAAGGACGTCTGCGGCGTGTTTGAGAGAGGCGAAGCGCACGTCGAGGGTGAGGTTGAGGTTGAGGTTGAGGTCGAGCATGTCTTGGATGCGAAACGGCAGGAGGTATAAGGTGGGGCAATCACACGGGGGAGGAGGGGGAGCGTAATTTACGTCGTACTATACATATACAGACACATCGTACAATAATAAATACGTACACATTTAATAATACAGATATACAAACACATGCCGAAGCGAGGATATATTAATGCAAAGGTATGTATTGTTCTTGCAGATGCAGTAGATGCTCCATGCTCCATGCCCAAATCATGTTGTCTATGCCGTCAGGAACAGGAAATGTGTAAACACACACAGTACAGACTCCAGAGTAATACGTATGCTACTATGAACTCCAGATGAAATACCCGTACATACATACAGATACATACGATAAATACACAGGACGAACAATTCTTGGGTCGTCTCGTCGATCCAAGAAGCTTGGCTCTCCTCGTTCAGCCAGTCAGCGCGCAGAACGGCCACTGCAGCGGCAATGCTATACCTGAAAAAGCTGACAGGCGCGTAATAGCGCGTACTATAATTACCAGCTGCGACTCATCATAACCCTTTTTGCTTGTGCCTAGTCCGAAATCGTGACGAGTTGTGCCTCAGTCACAATCACACAGCCAATCAAGTCCCAGAACAGAGCGCGGGTGTGCCTGCTCGGCCCCACTTGGCGCCGTCACAGAAACCCTATGTGGTAAATTACCGTATGAGGTATTTGTATACTAGTAATATCATACTAATATGTACCATTCGGCTGTTACAAGATGGACGGAAATAAAAGGGAAGCATGGAGGTCGGATATATTATTAAACAAGAGTGCTTGACGCTACATGATCTAGACAATTCACTTGTAGTTATTACTTACTGCACAACCTAGCAGTCGAACACCGCGGTCAGTACCCGAGTCAAGTCGGAACCCCAGAAAGCAAGAGAAAAAAAGAAATCATACCTTCTCTCGCAATGAGCCTATCCACTGTTGCAGGCTGACGCCCTGGTCTGCCCGGTCTTCCACCAGCATGGTCTGAGCCCACAGTCGCAATCCCGGTTCGCCGTCCTCTTTGACAACATATAGTTGCGGAGAAATAATGCTTCCCACGCCCTTGGCCTTGAAGTCCTTGCTCTTCTGCACGACAGCACGCACCCGTTCGTTGAAATCGTTGTCCAGCTCGGGAAGGAACTGTTTGCCCACCCGAAGCTGGTTCCGATCCGCCACCCCGAATACGTCGACGATCAGTTGTGGAACAGTGTCTCGTCCAACCCAGAGGAATTGCGTCTGTCCGTCGTCAATCAGATAAAGGCCGTACGGCACTAACCGTTCCGAAGAAAGGTTGACCGGAGGTGGGAGAACAATTTCTCCGCTCTGGCTGTCTGGCAGACCAGCATCGTCTGGCATGTCATGCAGCGAGTACATTTTCGGGTAGATGTATTGGATCAAAAGTGGCAAGGGCAATGTTGAAAGCAGGCAGAGTGCAGCCGACCGCATATCGGTGGGAATCTGTGCCGATTTACGGAGGCCAAGCTGTTTTTTTAAGGTATATATTGTTAGCATTGGAGAAACTCCGTGGAGACATGGTAAACTAGACTTACGTTCTTGATCAAGGCGAGGAACAAAACAGGCAACGCTCGCATGTTGGCAGGGAACTGTAGGCCGCCACCGCCGACACTGCCACCCGCAAGCTCCTTACGGTATGTCGACAAGAGCTCAGTAATCTTCGACTGAATGGCCTCACGAGCAGCCTCCAGCCCATTGGACAGGACGCGCTCCACAGCCTTGTGGCTGAAAAAGGTAGTGATCGCCTGTTGATCAGCCGAGGCATACACATCGGCCAATGCCTGCGTGGTCGGGAGAGCCAATGTCAGCACACGAATCCTTCTCTCGCCATTGCATGTAGTGTGCAGAACGGCGGTCTGTAGGTAAATAACAGGCTTGGTAACCGTCTCGTCGATAGATACTTCGACTACATAAGCTTGATCACGAGGAAACGCGGGGAATGCGCAAAGATCCGAGCTGCGGTTGAAGAAGTTTCCGTAAAAGGTGCTCATACGGAGACCCGTCGTAGCGCGTACACGCAAGACAGCCTCCAGTCCGATTTCAGATGAGAGGTAGTCCGAGAATTCTCGAGCAAATTTGATGGCATCTTCTGTGCGAGCGGCGTTCCATCCCGGGTAGAAGTATGTCTGTCCTCCCGTGTACCGAGGAAGGTTGCTAAGAGAAGCAACGTCCTGATATTGTGAAGAAAACAGAAACATATCAATCGAGACCTGAGCTTTGGAGCACTCTACAGCAAAGCTCTTGTAAAAGCTGCTGCCAGTCTGCAGAAGACTGCTCTCCTTGCTCGTTCCCAAAACCTTCTTATCCTCTCGGACTGTCAGCGAACCATGTCCGATGTTGGGAAGTGACGAAGACAGCACGGTAATCTTTCCGCCGACATGAGCAATCAGCTTATAGGCTGCTCGAAGACCAGAACCGAGAGCACACCCGCCGTTTTGCGTATTCTGGAACATGTCTTGTAGCTTATCCAGGAAACTCTCAATATTCTCGCGGCATTCAGATAGCGTGACCAGCAAATCACCTGGGATAGGAAGGAAAGGCTCGTCCAGATCACTGACAACTAGCATCTTGGGGGCAGAATTTTCTGAACCATCTCTAGGGATAGTGAAGTAGTGGAGGCTGGAGTCGACTGCCAAGAAGCCAAGTCGTGTTCTTCGGTCTGCGTTGGGAATCCTATCCAGGCTCTCTTTAATGCACCGAGCAGCTGTTGCAAGAAGGCCGTTCGTAACGGAGGCGTAGCTAACATCGATCAAAAACAAGTATATAAGTGGCTGCGGCGGCCGGACCATGTATTCCTGAGGAGCAACAAATTCCACCACACCGTAATTCAACTCTGGTCGCTGGGAGCGGTCTGCTGCTTTCTGCAAGGCCGTATCCCAATCAAACGCCTGAGGAACATCGTTTGTCAGATTGCACATATTGCAGCGCCAGCGATGGCCTTGGTCCAAGAACGATACAAAGGGGTTGATATATGATCTGCATCGCCTGCATCGAGAGATGATCTGGTCCGGGACCACAGGAATGTTATCTTCGGCATCATGAAGTGCTGCATATGGTTGGATGACAAGAGCAAACGGGAGTTTAGATTTCTTAAGAAGCGAATGGTTTGTCGGTACTGCGTTCAGAGTAGAACGCACATACTTCGGTGGGCAGTTTGCATATGGTGAAGGATAGATACTTGTCTGGAGTCAAGAGCATTAGCGATTTACAGATCACATTCTACTAACAAAGGCGCGGAAACTCACGTTTGGTGGGAGAATAATGGGCGGAGGTGGGTAGTCGAGCTCGGCAACATTGAACGGTTGCGTGAGGAGATCAGTAGGATACAACTGGTTCAGGGGAACGGCTCTTGGAGCTTGCTGTGGAGGAACAGGCTGCTGGACTTGCTGCGGATCAGCCACTCCCATTTGCCCAAACTGCTGAGTCACTTGAGCAACACCCGCATTTGCAGGAGCGGGATATCCAGCTACAGGCGGTTGATACCCTCCAACCGCTGGAGCCTGTGGTACTGTGTAACCTGCCGCAGGATCTGTCCCGTATGCAGCTTGCGGATAGCCTGCTGATGCGGCCTGGCCAGCATATGCTCCATAATCACCACCAGCTTTCGGCTGGCCTCCGAGAGCAGCATTGGCTCCTGATCCAAAATCAAAAGCTTCTCCGGCGTAAGCCCGCTTCTTCTTTCCGGCATGTTGACCTGCCGGAGCTGATCCTGGAACCGGGGCCTGTCCGTAACCCTCCTGAGGAGGATATCCTCCCTGTGGTGACGCCATTGGTAGGTAGAGCACGGGGAAATACACTCGAGACGGGATCGGTTCAATGATTCAGATGCAATGGGTTCTGCTCGTCAGACTGTATGGTGGTGTAAGTCCGAGGTCTGGCTACAGTCTGCCTGTTGCTGGGATGTCAGTAGCCGATCATCAATCCCACACAAGAGTTGTGCGGGGGAAGCGAAGAGGACGCGAAATGCAAAAGCAAAACTGGTAAAAAAAGCTAAATACCTAGGTAGCACTGGTAAATGCGACAGGCGGCAACAATTCAAAAGGCCGCCGTGTCCTTACAGATAGGAAAGCGAGCAAGGAACGGCGAAAGGAGTTTCCAAGCTTGTTGACTGGGGGAGTCGGGATGTTGTACGGTGGCCTTTGCAGCGGGCGGGAGGGCGGTGGGAGCCAATCAGCGCCGGCCATTCTGCCGCCGACGATGACGAAACAGGCAAAGAGGTAACTACAATCTACAGTGTACAGTGTACAGTATGAGGGCAATCATCAATGAAACTACCAAGGGAATTAAGAGAGAGAATGCTGCTCAATTAAAATGCAAACAGGTACCATGTAGTTGTACTCTCGTGAAGACCACCCTCGATCTAGGTACACGGTATATAACTACAATGCATTGCAGCCACGGATGCTGTCCCATCACATTTCCACTTTGTATACAGAAAGTCTTTTGAATACTGTCTTTTCTCTTAAGTCCTGAACTAGAGGTATTGGATCGTGCTCATATAGCTGCTCTCACTACCAACAACCGCCTCTTTAGCTCGGAGTCTGCTTTCAGCCAAATACAGAGCCAACCAAGCAAGCAAGAGCCATCTCAAGTAGCCCTTGATAGTTGCAACTAGTTAACTATACCCATTAAATATTTAATATTCTTTTAATCCTTATTTAACAATTCATTCGCTCTCTGTAGTCGAGCTCAGCGGTCGTTCCTTCCTGCTCATGCCTCCTGCTGCTGTTGCTGTGGCAACCGCCTTCCCACACTCGCACCTTCTGAATTGCTTCGTCTTGTCCTTCTTTGCTTCTCTTCCTCACTTCTTCCTCCTCGCCAACAACATCAAGCGCCGCGGTCTTTTCGCTCCTTTGTTTGCTTTTCTTTGGCTTCTTTTCTCCTGCCATTTTGTTTTGCTTTTGCTTTTGCGGTAGATAGAATTCTCTTCTTCAATCCGTTCTAGACTTCGCTCCTTTGTTTTTCAAGTTGCGCCTCTCGATTCTTGGCTTTACGTGAGAGTCATGAGTGTTCGTGTTGTTGCCCGCGTGCGGCCTCTGTGGAAGTCGGAACGTGAACTGGATGTGATCGTCCGACCTGGATCTCTGTCGACATCGACAGACACTGTCAAGCTAAAGAAGGGTTCACCACCCGGCAAGCCCCCGGTCAAAGACCGCGATACTCTCGTCAGGATTCCTAATCCCAAAAATGAGAGTGAACAATACACATTCCAATTCAATGCTGTCTACGGCGGCGAAACAACACAGCAGGAGCTCTTCGAAGCCGAAGGTTAGTTTGAATTGTCTTGAGCCTCGGGCATAGTCACTAAATGGCGTTATATTATAACAGTCGCACCTACTGTGAAGCACCTGTTCAATGGATTCGATGTGACTATATTCGCGTACGGCGTCACTGGCACTGGAAAGACACATACTATGCGAGGCGGTAAAAGTCTCCAGGATCGTGGTGTTATTCCCAGGCTTCTAAGTGGCATCTATCGACGCAGTCGGAAAATCGAAAAGGACTCTGAAGGGACAACCAACGTCGAGGTTTTGATGAGCTACTATGAGATTTACAATGACAAAGTCTACGATCTTTTTGAGCCACCGGAGAAGAGGACTTTAGCCGGCCTGCCTCTGAGAGATAATAATGGAAAGACCGTGGTTGTTGGCTTGACGGAACGGCCATGTCCAAGTCTGAGAGACTTTGAAACTCTTTATGATCAGGCCAACACTAACCGATCGACCTCTGCGACAAAGGTATGAATAATATGAATGACTGGTTTCCTCCTCAGAATCAAACTTGCTGATTACAGTAGCTCAACGCACATTCTTCACGGTCACATGCCATTCTGTGCGTCAAGATTGTCATCACGAGTGGTGACAAAATGCGAGTCAGCATGGCATCTGCTATTGATTTGGCAGGGTCCGAAGATAACCGACGGACTGAGAACGGAAAAGAGCGCATGGTAGAGTCAGCGAGCATCAATAAGAGTCTTTTTGTACTGGCGCAGTGCGTAGAAGCCATCAGCAAGAAGCAATCTCGTATACCTTACCGGGAATCAAAGATGACTCGCATCTTATCGCTGGGCCAGAATAATGGCCTGACGCTCATGATACTCAATCTTGCTCCCGTGCGATCTTATCATCTAGACACAATCAGCTCCTTAAACTTCGCCAATCGAACGAAGAAAATCGAAGTGCGCGAAGTTGAAAATGAACCGATATTTAGAGGACCCCCAAGATCAACAACGCGGGCCTTGACCTCTGCATCAGCTCTGCGACAGCCATTGCGGCCATTGACTTCGTCTGTCAATGTGAATATTCCGATAACTGATGCTCAAAAGGGTGATGAAAAGAAACCAGCCAAGGCGTTTTCCGTCTACTCTGACAAACAATTTGTCAAATCTCATACGATCTCCGTCAAGCGAGATGGGCCTAGGCGGTCTTCGCCTTTGAAACAGAACACACCTAGTTCAGTCCGCCAACTTCACAAACGGCCCAACAAGGAATCAGAACGGACAGCAGAAGACAGCTTGAAAGGAATCTCACCAGATAAGATTGAGGAAATGGTTGAAAAGAAGGTAGAGCAGCTGCTAGCAGAGAGGGCACTTGACGATTCTTTTCAACGGCAGTCCCAACTAGACCAGATTAACGAGCAAGTACAACGTCGCCTAGAGAGCCTAGAGCGAAGAATCGAAGGGACCGAGGATGCCCGCGCAGAAGGGTTGTCGTATCTTTTAATGGCAAAGCAACATCATGGAAGGAAAGAATTCTCGTCAGCACTGCGGATGTACAAGCTTGCGTTACCGTACTTTCCACGAAACCAGAAACTTGCAATCAAGATAGCCAATCTTGAAGACAAGCTGAAGCCCAAGTCCATCCCGGAACCCGAAATGACAGTAACCTTACCTGGGAGGGGAAGTATGCTCTCCATCAGCAGGCCAGCCAAAATAGCCCGAACAAGTCGTCTAGGAGGGGCGAGTGATGATGAATATAGAGACGCCGAGGACGACGGTTTTGGTAGTGATGATAATAACGAACAATATGTCAGATCTGTTACCGGACTCAAACGCAAGCGAATCATTCCAACTGCGTCTGCAAGCTCATCAGTGCTCATTGGCAACAAGAGCAAGAGTTTGAACGGCAGTCTCAACGACGATGAATTGCACGGTCATTCACCTCGTACAATGCAACTGCTATCCATCATCAATTCAAGGGACGTCGGCCAAATTAAGCTTCTCAAGGGCGTCGGGGCCAAGAAAGCGGAGGCAATCGTTGATTGTTTATGCGAGATGGATATGTCAAACGAATCAAGTGACGAACATGTACGAGTCCAAAGTCTTGCTGAACTAGGGCGTCTGAAAGGCGTTGGTCTGAAGACGGTACAAAACATGAGAAGTGGAGTTTTGATTTGAGCAAACCTCTCTTTTTAACAAAGCGTCTTTAGGTGTTTGGATTTATTTGATCTGTATGTTGTTCTTTTGCGGTGTGTTGTCTTATTTTCTGTTTTGCTGTCTGCATTTTAGCCATTGGCGTTCTGGGTTTGTCGGTCCTGTTACATTTGAAGCCAGTCCCTATTTCCTTTGCTATTCTCGCGCCATCTATTACCAAGGTAGTGGTAGCCTATGTTCTTGTAGTGCAAATTTCGTACAATGTCGGATATATTTGTTGTATGCGACACTGATACGATGCAAAAGTAGAGTTCAAGACATTTCATTATCACAATTCTCTTCTCAAATCTATCAATAGTCCTCCCAAGTCGTTTACATCAGCCAAACAAGCTCCAATCTTTAACATCGAGCACGTCGACAAACTTCTCTATCAGCCCACTTGCCAAATCCTCCTCCTTCGCCAACGCCCTCGGATCACCTTGCAGATCAAATTCATCATGCGGCACATTCACAAAAACAAGCAAATCAGTCTGCTTCTGCGGGAGCCTCACCAATAAAAAGTGGCAGCTATGTGTTGACTTAGCAGCAGCAGCAGCTGTAGCAGGTGGCGATGATATTGACGACGACGCCGCCGCCCCGGAACCATCAACCGACACAAAAGAAACATCCTGTCGCTGCAGCCGAGCCGACCCTCTACGCTGTTTCCGCGGAGTCGTGAATTTCACCAGACCCGAGAACGCCGATATATCATCATTGTTCGCCGAGGTGAGTTTCTTAAGCTGAACTCGCCGCGGCGCGGTGATCACCTCCATCGTATCATCTTCATCGCAGAGATCCCTCAGATGGTACATTGTAGCAGCTATACCCTCTGCATCGGCATTGGCATGAATACCACCAGTAGTGGGTGGCGCGAGATCTGGCGATGCCACGGCGCTCAATGTGCTCCGGGCCTGTTGCTTGGTGACGTATTGATTGACTTCGAAGATGAGATTGGATAGAGTCGTAGATGATAGGAAGAGTTCTTGGTGATCTGGGATTTCGCGAATGGTACTGTCGATATGTCAGTATATACATACATAATACAGCTAGCCTTCCTTTCCTGGAGGAAATCTCGGAACTAACCTCCCATCAATCCATCCTTGCGGCACGGCGCCAGTGATGGCACCTCCAAACAGAGCTTTTTCTTCGAATTGTGCCATTTTCAGGCTATACTTTTCGGATTATATGTTGTTTTGGGAGAATTTCCCACAGTTTGATGGTGTCGATGGTGAGTTGGACAGGATGTTCAGTTAAGGTTGTTAACGGCAGGTTGTCATGAAGTTGTGCAGGTTCAGGTTACCGTGGTTAAGACTATGCTTATTCTCTTCGAGTATGAGGTCAATGATACTTGAGTTGTTGGTATATGTCTCGTTCTTTTAACTTGAGGCGTCTATAAGAATTTGCATAAGGCAAAATGCCCCGCATTAGGTATTCAGTGCCACTATCCAGATTAATCATTAACTATGCACATCCCATCAAACTCAGAACGACGTTAATGTTATGATGTTGCTCGCATCTCCTCCAGATATAAGTTCAAGATTAACTGATACATCTTTATTTGGGTCGACAAAGGAAATCAATCTAGTCAGGTAAAAATCATTTTATTTACACTAATAAAAGCACAAAGTAATCGACTATTGATCATCCAGGACATGCAGGTATTTCTTCTCCTCTCTCCGCTCGCGCTCTGTCGCTGGTGGTAAGTCGTAGTATTGGGAGCTTCGGTAGCCCATCTGCATGATGATTAGTTTTCGGTTTAGGTAACACCCAAGCAACAACGGATTGGAAAGATCTTACGAGGTAGAGGTAAGTGAGGCTGCTAATCTCAGCGGGCTCGATGTCCAAATCCTTGAAGGTTTTCGCGGTGGGGTCGATCTTCTGATCAATGAACTCACGCTCGACCTGATCAGGCGAAATCGTGGGCCACCAGAGGAACTTGTTGAGGTAGTGGGCAGCGGGCTTAAGTAAGATCTTGGGAACGTTGATGTGGCGGCGGTGCTTGACAATTTCCTTGTCGACAATCTCGGCGATTTCAGCAGTGGAGTACTGCTTTGGGCCGTAGAGTTCGAATGTCTGGGAGGCGGTGTTGTCGTCGTACAGCATACGCTCCAGTGCAGTTCCGACATCAATGGCCTTGAAGACGTGAGTAACATCGTTCACAATGATGCAAAAGTGTCACTTACATGGACTGGCCAGTATCTCTCCTGCATGTGATTGGAGGTAAACAGATTGGTCACTCCAGCTAGTTTGTGAAGCAAGTGATCCTCAAATCCGAACATCGGGGCAGGGCGCACAATGGTAGTTTCAGGAAAGATCTCGCGAACAACACGCTCACCCCAACCTTTGGTGCGGAAGAATTCAGAAGGAGAATCATCAGCAGCGTTGTAGGAAGAAACGTGGATAAATCTGTCAACGTCGTACTTGGCAACCGCCTCGGCGATGCGCTCCGCACCGTCGACGTGGACATCTTCGTAGGTAAAGTTCCTATACACATATGTCTTAGTAACTGCCGAATAGATGATATCGTGACCAGCCGTACTTTGTAGGATAATCGCGGCCAACAAGGTTGTAGACAACATCGGAATGGCGCACGCTCTCTTCGATTGATTGAGTGTTCCGAAGGTCGTATTCCTGCGCCAGTTAGCGGGTCCCAATGTCAATCTGCCGACTTCTAGTACGCGTACCATGAAAATAACTCGACCCAAATCTCCAGTGACTTTGAGGTGACGCTTGGTCATCTCCTCGCGGAAGGGAACCACGACAGTGCATCCGGCACGGGCTAGACAATATTAGATCTAATCATGATCGCCCGAGTGTGCGGTTATGCACTTACCGAGTCGATTCACGATATAACGACCCAGGAATCCGGTAGCTCCGAAGACAGTGGCGGTGTGGCCTATAATAGAGACAATGAGCCAAGGTCAAATATTTCAAATTGGATATCAACGAACCTCCCAAGGACGAACTGCAGGTAATCCACGTTAGCATTGGCCCAGGTTCCAAGTAATGAAACAAGCCCTACCGTCCTCCCTGGATCTTCAAGATAGGCTTTCCGGTCCTGGTGATATGGACATCCTGTAGATTCCTGCGCTGCGCCTGGAACTGCACTCGTAGGTTGGAAGGAGAGGAAGCCAGGGCTTTCCGGCCCAGAGCGCCATTGAAGGCCCGGCACTTTTGCATTGTCGATCGGGTTGCTTCAGAGGGTTGTCGGACAACAAGACTGGCCAATTGGCTCGGAACCAGACCTCCACGATACGTCGGGGGCGCGTGTGGAGGGGAGATGGCGGTGGTGTAGTTGAGGACTGAGGTTGGAGTGAGGTTGTTCCAACTTCCGGCTCGCAACTTCGCACGCTAATCCCGATTCGGACTTGCGCCTTCCTCTGCCCCAGCCTCACTGCTCTCACATCCTCACATTCTGACAACTCGACAGAGTCTACTCTCTTCAGGCTGAGGCAATTGAAATAAAGAGCAGCTATTTTATTCCTACGTACGCGCGAAAACTATTGAAAACTACCTCAGTCAGACTTTCCTTCCTCTAGCAAACATTATCGTCTTCGACAAATCATGGCCTTTGATCGCCATCTCAAATGGCCTGTCCAGCACCTTTACTTCTGTGTCAGAGCCAAAGCCAAAGCCGGCTTTTGAGAACATGCCCTTCAATTCATCGACGCCGAATCCGTGCTTGTGGACGGTCACGGCGGACTCCGGGCTGATGTGTTTGTGTTCATGCTCCGAGTGCTTGTCCTCGAGCATCTCAATAATCCAAAGTACGCCTCCCTTCTGCAGTCTGGCCGCCAATCGCCTTACTGCCAGCTGCGGATCCGGGAAATGGTGCAAGGCCATGCCGACTATGATAATGTCAAAGCCGTGATACTCTGGTCCCTGTAGATCTTGTGCTACGTCGTCGGCGAGCAAATTGCCAACCCGTGCAGACATCTTCTCGGAAGAAATACCGGCTTCTCGGACTCGCTGGTTGTACGTGGCTATCATGCCTTCTGACACATCCAGGCCAAGGCATTTAGTCACGAAGGGTTCCAGCGTCTGTATTCGCAAGTTAGATCTAGTCGAAATCCGACAACCAGAATTTGCTACAGCATACCCGGGAGATGTAACCTGGTCCGCAGGCATATTCCAAGAGTTTGATCTCTTTTCCCTTGCCCTCCGGAGTATCTGTCCACTTGGAACTAATCCACAGGCGGTGATTTTGCGTCTCCTCGCGTATCATAGCGATACCCTTTTCAAAACCCGTGTCATAATTTTGGGCAAGCCCGCTAAGGGTCGTTAGACCTGATCATCGATGGGTATATCAACAAGGTAACTCACTCAAAGTGTTTGCGGTTGAGTTCAGTCAAGTCTGCCATGATGCTTATATGTGGAATCGTGCAACAGAGAACGAGAGCAGCTATGCCAGTTATCCAATAAGAATAATGTTGCATAGTACGTGGAATGCGGAACAGAGAATTTACCTGGGGATCAACTCCAATTTATAGCCAAAATAATGCCACTCCAGGCAAGTTTGATAGGTGTCTAGCAGGGTACTTATACCTATGGATCAGGCCTGCTGTGCGCAGAGCTTGTGGTCTCGGAGACTTTCACTTCAGTAAGTCTGCGAAAGTCTGTGATTCAGGCGGGCCTACCAAATAATCATCGTGGGTCATTAACTTCGGAGCCACTCGGAGGAAGACTCGGTGGCATAGCCACTTGAACATAGCATGACTTTTGTGGTGGAACTATGGCATAAGGTCAGGGGTTTGCTTTCCGTATACCTGCCGTACGGCCCATACCTAGGTATTACCTGGGTAGTGAGATAGATGCTGTGGATAATTGGCAGCTAGAATATAGAATACTTGAAAAAAAGCTAAGTAGCCAGAGCCACGCTGTACGCACATCTATGAATTGGATAGATGCAATGGCTATACGAAAAATACCTAAGTATAATATGAAGTCCAAGACAGACGACGACGATATATAAAATAGACACCTGATCGGTAAGGCCGCCAATATATACTACGGCCGGGCAGAGCGACCAGTTGGAGCTAGCAAGAGAAGGCGTTCCGCATCAACAGCTTCACTTCACCAAGTTCACTTGCTTGAATTACACCCACCTTCACCTTCATCCCATCAAGACACAGCCGCCTCCTGTCAGATATAAAGTTTATTACGGAGCTTATAGGCTATTTCATTCGACCGCAACGCACTGCCCACCATGGAGGCCGACAAGATCCCCGACTTCCTGGCGGACCAGCGAGACCAAGCTCCCAGCGAGGCGCAGGCTCTGTTCCTCGACTTCGAAGATTACTGGGAGAGGAAGCTTTGGCATCAACTCACTAATGCACTGGTCGACTTCTTTCGATTGCCCGGAAGCGCGCCCCAGCGATTACCTATATTCAAATCATTCATACTCAGCTTTGCGGACCGGATCAATCAGTTGAATTTCGTGTCACTGGGCCTGTTGGCATCTACACAATGTAGCGGTGCGCATTATACTTATATTTTGCTGGTATTATAGTTAGAGAGGGTTATAAGCTGACATCTTTGAAGATGACCAGGAGAGACTTGCTTTCCTCACATCGCTAGCCGACAGAGTGGATAAACCAGACTCGCAGGACGCCTACGTGTATGCTGTGGCTGACGTTGCGGGCGTCAAGTTGCGGCTGCAGGACCATGAAGGGTCACGGAAGGATTTAGATAGGAGCCAGAAGATCTTGGACGCCTTTGATTCAGTGGAGACAGTTGTGCATGCGTCGTTCTACAAGGTCAACGCAGACTACTATCATGTAAGTGGCATCCTGTCATGTCTTTTTTTTTGCTGCACGCCCAATCGAGCTGTATTGTATATTGATGAAACATTACTGATGAGCGCGATGAATAGGCCAAACAAGAATTTGCATCCTACTACAAAAATGCTCTTCTCTACCTGGCATGTGTGAACCTCGAAGACATCTCACAAGAAGAACGAGTCTCGCGGGCCTACGACCTCAGCGTGGCAGCCCTAGTATCCGATGCAATCTACAACTTCGGTGAACTCCTCTTGCATCCGATCCTCGATTCACTAACGGAGACACCTCATGCCTGGCTGCGTGACCTCCTCTTCGCCTTCAACCGCGGCGACCTGACCGCCTACGACGTGCTAGCGGGGAACATTACCAAAAACAAACTCCTCGAATCGCACCGCCAATTCCTGTATATTAAGATCTCTCTTTCCGCCCTGACCGAAGCCGTATTCCGTCGTCCCCCGCACGACCGCACGATGACCTTCTCGACAATCTCTGCAGAAACAAAAGTGCAGCCCGATGAGATCGAGCATCTGATTATGAAGGCGCTTTCGCTGGGACTGATCAAGGGGTCAATCGATCAAGTGGCGCAAATCGCGCGCATTAACTGGGTTCAGCCAAAGGTGCTCGATATGAAGCAGATCGAAGGCATGAGGAATCGCTTGAAGGAGTGGGATACCGGGGTGAACCAGCTCGGTCATTGGATTGAAGGTGTCGGGAGGGATGTATGGGCCGCTTGATTAGCAGATATCAGACGAGATGATAAACTTGAAAATGCAACAGATTGATCAATCTTGTTCATTTATATTACCTACGTATTACCACGCGACAATAAATAAGTATCAGTTGCAACACACGGTCTCTATTTAATATATCTATGCATAAGCTGGACATACCCAAAAATGAATACATAGCAGCCTCTCCTTTGTAGGGAAACAAACTAAGCAAAAAACGAACTAGCAACCAAAAATGCACCCGTTAACCAAGCCGGCCACCAAACGCACCACACCACAACCGGCGTCCAGAGACCCCATACATCCCAGCCAAAAGCGGCTTGAGTAAGGACTTGCTGCAACGATGTTCCGGTGTACCAGCATGTAGTTAGTAGGATTGCAGGCGGGGACAGCAGGTTGAGAAGGGTTAAAGAGAGGAGAGATGATACTGCGAGTAGTTGCTGTTTCTTTCTGTCTTTGTCGGTTTTTTGATTCTGGTCTTCTGTAGGTGGATTCCCCACAAAACTCAGAGGTGCGCAGAGTATGCCGATTAGGAAGGAGAGAGAGAAGTTGAGTGTTGCGAGTGCGCTGAGGAAGAGGCCGAGAAGGAGCAGGGAAAAGGATTTGATTAGATGGAATGTCTGCGTCTGAGGTGCGAACAGTTTGCAGACAGCGAAGCTGATCAGGAATGGTAGTAGGATCGTGAGGAGGAGAATTCCGTAGGTTATTTGGGGGAAGAACTGGTTTAATCAACGTCAGCAAAAGTATTCATTTCTATCCACAGAGGTAGACTTACTTGAGAAGAGACATTGTTCAGGGTGTATAAAGGTAGAATTCCCAGAAAATGTAATACTGTCACAACAGTCAACGGTACAGACAGTTTACGCTCCGAGATGCCGTTCACGGCCGACTTTGCGTCTGGTGTCGAAGAAGGATTGGAATCTTTCGATAAAGACTTCTTCTCCTGTTCCTCTGTTCCAGCCACAACAGCAGAAGAAGAACCGTCATACCCGGTCCTCAGCCACAACGCGACAGCCATAATGGTAAAATTGGCCGCAACAAGCATCGCACTCGGTAGATATGTGCCAATACTCACAAAGCGCTTAGTATGCATAAGCAAGTAGAAGAAGAAGCTCTGATGCAAATGCTCGAGGAGGTTATTCAAGCTTCGGAACAGTCCTTCAACGGTCCGACCGAGAGCCATCTCGTCTTGCCAGCCAGTACCCTTTGTTTGCAGCGTGATCGCGTCGATGTGGTAGGGGATGAAGCTGCTGTGAGCGCCGGCAGCAAAACCCAGACCCTGCTTGGCCATACCGCGGAGCATAGTTTCAAGACGCTTTTCATAGCTGTCGTCATGGTTCCACATCTCTTGGAGACTTGTGCCAATGCCCATCTGCCCGCCGGCAATGTTGACGGCGGTGTTGAAAAGATCAAGGTTGGGCAATTGGCCGTTGACGCCGTCATATACGATATGCAGAGACTCGAAGCGATGGTCGAATGGATACTCGATGACCAAAGCGCCCTGCAACGCACCGCTTTTCAGCGGCAAAGGCTGTGTGGAAGCTGAATGCATATCGTGATACGCATCGATCCACGCTTGCGTGCCAGCCTTGCTGTCTGGGGTAATCAGGAAGATGATATCTTTCGACCAAAGAGACCACCCTGTGAAATTTACTTGTCAGAGGCAAATATAGAGACGATATAATAAAGACATATAAACGCACGCTTGAAATATCTAGCCAACGTCAAAGCCAGTGCAACTCCATTTAAATTCAGCTCGCTGTCTATAGTCTTCCACGCAGCCACCAGAACGATAGCCTCCGTGGCATCTCCCCTTGGCGCATGTATAATCGAATACACATTTTGCCCCCTGTGCACGCCACCAGCTGACCGATACTCGTAGTTCTGAGTAGCGACCTTCAATCCCGCTGCACGAAATATCTCCTGAACTTTGTCAGACACCTTGTTACTGTTATGTATGTAGTCAGTAATAACGACTGCCAAAGCCAGAAAAAACGCAAAAACTCACTCAGGCCACCAATTCTCATGGTTATCACCGGCATCGTTACCATCCTGAGCTATCACACCCTCCAGCTCCCGTTTATAGCCCCGAAAGATATTCTGCTCCGACCCGGCGAAGTAGGTATGCACCTGGCCCGGCAGAAGCGCATTTTCAGAGATGTATGTCTTCCGCGAGTACTCGTCCAGCGGCAGAACGAGCAGCGAAACTACGCCCACGATGATGCAGAGAAGCGAGATATACGGCGGGAGGCGTTGGAGGAAGAAGGAGGGATCATTGCGCAGTTTGCGGAGCTGCTCTGATGCTGTTTTGATCGTTAGTAGGAAGTTTGGTTGGTAGAAGATTCTCTGGACTTACATAGTAAACCCATTAGCCTGTATACCGTGGGGCAGGTTATCTCCAATGGCCATGGATATGTTGATGTGGACGGTTCCAAGGTTGTGATGGTTGTTGTTCTAACTTGCGGATGTTCAAACACCCGCGGAGCTTCAGCCAATCAGGTGATTTGTATCTACCAAGAAACCTCGACTGAGAACCAGGTGTCGCGATGAACCTCGATGACTTAAATCAAATAAGCCAATATGTCTCGTTTGAGACGAGGTTACCTAGTAGGCAGAGGGAGCAATATCCATCATCAACTCTCGTTCCTCATGTCTAAGCACATTAAAGAGAACTAATACACGTAAATGAGTATATACAAGAATGAGTCCATATTACAATAATAAATCTTCCATGCTCCTTCTCAATCCCACCTACTCTCCCTCAGGGACACAAGACACACTACGGCCCTAAGCGTTGTGATGTCCCAATATAACTGCTCATGGCCACCCCTGATTCTGCGGACGTCGTTGGCAGAACACCGTACCGGCCATGCGTCTTCTGGTCGACCGACACGTAATGAGGCAGTCGTCCTAGAAGGTTAAGTTTTCCTTCAATCCACCGGAGGATTTTCTCCGGGGGGACGAAGATCTTGAGGTAGCCTAATCCGACTATATATAGTGATCAGTCAGCTTGTTGAATTCCGGCATCAAACAGAGAATACGTGAGTGAGTGAGGGCATACGTAAGTATCCACAGAGAATGCCACAAATATGTCCCAGAAAGCTCGTATTCGACACCAACACGGCGACAACGAAGGAAACAAAGAGAGGTGTAGTCCACGTCGGGATCCGCAAAGTGCCAACCTGGAGATAGGGGTTGGCACGGTATGTCCTGATGGACTCGGAGGCGAGGAGCAAAAAGACCCAGACGCTGTATAACTCTCTCTGCTTAGCATATATCCTCGCAAATCCACATTATAAATCAATCCATCGGGACTGCTTCTAACCTTGCACCAACAACGGCCGTGTTGCTGGATAAGATATATTTCTCGACGAGTATATATAACGCGCCGGGGAATGTGGAGAGAGCTAAACCAAGCCAATTATCAGCTGCCAGATGCGAAATCTTCATTATTCCGCTTGAAACATACGCCCAACAAAAAGTAACAGGGCCGTCAAGGTGCCATGTTCAGCCTCAAATCGCTCCAGTAACGGCGTCAGAGCCAACACATTCAATAATGCATGCAAAAAACCGGCATGTATAACGGGGTACGTATTCAATCGGTACACTATCAACAACCGTTTAGTCTTGTTTTTACTTTTTCTCCAGTTCTGCATTTCCATCTGCATTTCCAGAAGAGAACAGTTGGGCCGTACAAGTAGCAATATTCGTCTCGTTAGGAATCAAAGCACCCCAATTGACCACGTCCCAGACAGACTGGAGCTTGAGAAGCCAGAATGCGAGGATGAAGAGCAGAACGGCGCGCGTGAAGAGAGGAAGACGAAGAAGATAGGAGCGGAGAGGCGTGATATTCAACGAAAGCGCGGGGAGAGCGCTAGGCTGTGAGGAGGAGGAGGAGGACATTTGGGGGTCTGTGCCGGAAGCCTGGACGATTATCTGTGCAGAAAGACGAGAAGAACAGAGGCAGAAGATGGCACGCGATGTCTATCTATGTTCTGAGAAAAGAGAAAAAGATAGAACGCATTGATTGAGGCGAGGACGGACGATCAGCGAGGTTTCGAAGCCGAGGAACAAACAAATCAGATATACGTGAGTGAAGCAGGACAGATAGCATGGAATAAATAAATACGTAAATGAAAATGAAGAAATGTCTGTGTCTGGAAGAGGCAAGAGTGAAGCTGAGGTGAACCAAAACTCTCGGGACCGAAAAACGCCAGTCTCGATGCGGACTAGCTCACTACATAGTTAACTACACTATACTATCTGGTATCTACTATCTAGAGTACAACATATTGAATATATGATCATGATTCCATTAATTCCTCCCATATCCACATAATTCATAATACCTATTCACATGCCTCCATCCCACCCAGGCTATATACCAACACTACCTACGTACAGTACATGAGCCGCGCCGAGATCTCCCATCAAAACCAAAAGAATAAAACTGTATAGGGGTATAAGGCTGAAGAGAATCAAAATAGAATATTCATCTCTGAATAAGAAGTGAAAGATTTGTGGAGATTCGTTTTCATTTTTGTGTCAGTTCGTCGTACGTTTCAGCTGAGACCGGGCTTAGGCAGAAGACCACGATCGATTGTGCGATTGAGAGGCTTCTTTCTTGCTTGCCCAGGCTTTGATGGCGATAACGACGATTTCCCATGCCATGATGAAGCAGCTGAGGCCGATGGCAACGTTGAATGTGAACATGGCGTCCAGGTCATACCACACCATGACGTCCATGATATCCGATGCCTATCCCGGTCGTTAGTTTAGCGCACTCAAACGAAGTGGTATGGTCTGTTTTGAGTACTTACACTCAGCATGAAGATCAGACCGCCTGAAATCAGACAGAATGAGCCAATCAACTCCGACGGCGGACGAGCGGGGAGATACGAGGTAGGCGGTTTCACGTAGGTAAGCACATATGTTACGCCACGCGCCATGGCAGCGCCCGACAGAAGAGCGCCCCATTGCCTGTGAACCATGGTCGACACCATCTGATGCTGTTGATGTCCACCCATCATAGTGCCCAGGAGGAAGATGATGAGTGCTGGCATCGGGTTGAAGGACACATTGGTTCTCTCTTCGTCGTCCTCCATAGATTGACTGCGAGGCGAAGCTCCCAAAATGCTTTGCTTCAGCCACTTCTTGACTCGTTTAGATTCGAGGAGCATGCCGCACTACGCCGGGTTAGCAAGGGTAAATAAGGAATGGAGAAGAAAAAAACGCATACCAATCCAGCACCGAAGAACATCACAGAAATCGAAACGTGCTCAAGGTCCTGAGGAGTCCATGCCTGTCCCCATCCGCCGAGATGTTCCAGAAAAACATTTGTTGAGCCATACGTGAAGATGAGAGCTGACTCGACAAATTCTCCGCTGGGGGCGCGCGAGGACGCCGGCTTGAGGTTCCAGGACCATCCCAAGTTGGCCCAGCAGCCCATGAACCGGCCCAACACGACAAGCCCGTACCAGAAGAAGATACCGCCCTTGATGAAGTGAGCGAGACCGCTGAAAATACCGGAGTCTTTCTGTTTGAATTGGTTAGTCTTCTGAAATACAGGCTGCGGGATTGGAAGTCAACACGTACAAAGATACCGCCATAAGTAACACCGCCGCTGGTCACCGCAATGAAACCAAAGGGCAGAATAATGCGATCAATCACGTTATAAGTAACGCGAAAAGCGCGCAAGACCTGATTCGAAACCAAGCCAGGCACCCGGCTCGAGAAGAATTGGTCTAAGCGCGAACTGCGCAGCCAGCCACGAGCAAGAGGAGTTGGCACTTCGACGTCTTCTTCGTCATCTTCGGGCTTTTCCAAATCGTGGTGGTCCTCAGTAGGAGATGATGGACAGCTGGCGCCGTGGCCACTGTCACCAGACCAGCGGTACTCGTTCTCGTGCATGGACGAGTACAGCTGCTGGTGTTCCATCATGTTCTGCGAGGAGACAGGCTCGAAAGTGGCGCGCTGATACTGGTTGCTGATGGACTTGGTGCGGCGGCCGGAGTAAGCATAGATGATCCCGATGACGAATTGCGCAACCACGACGGAGCTGGCGATCCAGCCGATCTTGTGATGCGCATTGTTCAGATACAGATCAGGCGTAGAGGCGTTATAGATCAGGCCGAAGAAGATGCCGAGGCCATTCACTGTCAGGAAGACGAACTGAGTAGGAATTGTAAATCGCGAGTGCGCGACACTGAGCATTACGGCTGTTGAAACATTAGTCTCTCTCTCTCTCTCTCTCTCTATATATATATATTATGTATATGCGCAAAGAGATGGACTCACCGACTGGCAGGATGAAGCACCAAGCGAGCACCTCGATGACGATGTGAGCAGTGATTGACCCGCTGTGTTGGCCATAGGCCCAGTAGCTGAGTTCCCATTCATCCTCTGGTTTCGACATGGTATCCTTGGAGCTCATATCCATACCTCCGTCCGTGTGTTCATGGCCGCCGTCCGGGCGAGCGGCAGCGAGGGCCAGTAGAAGAAAAGCGGCAGCCAGAAGGCGCAGCGATGATGATTGGTGGTGCATTGTTGCGCAAGTGAGATGTGAGATGCGAGATGCGACGAGAAAAGATGAGGTGAAAATATAGTTGTGCAACCAGCTGAGGTGGCTAGCTGTAACTGGACCTAAGATGAGGTGCAGCTTCCCAGCATCTAACAGCAGTATCCTTTCTTCTAAAGCTGGTTTAAAATTAAAATGTTGGAGGGGAGTATAAAATTAGAAGAGAGCTAGCTAGCTTCCTGCAAGCTTCGTAGGGTCAGCTTCTGGTTTCCTTTTCTGGAGCAGCTGAGCTCTTTTTGTTCCTTGAGGTCAGATCCAGCAAAGCGGCGAGAGGGTGATGTCAACGAGACGACAAGACTTTCTGGGGGGCCAACCATTATTAATAATTTAATGGAAGGCCAGGAACAGGAAGAACTTAGAAGCTCATCGACAGATGCAGCAGTGCGTGGCAGTAAGCAGTAAGCAGCGCTGGATACAGCGTAATTACGGGCCGGGTCAACCGAGAGCCTTTGGCTTCCCGCGCGGTACCTTACTCTTCAGGCAGAAACCAGGTGATCGTCGCATCCTATATCCGATACGTCCTGGGATATATAAACCACTTCTCACCCTGAAACATCCAACATCCAACAGACGCCATGATACGATGCAGCAGCAGGCAGCAGCAAACACATACCAAGGCACAGTGCTGACTCTGCTGAGTGTACACTGTACACTGACAGAGCTCGCCTCAATGAACGGACCGAGCGATCCGCTGGTCTGGCTCAGCAAAGCAAAGAATCTGCTAGTCAGACCTGAGCACAGTCCACAGTCCACAGTCTGACTCCACAGCCGCAGTCCAGAGCTGCACAGACTCGGCATAAGCAACAAGTGTCAAAGAGCTATGCCTGACTCAGAGAAAGGTCTGCTTTAGCGTGCTCGGCGCGCTACGGCGTAGTTCAGGTGACTAATGCTGGCGGCGTCGATCTTCTGAGGTTCGTCTGCTATAGTACTCTCAGCTCTGCGTACGCCGTACGCCCTACTCTGCATCAGCGGATTAGAAACGGCATGTCTACATACTACATCGTATATACATGTAGCGTATACAGTCTTGCTACTGCCATTTAGTGATATACGGAGTAATGATACGTAGTAAATAAAAGCCGGAAGCCAACGGCAAATCGGCACCGCGTTCCGTGCGCCAAGACTGCCCGTCCGCCCTGGCCAATCAGCGCAATTCCGTTCGTTGCCGGCGCACGCTAGCCTGGTCTGAATTGTGCACGTACATTAATTTATCTGATTGTATACTGAGTACTCCGTATAAATGATACATTCGAGATATGCTTACTACATAGTACTAAGTACGTACTTAGTATCCATGGATGTATGTATATGCACTGAGACGTTATGTACATCATGTTATACAGAATAATTATACATACTACATAGGTAGATTGCTGCTAGTACTAGGTGCATCCGGAGTTATCGGATATCCAGACCCACTGCCAAGACAACGAAGTAAATTACCAAAAAGAGCAGGAAAAAAGAAAGAAGGCTGAAAACGGATCGATTTATGCTTGTTTATTAATTTTATGCCGCGCGCGTGGAAGTACCAGCCATGACATCATCGGCGCCTGATTGCGGGCATAAAAGCATCTCATGACATCCATTATGCATACTACATAGTATGTATGTGAATATGTGAATATGGCCTGATCGGGCTGATGGTTGCATGCAGCATGGCCAATCGAGCACTGCGTCTTCACCGCCGTGCGCTGTTTACTATTTAGACTGCAAGTGACAAGTGTAAGCTGTGCTGGAAGCTGACCATCTGCCGATTATTAATATTCAGCGCGGTTGACTCATGTTCGGACTTTACGGACATTCGCAGCATATCATTCGCTCGCCATAATAAAAAGGATGGGGATCTTTTTCTTTTCGTTTCTATGATTCTATCTCTTCTAAGTTCTCTGACTATAGAACTATAAAAATATAAAAATTCAAGGCAGACCCACCCGTCTACACGTTCCGATCACTGTCAGAGCATTTGTGTGCACTACACGGTACTGCCTGGGTAGCTGATTAATGGACCGCATTTGCTAGCGAGAGAGAAAATTTTCAAAGATTTGGCGGCATTACTATTATTGAGTCATAGTACAGAGTGCAAATACGGAGTGGAGGACGACCCAGCTCCGACTCCGCGCCAAGATCAAATGATATATCACGATCCGCGCGGGCGGAGAGGAAATATAGAACCGCATGGCTATAGCCAATAGCTAGCTACGTCGGAGGTAGCTAGCTAGCTCCAACAGCTCATTTGACTGGTCCAATCAGACTAGCAACTAGTTCTAGTCTATCTGTACGCCATTCTATGAACTTACATAGTAAGACGGAGTAGTAAGGAGTACGGAGCTCGACTAGTACAAGCTATATTGCCAAGTATTAAGTACGTATACTAGCTACAGACTCACAGCGACCGCAGCGTATAAAACAGCAAATAGGCGTCCGCATTCAGCACCTCCCGCTCTGACACCAGCGTGACCTTGTCGTCGTTGAACAGACACCACCGGTCCCCCTGCCGGATGTACGCAATGTAATGGCCCTCGTTCAGCCCCGCGCCGTCGTGCACCACCGCCGACGCAAGATCGTACATGTATGTATCGCCTCGTGCTTTCCGCGAATTCGACGCCACCGTGTACGGCTGCATGTTGATCTCTAGCGGGAAGTCGATTTTGCCCTGCATCTTCCGTGTTTCGGAGTCGGTTTGTTCAAACCGCTAGACTTGACGTTAGCCTTGCTCTCTCTCTCTCTCTCTCTCTCTCTAGATAAAATAATACGAACCTTCATCTGCATGCACAACATCGCGGGCAACTGCTTAATCCTCAGCTGTTTAGTGAGCTTGTCCGGATAGCTGAAACAGCCCTGGCATTGATACCCCTCCATAATAAGCTCCTCAGGCATCACCCACGACTGCAGACATCCTGCCAGCGTCGGCGTCGCCAACGTCGTCGACCCGTCTAGCTGGCCGCTCATCTTCCGTTTCTTCGAATGCAGCTGCACATCCAGACTGAGCTCCAGTAAGGGCTGCTCTGTCGGACTGGTGTGGTTGCAAATCGGGCACGTCAATGTGCTTTGGAACTTCCCGAATAAGGCCTTGCAGAAGAAACAACTGCACTTCAACTGATCGTTCTCCTCCGAGGATGCCGTGTGTAGTCCGCCTGCAAGAAATTGATAGAATTCGTGCGCGTCTTGTTGATGATTACCCGCGAGAGGCTGTAATACTAGTCAGTTTGACAGCACCACCCTGGCATAGGAAGAATGCGTAAACCTACAGGATGATTTTTCCATGTCGAGTATAAAAGCTGCTCTGCTGTAAATCCATCCTTCTTGTCACAGCCGTTAAACTCAGCAAATGCCCGGCTCATCGCACACAACACGCAGCCATCCACCTGACAATCATAGTACTTGTGCCCATTGCCCAAGAAATAAGCATTCAGCAACGGCTCATGCAACAGAGTCTGTAGCACCACGTTCATGTAGCAGGTTTGCCCCAGGTTAAACAGACCTCTGACGCCCTCGCTTTGGCATGTCCGTTTGGTGGCATTCGCCTTGACATAAGTCTCATCGGCCTCGGGCGCTTCGGTACGGTTCTCCGCCGAACCGTTGACCGGTTTGGAATCTTCGCTGCTCTCATCAATTGAGATTTCGCTGGCCTTTCGCTTCCTGTTCGATCTGCTGCTTATCTGCCCGAGAATGTCCAGGATATACCTGCTAGGTTTCGATAAGCCCACTTCGTGTGTCAAAGCTATAACATCTGCCTTCTTAGCCTGCGTATAGGCATTTAGCACTGTAGACTCTATTGAGCTGGTGACGTGCGAGTCGTCCCGACCGTCCTGATCTGGACGACGGGACCACACTCCGGCAGTCCACCTCCCAATTTTCTCGAGTTCATGATCATACACGAGATCACGACAACCCTGGCAGAACAGGGCGCCTGTGCGGCTATCAATATCTAAAAAATGGTATGCATGTCAGTCTTCGGCGGATTAAATTCAGGTGTGCTTGTTCGTCCTCACAGAATAGATGATTCGTCTTGTCACTATGCACCTGTCGATCGCCATTGCTATGCTTCTCGGAGCAATTCACGCAGATGTACATCGGTTTCAGGGAGAAATGGTGTTTCCGTGATTGGGCCCATCCAATCTTGGGTATTCTCTTAGCAGCTTGCTTCATAAATGCAATGACGAAATCCGCTCCCCGCCCTTCACTGTCTTTCAAAATTGCAGAAAGATGTTCTTTCTACCCGTTAGCCTCTGACCATACCACTTCGATTCACAGGATGGGACAACGACAACATACCACAGCCATATTCGGCCTCCGATAGCACATTGACGTGCACCGTAGTTGCAAGACTCGGGTTTGGAGCAGTAGCCATAATGGACAGACAGTTAAGATATAACGCCAGACCAGCTGACTCTCAGTGTAAAAAGAAGGAAAAGAAAGGTAAAAATACAAAAGCCAACTGATTAAAGATGGACAATATGAATGACTGGGTCAGAAGAAACTCCGAGGGATGCTGGTAACCAAGCTGAGCATGACATGTAACCAAAAAAAACAATGAAATGCTTCGAAGACGCCAATTCAAGTCAATGCGCAGGGAAATACTTTTGACAAAGGCACATCAACAGCGGGACGATCGTTTTGTTCGCTCAATCGATTGATATGAATTCTAAGGCCGGCATGCATGCTCCTCCGTCAGACGCCCCCACAAGCGACGTTATGCAGCACCAACTCTTGAAAAAGCCCGAGGTCGCTTACAAGCTCTAGAAGACAAGGTAAATTGCAGAGAACGCAGCTCGTAATATGTGTTGTTTGCGGAGGGCAGAGAAAATCTCCCTGTGGCGCATGGATGAATAGAGATTTTGATGGACCAGCATGAATTTAAGCAACCGCGGCAAAAAGGAGCTTGGCCCCATGCGGACTAGCGCGCGGCAATACCCGCCCCGCCTGCAGGCACAATAAATAGTTACTCCTACACTCTCGACTCGACTATTGACTACGATTTTATTTCACTAACTATAAGTTTAGATCTATGATCCTCATATCCATTAGGCTGTGAGCCAATGTCTGTCCATTTGTAGGACCGATCTTTGGCTGAAATCTGCATGTCCTTCGGCACTTGTCCTTGTCCTTCTCATCCCAGAGCTCATTCTCCGCGATAGGATGTCCTGACTGTCGTTGCCATCATCCCGGATACTGCGGTAGCGTGATTTGGGTGGACTGACTGAGCTTCTAAGAAAGCCGTATATAATTACCGTATTTCGTTTCATATCTTCTCAGCGATTCCCTCTACCTCTTGGTAATCCGCTCGGCCGACTTCTAGCTGTTCCCCCTCTTGTTCCGTAACGGCTGCCCGTGGTGCCCCGTGTGGAGGTGCCTCCGCGCCCTCCTCGGCTCGACAGAGTACTCTTCTTTGGCGTAGCTTTGGACGAAACCGTGGCTGGGGGGTTGTTAATGAACGAGGTATCGGTTGTTCTAGAAGAGCCAAGTTAGCTACTATATATTTCATAACGCGTTCTGTTGCATTGTGTTGTCACCTACAAAAAGGTTGCATCGGTGTCATGACCTGTCTTCTGCGAGGACATTGCATCTAAAGAGCATAATAAACGTCAGCGAACGAAGTCTTGACGGAGCGCGAAAATAACGTGATGCTACCTTGATGAGCCTTTGCTTCCTGCGCCCGCTTGAATGATTCCGGAATCGGAGCCTGCAAAACTCTTAGCCAGTCATACACACACAGCACCAGTCCGGTCTCCGATGTCCATAGCTACCTCGGGAAAGTCGACACAAAACGCGTTCATATTCAGCCCGTAGAGGAAACTAGCAAAGCTCTCGCTGAACCTAGACAAACTCTCGTGCATCAACTGGAGATGCATGAAATTGGCTTCGAGATCGGCCATGGAGTCCGCGAGCTCTGCAAACTGCGGCTCCAATGCATGGATTGCCGGCTCCTCGTATCCAGCGGCATTGAGACTGCTACCAAAACCGTGGTTGTTGCGGATGGACGACCTAGAACTGGGGCGTAGCGGTGTGGTTGGCCTTGATGGCGGTCGTGGGCGGGAAGAAGATCTAGGGACGCTGGCATCCATATCTATTACTTAGTGTCGTGTGATCAATTTCAGTATATCGGTCGGAAAAAGGATGCCAGGCTGGTTTTCTTGACAGCCACTGCTAGTAGCAATTTATTTTCAGCGGTAGATGAGCCTCGGCATAGTTCAGTCGTTCTTGGAATCGAAATTGTTGCTCTTGTGTTGTTGTCTGTTGTTTGTTGTTTGTTGTTTAAGATGAACACGAGGGGTGTCGTATAGTATACAACTAAATACCGTACGGCGCACTAAATTACCAATTGTGGCCAATCAACATCTCGTCCACTGCGTATCTCCCATCACGCTCCATACGCTGCTCCAGTGACGCAAATTAGTCAACACAAAATTGCCGCCAGCAGCCGCCAAGTTGGTTCATCTTCCCCCCTGTCCTCTGCTTCACCTCCTCCTTCTACGAGCCTCAAATAACCCCGTATATATCATTATCCTTATTATCGCCATTACACACGAGGCTCAATTCCCTCGGTACCCCCCGTTCGGCTCTTTTCCTCCTTGCAGAGTGTGTTCACACGACTACAGACTGAGCAGCACACTGTGTGGTTCGTGGGACATGTACATATAGAACAGATCGTCCGACGTGCTAACAGCCTCTGGAACTTGGGCTGCACTCTGAAGAAGCACATGCGTGCAATACGAGCCTATCACTCGGCTTCATTTGGCAGTGAATCTCATCTCATTGCAAAACCACGTTTATCTCAAAGCTTGGGAAGATCAGCGTTGTTTGCTTCCCCGCAAATTACCCCCGTGTCCCGGTCCTCTCAAAAGCTCTTTCTCCGCCATAGCGTCAGGTCCGCCTCCGTCAGGTCCGCCTCCGCAGTTCGTTTCAATCAGCCGAGGCAAGCATCATCTGCCTGGGGTGTAGCGTTTGTGGCTTGCATTGTTGGCGGCGCTGCAGCGATACAATTAACCAAGTCTACTCCTGAAAAACCGAGCGTCTCCCAAGGCGGTTCTCATCAGCAGTACAGTCAGGAACATATCAATTACACAGGAGTACTCGATACTCTCAAAATGTCATCCCAGAGCACCAGACCGGGTCATTTGGGCAACCTCACCCAGGAGCAGGAAGCCAAGCTCCTGGAAATGTGGGCGGTTTTGTTCAAGCTATTCGGCATTAAGCTTGAAGCAGGCCAGCTACAACGGTCAGCCACAGCGATCAGCAGTTCACATGAAAGTACAGCAGATGGAAAGAAAAAGTCAAAGCGTAGCTTCTTTGGCTTTGGCGGTAGCAAAAAGGAGGAGGCACCTTCCACAGACAGCTCTGCTACCGGCATACATAACCTGTCACTCTCTGATACCGATGACAAGTACGGTCAGAATAAGGAATTCAAACAGGCTGTTGCGGATTTAACACCTGACCAATTGCGCGACAGTCTCTGGACTATGATTAAGGCTGACCACCCAGACGCTCTTCTGCTGAGGTTTCTGCGCGCTCGGAAGTGGGATGTCAACCGCGCTGTTGTTATGCTTGTCTCTACCATTCGATGGCGTCTCCTAGAAATGCACGTCGACGACGATATCATGAATGGAGGTGAAGCAAAGGCCATAGAAATGTCGGAGAGCTCCGATCCTGACACCAAGAGATTGGGCGCCGATTTCTTGGCACAGGCACGTATGGGTAAGAGCTTTATCCATGGAGTCGATAAGAGAGGACGTCCAATGTGCTTCATTCGCGTGCGGTTGCATAAAGTTGGCCAACAAGTCGAGAAGAGCACCGAACGATATACAGTCCACATGATTGAAACTGCTCGATTGATGCTTGTTCCTCCGATAGAGACTGCGGTGATTGTATTTGATATGACTGGCTTCACTCTAGCCAACATGGTACGCCCTGAACGAAGTTGTCGATGTTTTTTTGTCATTCTGCTGACATCTTATTAGGATTATTCCCCAGTCAAGTTCATCATCAAGTGCTTCGAAGCCAATTATCCAGAGTCCCTCGGTGCTGTGCTACTCCATCAAGCACCATGGCTATTCTCAGGTCCGCATAGAACGCTGCCGTCATCATTCTCTCTTTGATTATGTGGATAACATTAACTTGTTTATAGGCATCTGGAAGATCATCAAAGGCTGGCTCGACCCTGTTGTTGCATCCAAAGTGCACTTCACCAACTCCGTCGAAGATCTAGAAGCCTTCATCGATCGCAGCCGTATCCTGAAAGAACTCGGCGGCGATGCAGATGGCGGGTTTGAATATATCGAGGTGCAACCGGGTGAGAATGATCAAATGAAAGACACTGCGAAACGTGACGAAATCATAGCCAAGAACAAGGCCATTGCGCAAGAAATACAAGATGCCACAAAGTCATGGATTGAGGCTGCCAGCAAGAATGATCAGGACGCTGTCAAGTCATCGAAAGCCAAGCGAGAGGAACTTGCTGCAAAGTACTCCCGAGCATATTGGGAACTCGACCCGTATATTCGTGCCCGGTCTTTATACGACCGCATTGGAGTGATCCAGGGTGGCGGAAAGATCTCATTTTATCCCAAGGAGGACACTGAGAAAACAACACAGAGCAGCAACAAGTCGTCTGGGTCTGGTGAAACTGCTACTCCTCCTGCACCAGAAGAAAAGATCGCGGAACCCATAGCATCGGAAACCACCGAAGCTGTTACTGCGTCCGCTAATTAAGTATCTTTTCTTTTTGTGTCATTCTAGCTTCCACCTTTCGAATTTGAGACTTGGTGTTGATGTCCATTCCTCTCTTCCATTTATTTCATTGGGTATTCTCCTGGCTATAGAGTGCATATTTTCACAGTTAATTTCCTACTCTTACATATCGTGTACATGCTTCTATTTGTTTTGCAGTCATTTCGGCATATGTAACAAGATAAACATCTGTGGGCATTGTTCAAGGCATACACTTTAGCTTTTACACATTAATTGAGACATTCAAAATGCTTATGATACCAGCTTTAGAATTGCATAACTGCCATTGCCTAGGTAATGCTCAACACAGCTAAGCTTGATCTATTCTTTTCTTTGACAGGTTCCATGCGCCTTGGTCCTGGCTATGATTACATTTTACCCTTGATCTCCTCAAACAGCGCCTTCAGTTTGTCCATATCGGTTGCCTGCGTAGGCCACGAAATACCCAGACCTTCTTTCTCATTTGGCTTGGGGATCTGTTGTGTTCGCGTCAGCATTCGAAAATCAATGAAAGTAAGGCATAAAACCTACCATGTGGAAATGGACCTAGTAAAGTGCAGTCAGTCAGTCAGTCAGCTGAATGCAAGCACTGAAAAAAATTAGAAGGAGAAACCAACATGATCAACAACCTGATGCGCGATGCGGCCGTTGTTTTGAAGAACATTGAAATCGGTGGCACCAGATGCTTGGGCGATTTTCTTTGCGACAGGCTATAAAATAGGGATTTCGATAGAGTCAGCAATCAACAAGGCCAACAATCAATCCAATCCATGTCTTCCAAGGTCCCCAGTTGTATTCGGTATATAAAGTCTTATCGTCGCATGCATCCGGCGACGCAGTACGTACCAAGATCTCAGACAAGTCCTCATCAGGGATATCAGTGAGCTTGGCACCGTGGAATTTAGGGATAATAAGCTAGTTATTCATTTTCGATTAGACGACTTGATCTGCTTTAAGAACAGAAACACGCAGGTTACGGGACATACAGCGTGTCCCCGACTCAGAGGCTGAATGTCGAGGAAGGCAAACACTTTGTCATTTTCGAAGAGTTTGAACGAAGGGATATCACCTGCAAATCACGGAGTCAGCCAGTCGTTCAATTCATTCAATTCATTGATCAGAAATTCTAATGGCTGTTGTTCAAACGCGGGGATCCCAGGGTTGACCGAGTGAGTGCGGGGCGGCAGCATAGTATATACACGCAACGAACCCTTGATGATCTTGCAGAAGATGCAGCCTGCAAGTCCCGTCATTGTTTTTCTGTCTTTAGTGATAGGTAATAAGGGGGTGCTGATGGTCAAGTGTAAGTGTTTGTTGGGTTGAAGTTGATTCAGCGGATCGTACGTAGTACTGTACTACTAACCTTGGAAGTACCGCCTTCATAATTTATTGTAGTTAAATAAAAAACATTCCACAAAAAATCCTATACTAACATACAGGATTGCTGAAAATAACTTTAGTAATCTGAGAAAGACATAAAAACTACTCATACTAGACGTAGTTAATGAATATAAATAACCGTCATGACTTTCTTACTTTTTAAATGGCTTCCAAGATGCAAAATTTGAGGTCAAAACTGGACCTTCGATCGAAGCAATCTACATTAAAAGCATAGTTATATTTGCTTCAATATAATAAATCAACCGTATAGAAAAGACCCCTAAACAACTTGCCTGCATGATTATGCTGTTGGTCTGGTGTTGACTATATCCCTCAAAGCCAACCTTGGTAAGTGTCCGTGTATAGTTTTGAAACTGCGCCAGTAGTTCCTTGCTTCTACGGTAAGACAAGCGTGGGATCGGTCATGAATGTTGCCATTAGTCTAGCCTCATAATAGAACTATAAACATCAAGGCACCACAAGTCCCATTTTTCATTATTTTGATTCCGTTTTTCTAGACCACTCATCGAGAACGGGTTTCTCGAAGAATGAAAGTAGCCACCGCAAGACAGTCCTTCAAACAGTCCCGTCCGAGTGACAAATTTAAGAAGGAGGAGCAGCACCACGGCCACGACCGAAGCCACCGCGGAAAGTAGGAGCGAACTCGCCAGGAGCACCACCCTCCTTGCCCTCCTCACGACGACGGTAACCGCCATCACGGTCACCACGGTCACCACGAGGACCACCACGTCCACCAGGGCGGCGCTCGCGCTCCTCACCACCGAGCATACCGCGGGGTGGAGCGTGGGAACGCTGCTGCTTAATGTGGGTAGCAGGCACGATCTCGGCGGGAACGTGGAGCCATTCGCGGAGGTAGTCGAGACCCTCGGGGGTGAGGGTGTAGTAGTAGTACTGCCACGAGAAACGGGTCTTGACGTAGCCGCGGGAGGTCAGGGACTGGCAAGCCTTGATGACCTATTTATCCACAAAAACAGAATAAGCACTGCGTTTTTTATCCTGTAGTAGGATTTGGCGGAGTACGTACGTAAAGGTTCTTGGTGTCAATCTCGCCATGCTTGGGGAGGTTGAAGTCCTTCTTGGCCACGAGCACACCCTCTATATATAGCCTCAGTTAGGAATTTGCACGTCAAGTGGCATCGTGCTGGAGCGAATACAATACATACCACGGAAGAGGTACTCGTGGATCTTCTTGCGGTCTTCCTTGGGAATAAGCCTGGGATTGAGTTAGCAAGCTTCGGGCTGCTGATCGATCGAGAAGAGACATACATTGTCGCGAGTTCCTAGCGCTTTTCGGGGAATCGCTTTGACGATGCCGAGTGGTGATAGTGGTTTAAGGATGGGTGGTTGGTTGGTCAAGCAACATTGAATTTCCCGTGCCATAAAAAGTGCGAATGGAGATGCGCTAGGGCATGCCCTAATCAGCGCGCTAGTCCTATACAAGCTAGTGTGCTTCTATCACGTGACTACGGCCGTCGTCACTCTCGCCGCCTGCCGCAACCTCAACCTCAGCCTCAACCTCTCTCTCTCTCTGTCAACTGTCACACAGCATCGCCTTTCGTATACACAGAACAGGAACAGTCATGGCCTCCCCGCACATAAGCATCCTCCTGTCGTCCTTCCCTGGACTGGCACTCCCCCCCACCCTCACATTCTCCCTCCCCGTTACATCTACAGTCGCAGATCTTACAGAACGGATTGACCAGTACCTGCCCGACTCGTTGAAACGGATTGCAGCTAATCTCACCATCACGACACTTGGCAACAAAACGCTACTGCCAGACTCTACCTTGCGAGTTTCTTCTTTCCTTTCAACACATAATGCGGCGGCTTTCGAGAACAATCTTCTCCCCCTCCGCCTCTCGGTCCCCTTGAGAGGAGGCAAGGGTGGTTTCGGCTCGCAGCTCCGTGCTGCTGGTGGTCGTATGTCAAGTAAGCGCAAGCGCAATCAAGGCGAAAACAATGGCTCAAACCGGAATCTCGACGGTCGCCGTCTACGCACCGTCAACGAAGCCAAGGCGCTCGCCGAGTACCTTGCCGTGAAGCCTGAAATGGACAAGAAAGAAAAGGAAGAGCGCCGGCGTAGGTGGGAGTCCATAGTTGAGATGGCGGAAAAGCGCACAGAGGAGATCAAAAATGGAGGTGGAAAGAGTCGTTTGGATGGACAGTGGATGGAAGATAGGGAAGAAATGAATGAAAAGGCGCGCGAAGCTGTTCTTGCTGCGATGAAAGAAGGCACGTGGAACGACAATCTGCGCGATGTACTCATGGGAGGGTCCAGTACAAGTGCTAGCGAGGGTGCTTCCAGCCAAGAAGAGAGTGGGAGTGAAAGTGAGAGTGCCGACGACGACAGTGAAGAGAACAATGGAGCTGCTGTTGCTGGGTCGTCCTCTAAGCCTGTTGCTACATCACGACGATACATTGGATTTGATGAGGACGACGAATTTATGAGCAGCGATGAAGAGGAGGATAATGAGGATAACGATGGCGGAGACGGCAAGGGGAAGGGGAAGCAACCTGCTTAAATTATAATTTATAGGGCGTTATGTATATGGTTAGCAGCAATTTATGAATTGTACTCTTGAGTCTACACTGTACAGATAATTTGAATGTAGCATTTCTGTCGACAGTCGCATAACCTGAAGCTCCGTTATCTTATCGCGGAATCGCCACGGAAAATTTACGGCTGCGCGCGAGCACCAAGCCATCCTTTCATCCAAACACTAACACTAGATAAGTACCTGCGTATAATTTACAGCATGATGTCCTTCTGTCAGAGCTACTTTTCGAAAAGGATATCGGTACTTTCAAATTCATATCATCGCTCATTGCAAACTCGGCTTCAAGCTCGATTGGTGCGGAATATTTCTACTTCCTCAACACGCCTACAACGTCCGAATTGGAAGAAACACACCATAAAATGCACAAGGCAACGGTACTACAGTACAGATCATCCATCTCCAGGCCCTCCTGCAATATCTTCGAATACGCCTGGGATACTGATTGAGAGCAATCCACCTTCATCCACCGCTTCGCTTCACGCCGATACCTTGCCCGTTTTCTGTCCGGGATGCGGCGCATACGCGCAAACGATTGAACCGACAGAACCGGGCTATTATAGTCGAACTCGCAAGAAAGCAAAGAAGCTATGGCATAAGAGGCAACAAGTCATTGCGAAAGACAAACAAATTGATCCATCTCAAGAGAAGGATATAGATAATGAAGCTGGTGTTGAAGAACCTTCAGAGGCTACAAGTCAGAGTGAGTGTTCCCGACAATGAATGCATTACTTTAAACATGAACTAAATCCTCGTTCAGATGATTTAGCCGATGAAAGTAACTTGACTGCGGCGACCGAATATATCCAGTCTACTGCAGAACACACCCAAATATGTGATCGCTGCCATGACCTTTTACATCATAACAAGGGGATATCTGCGCCTTCTCCTACTATCAACTCTATCGCGGCCTATCTTGAAGAGTCCCCCCACAAATCAAACCGCGTCTATCACGTAGTCGACGCAGCTGATTTCCCCATGTCCTTAATCACGAATATCTACGAGGCCCTGGAGCTCCAAGACCCTCGGTCGAAGAACCGCCGAGCAAGGACTGAGAAATACAAGCACGGCAAGAAATTGACAACGATGAGCTTCGTGGTCACGCGCGCGGATCTTTTGGCCGCCACTAAAGAGCAGGTTGATTCGCTGATGAACCGCGTGCGAGATATCATCTTGAAGGCTATGAAGATGCGGCGTGAAGATATACGACTGGGCAATGTGCATATGATAAGCGCTCATCGCGGCTGGTGGACGACCCGAGTTAAAGAAGAAATTCGTGAGCACGGCGGCGGTATCTGGGTGGTTGGGAAGGCGAATGTTGGGAAGAGTAGTTTCATCGAGTCATGTTTTCCAAAGGACTCGAAGAATTTGGAAAAGATTGCCGATTTGCTGGAGAGCCGCAAGAAGCAGCAAGACGATTTGAAGAGCACACCTGCTTCTGATTTCGATTCTACTTCTCCTCCTCCTCCTCCTCCATTACTAGACCCTGATAGTATTCTGCCCCCAGCGCCACGCGAAGAACTCTGGCCGACACTTCCTGTCGTTTCGAGTCTTCCGGGGACGACCGTGGGCCCTATCAGAATCCCCTTCGGCCGCGGACGCGGAGAGATGATTGATCTACCTGGCCTCGACCGCGGCACATTGCAAGAGTTCATGCTGGACAAACACAAGCCAGACCTGATCATGACGAAACGCATCAACCCGGCAGAGCAACTCAGCATCCGCAGCAGCCAGTCTCTCCTAATCGGCGGCGGGTTAATCAGAATAACGCCCATAGTCCCCGAGAACTGCACCGTGCTAGCAGCATGCTTTGTGCCCCTTGAAACACACGTAACGCGCACCGAGAAAGCAGTCGAAATCGAAGCAGGCGCGCGACAATATAACACGGGCGGCGGCGATCGTGGCACCAGCGTTATCAAACCGGAACTTCTAAACGACCACACAGTCATACAACACGCGGGCACATTCACTCTCGATACAGACGTCACATTAAGCCATTTGCCCAGCATCATCAAAAAGAAATGGGACGACCACAACATCAAACCAGATCTAAACTCACTCCCATACCGAGTGTACTCCACCGATATCCTAATCGAGGGATGTGGCTGGATAGAACTTACAGCGCAAATCCGGACGAAGAGACAATATCACCATCAAACACCCGACTCTGAATCCCCTCTCGAAGAAGAGGAGGAAGAAGAAGGACTACCAAAAGTAGAAGTTTTCACCCCCCTCGGCAAACACGTCGCTTCAAGACCGCCTCTAGAAACCTGGAATTTTATCCGTGACAAGCGCAAGGCCGATAAGCGCAAAGGCCGTTTTATGTCTGGGTCTCACCGTCCAAGGAGGAGTAATATCAGCCATAAGAAGAGGACGATGCATGGGGGGAAGGGTGCTTAACATATATTCTTGAACTGTATAAATTTGCGGTACGATTCATGGGAATTCGGCGTTTTCATATGCACACCATCTATAGATGCCTTACCAGTAGACGTTACATGTATAATACTTTTGAGATATACAAATGATACTCGAAAAGAATTAAACTTACGAACAAGTTAAAGAAACAGACCATGATGATATCATTGCTCTCCGAGTACGAAAGGATATATGAAAAAGAAAGAAAGACAGACAGACAGAAAAAAGCGACTATGTAGGATAAGTTAAAAATGAAGAATCAACCAAGAACTCGGCACAAATAAAATGACGGTAACAGATTCACAGAAAGAAGACAAAGTCAGAGGAAAGAATAGTAAAGAGTCATGAGCGAGCGACACTTGTGGTTTAAGAATGGGATAGTGATAATGTAGGATAAGAAATTGGCAGTCTCTATGCACACATAGATATCCAAATGAAAAAAGATGACGACTGCGTAAAGAAGTATGAGTCCAGGACTCTCTTGTCAATCGCATTTGTCATTTTTATATATCCACGTCAAAACATAACAAGCGAAAATGGATGATCGAAAGAAGAGACCCCGCGGGTTGTATTTTTATAGATCGATCAAGCTCCCGCCTTGCTGGTGCTGTTGTCCATGGCCACCAAAAGGATTGCTAGACTGCGTAAAGCCGGTCTGTCCAGGCACACCGGTATACTGTTGGTTAAAGAACGGATTGCCAGTCTGAGTAGCGCTGATCCGATCAAATCCTTGACCCGCAGAGTTTATAAAGTTGCCAGGGGCGGTATGGTGAGCAGGAACACGCAAGTCGCCAACATTGCCAAATGTATCCTGGCCTTCGCCACTTGCGAGCAGAGAGTTAAGTTTAGCGTATTGCCCATCATCGGCCCGGGTGGGCCTGGCCGAAGTTGCTGTTGACTGTATTGGGTTGGGGGCTTGGTAGTTGGCGATAGGATTTGGTCCAGACGGCATGGTTTTGAAAGTTGTCGTGGCTCTATCTTCAGATAATGTGTTGAGTGAGGGAGGACCAGGCCTGGACGGCTGTGAGACGGGCCGAGTAATGGCTGAGGCAAAGGGATTGTTCGACCCAGTAGGCATCGGTTTGAGGGAATCCATGCCCTGCTGTTGGGTAGCCCAGGGATTGTGACTACCTGGCTGTAAGAAGTTGTCTTGCTGCTGAGGTTGCTGAGGTTGTCCGAAAACAGGATTGGCTCCGTAAGGGTTGTTGTTATTGAACGCAGTATGCTGGGGCTGAAGGGACTGAGTCTGGAAAAATTGGTTCTGCGGTTGTCCGAACTGATCGTATCCTGTGGGTTGTTGCATCTGGAATCCATTGGCGTATCCATTTTGCTGACCTGTGGCCTGGAAGCCATTAGGCTGGGCGTACTGGTTGTTGAGATAACCCGTTGTTAAGGGTTGCTGGGTATCAATGGGATTGCCGAACCAGTCGACCGCAGGCTGCTGCTGATAGCCCTGGTTGTATCCCGTTGGCTGCGCAGGAGCGGGTTGGACCGGGGTATCGTCGAACAATGACTGAGCGTTACTCTGCTCTAGTTCGCGCCTACGCAGTTCTTCCTCCTCCTTACTCAACCTAATCGCCTTTGCAAGATCGTCATCGTCATCATCCCTGGCTGCCCTTTCGCGTCGCTTCCGGTCCTCCTCCGCTTCAACCTTGCTAGCCTCGATGGCCAATTGGTATTCTGTGTCGTCCTCTTCACGGTTTCTGCGCTCACGCCTGTCTCGGTCGGGGCGACGGCCACCAGGACCTACACTGGATCCTCCAAATCCTTGAATGCCTTCGTCGATTCCGCTCACGCGAGATTTCCAGAGTTTCCGATCGGATCGCTCGCTGCGCAAACGATCTTCGTCAAGAATCAAGGCAGTAAGCTCTTTGGCAGACACACGGACTAGAAAGAAGAAAACATGAATTAGTATTAATCTTTGCAGGGCGAGACTACTATGTGTGACAAACCGTTCTGGCCAACGTCTCGTCCTTCGTCATCGATATACTGGAACTCGCGGAGAGTCTTGATGATGTAGACATTCTTCCTTGCCCAGGTGACGACAAGTTCTGAGCCTTCGTGAAGACAGTAGTCTAGCACCTTGAGCGACTTCAAGACATGGCGCCAATTCTTTCCCTTATCATTCAGTCGCTTATCCAGCATGTCCACAATCTCATAGAAATCGCTAGGGCTTGGAGAGTGATTTGTTAGTAATCATTCGATACAGCAATGCCGTGAACAAGGCATACGTACTTGTTGAAGGTCAGAGCGGCAATCTCGCTCATCTCGGTGCCCGTTGGGCCCCATGGGTCATTACTGGTGGCTATATGCGAGAATATGGTCAGCCATAAGCAATTTAATTATATGTGAGCATGAAAGAACAAGAAAGAACAATGCGACGTGCTGGAACAATGCCAAGTGGAGAGTCGACAAGCAAAAACGAGACCTGTCCCATCGAGATAACAGTGCTGGACTGAAAGCGGATAGACTGAAAGAAGCATCAGCAGGTGGCGCAAAAAGCTCACCATTGCGGACTTTGACTTGGACCGACGAATAGCCCTTGGTGACATTCTTCACACTCCGAAGCGCTCGCGACATGCTGTCTGATGGCTGTGGATAGAAAATTTACAAGCAGGATGCAGTATTGGTGGAGACCAGCTCGCAGTGACAGTTGACTCGACGGATAAGACGGCGGTGCGCCAAACTGCCGCCAGACGGTCGGTCGGTGGTCGGTCGGTCGGTGGTGGACGGCGGAGGGAAACACACTGGATGGATGAATGGACGAGAGTGGTAGACTGGTAGTACTGGGAGTACTGGTTCGTCGACAGCAAAGGAGGCAGAGGACGTTAATATAGAGGTGGATGAGATGGGGCACTACGTAATAGGAGGGAGGTTGAAGTTTGGACTTTGATGCGGTGACAAGTCGCCGTGGCTGAGTCACGCCTCGTTCCCGGCCGCATCCGTCACGTGTCGGTCACGTGTTGCGTCTTGGGCCTCTTGGCAGGGATCGCGACATAAATTACGCGTAACTTACGCCAAATGCGGTATGAATTGGTATTAATTGGTAATCCCGCGTATCGGATGCTTACTAAGTGACTGCCACGTGATGAATCAGTTATCCTCTTGCATTGCCATTCGAAATATGCAGGACATCGTTGCAAAGAAGAGTAAAAGGGATTTTATGAGGTTCATCTGCAGCAAATATAGTGGTACGTTCTCGTGAGATGCTTCTAGATTCAACATTAGTCCGGTCTGTCCTAAAGCGATAACAAACAACCAATGAGAAGAGATCTGCTGGTATAGTATCAGATCGACTGGCTTTTATACTGCTCATATCCTGTATTCTTAAACAATACGTACTGCGGTCTAGCAGACTCAGCTTATATTAGTATACTTATTCGAAATAATATTTCATCCCCCTTTTGAATCGGCTCCATCGTAAGTAGACAGCGCAACACCACTAACATTAGAGCAGATTTGATCATTCCGGAAGATTGGCAAAAACGAACGTGGGCTGACCTGGCACCGCATTCTCAGCTTGCAGGTTCTCTCTTCTCTCGCCCGTAGCAACAACAGTGCCGGTCTGTCCGCCTTCGTCAAGCACGACGATTTCCACTTCCTTAGCACCAGTCACCTTCTTCAGTCCTGTAGTCATCTCGCCGAGCACGGCAATTTCATCAAACGGCAGCTTTCTGTCAAATACTATCTCGGGAGCCTCTTTATTATTGATTAGACGTTTCTTCAAGCCCTGGACAAAAGGCATCGCTTTCTTCATTTCACCTAGCTTGGCCACCTTGGGATTTAGGGACTTGTCGTCAACCGTCAAGTTCAGCGCATCAAAGGACTCGCGCACAAGGTCGATGTATTTCTCTTGCCATGCTGGAAACTTCTTGGCTGCGTAGATAGTCACCTTCTTCGGTTTCCGTGGGTCAAAACTGACGTTCTTTCCCTTAGACAGCTTTTTGATAAAGTTGGATTCCATCGACGCGATATTGGACGAGTTGTGCTGAACGTACGTCGACGCTGCAGACAGTGCTGCGTCTGCCTCCGGTACGGTAGGGAAAGTTTGTTTGTGAATGGTTTCAGGCTGTTCACGATTAGCAAACCCATATCCAATATTAAAAGAAAATTATGGTTTTCAATTACCTTCTTAAGAACCTCTAGCCAGATGTATTCAGCCCAATGGGGAGCAATAGGGGCGATAATCAGAGCCTGCAGCTCAATATAACGCAGAACGACATCGCGGTGCATCCCAACTCCGGCAATTGTTGAAGCCTCACGATATATGTCACGGGCACTGACAAGGTCGTAGAGTGCCGACCTAAGAGCTAACTTGAAGTTGGTCCTGCTATGGCGTTAGAAGAGAAAAAATAATGTTGCCAAGCGCAGTGGCAAGGTGGAATACTTACTCTGAATAATGAGCCACGGCTTCTCTCACGGTCACATTCATTGAATTATTAAACAATTTGTCCCAGAAGGCATCTGCAGGCCCAGTGCGCAGCTGATCATCCTTGGCAACTTCCTCAATCCACTCCTTCAGTTTGAACAGACGAAGAATGTTGCTGTTGGCAACGGTTTCGTCGAAGTTGGCGTCTTCAATTCCATCTCCTGCATCAGCAAATGCGATTCGAGTAGCGTCCGCTCCGAATTTATCTATGGAATCCTGGAGAGTAAGGAAGTTGCCAGTGCTCTTGCTCATCTTTTCGCCGTTCAGCAACAGATGGCCATTGGCACGAATGCCTCTTGGCCAGTACTCTGCAGGGAAAAGAGCGATGTGAATGTAAAGGAAGAATGTAAGGTGGTTTTGAATCAAATCCTTGCCACTAACCCTGACATCCAATGGATAGAAGTACTCGAACTCTCTCCTCATGGCTTGCAGGCTCTCCCTGCTAATACCACTCTTTTCAATGATGCTATCGTCGATATCGCGTCTTGTGAAGACGTAGTCCCATACCTCGTCAATCATGCTCTCCGGTTTAATATTCAAAACACCGGTTGTTTTACCGAATCGATCACCGTGAAGAAGGTGGGCGATGGTGTAGTATGCCATATAGACAGTACTGTCACTCAAGCTTTCAACGAGGAACTTCGTATCCCACGGAAGTTTTGAGCCAAGACCATAAGTTCTCGCACACGCCCATCGGTTTAACCAACTAAGGTTTTTCTCGAAGCTATTCCGTGCTTCCGCAGAGTAGGTGTTCAAGTCATTAACGACGTAGTCCAAAGTGTCCTTCTGCCATTTGGCATCGTTCTCACCGTAGTTTATGAACCATTGGCCCAAATAGGCAACCACGCAGTCGTCACCACTTCGACTAACAACTTTCCCTGACGGGTCTGCAAAGGCAAAAGCCAAGCCACTCTTTATGAGAGATTGACGGACCTTATCTTTAGCGGTCTGGACGCTCTCTCCCTTGAATTCTCCAACAAGCATTGTACCCTTGTAGAATCCCTCGCTGTAGGCCAGGTCTTTGGCCTCAGCTAGCTTGGCGTCTTTGGGGGAGTTGATTTTGAGCTTTTTAACCAAAGTTGGCGCTGTCAGATTTCCGTACGTAGGGGTGTCAATAATGGGGAGGATTTCAAGCTCTGCCCATTCCTTTTTGATTCCGTAATAATCCGCTTTCTTCGCGAGATCAGTAATTGTAGCGTAGTCATCAGGACTGTCAGAGGGAACCGAAGTCACAACACCGGTTCCCTTCGTGGCGGACACGGTTTCCATTGGCAAAATCTTGATAGTTTCATGAACGGACAACGGTGCCGAGACGGAAGTACCAACAAAGGTAGAACCCGGAGCTTCAGCAACGAAAGGCAGCTGGTCCTGCGTCTTGGGGAATTCCTCCTCCGTAAAGAATATACCCTGGAACGCCATGTTCCAAGCAGCCCTCTTGGTAACCACATAATACTCCTTCTCCTTGACTCTGTAAATTCCATATGTGATCTTTGGTCCCAAAAAGATGGCAGTCTGTCCATACATAGTTTCTGGACGAAGAGTAGCAGGGACGAAAAACACATTGGCATCGTCTTCAATCTTTCCCTTCAACAAGTCAGCAGCTGGCTGCGACCATTCCTTGACCTTGACTTTCAAAGCGGTATATTCCTGCGGCCCAATACCCTCACCCTCTGTCCGGTCGTGGTCCATACAGGGCTGTCCATCCTTCGGTGAGTAGATCGTATATCGATTGCCATACATAATCTTTCCCAATTCATGCAGACGGTTCATTTGCCAGCGGACGAAAGCATCATAGTAAGGGTTTGCGTCTGTGGTCACAAACTGCCGGCGCCAGTCAATCTTTGCACCAAAGCTGTTTAAATCCCGAATAGCAAGTGGTGGGAAGTACTCGAGCCAGTAGCTGGCATCGGCGAATTTGTGGATTTCCTCCAGAGGAATACCAATGCTCATCATAATCTGTTCGTCCATTATGTCAGAATTAAACGTATTGTTTATGAAATCGGGGTTATTTCTCGTACTTGGAATTGGTATTTCGCCTTGACTGTCTTGGCAACAGCCTTGCTCTTCTTGCCCGAGAATTTTGTCGGGTCAACCGAAACTTCCTGTGTCGGAGCAGGTGGCAGCTCAGGGACGGATTCTTCGGGTTGGTAGCCCTCAAAGTTCTTGCCAAAAGCCTTGATCTCGTCCTTCAGTTTATCGGCACATGCAAGAATTGGCATACCGGTGCAGTGGAAACCTAGAGGGAAGAGGGCCCTCTTGCCTTGCATTCGAGCAACACTGGTCATAAACTCAACTTTACTAACAGTGAAACAATGTCCTGCATGCAGGGTTCCGTTCATGTAGGGGTACGCCATTGTGCCGAAAAATTTGGGGTATTTGGCGCGAAGTTCTGCTCCAGACATTGTGCCAGCAGGTATCTCTGCAAGAGAAGGTGCGTCGACTTCGAACACCCCGTTCTCCCTCCATTGTTGCTGGTATTTCTTTTCGATAGCTTGAAGTGCGTTTCTCTTGTCGAACTGCATTCCAGAGGCAGACTGTCAGTTTTGACCATCACATATATATAACTCTCATTGACGTATGAGATCCAAAGCATGTAACGACAGGGAAATACCATACATTTTCTATTTTAAGAGTGTTTTTCGAGCTATTGCTGGGATCTAGGGCCGCGGCCTCGGCGGCAGCAGCAGCAGCCATATTGGAACGAATTTACTGCTAAGTATCCCAGGTCCCAGGGAAGATAAAGGACGAAACTCCTTGGTTGACGTGGGCAGGACGAATTTATAGAAGATTGGACCTTTTTTCTGTAGCGGGGTTGCTTGGAGTGACTCAGTAATTAATTAATTATCTCCCGCACCAAGTCCATCTGGATTCTGAGCTAAGCTGAGAGAAGACTAGCGCGTTTCACTACGATACAGAATTACAGATTCCACTATCTTACAGCTTGAAAAAATGCGTAACGACCTGTATTCAGGCGTAATGCATTTATACTGCTCACGTGACCTTAAACTGTCCCAATTCATTGATTTTCCGCCCTGAAGAAAAGCTCCTGGCACAAACAAAGCATCTCGAGGGCGTCAATTCTATTAATTTGAACAGGATCAATTCCTCCCTTTCGTTTTTGTTATTAAGTTAATCTGCCTCCGGAGTCTGCAATTTTGTTGGAGTTTCATTTGTCTGCGTCAAAAAAGTCATCTACCAACATGGTCAACCTATTCAAGCGAATGCGCAAGCTCAATACGGTAAGATGACTCTCTCTTTGTTGCCAATGCTGGCGAATATGTCTATACTAACACTTATACAGCGTCTTCTGAATGTACGCGTCGGAACAGGCGCAGCCACCCTCCCCTCCATCAGCTCCCCTTTAAAAGACCTACCAGCCGTCACCCGCATACATTTGACCTATGCAAAATACATACAAGGCGGACATTCGGGAGCACGCCACTTTTGGCGCAATTGTCTCCCACGACTCAAATACCACAACCCGGCTGTGCAGATGTCAGTGAAGCAGACCGACGACCAGGACGCACCGGCGGCGCTCACGATCTTCTTCACAGGCCAACCCAGCAAGAAACAGGCCTACCACGATGAAGCCTTGGAAGATAAACATGCGCCGGCCCCTTCCGAGTCAGAGGAGACGGTTGTGCTTAATATAAAGGAGTATGATTATGAAGAGATTTGGAAACAAGTCAAAGATGTCACGGGTGCGGTCGACATCGAAGCTACAGCTAAGGACAAGGAGGATCTCGAGAACTTCCGGAAAATGGATATCAAATCTGAAGCAGACAGAGTGCGGGTGGCTGCCATACGGCAGGCGAAGAAAGATCAAGAAAGGATGCTACAAGAAGCCAGAGGCGAGGTGGAGAAACTTCGGCAGCTATAGATGCATTTCTTTTTTTTTTCTTCTTTGGGATTGATACCCACGTTTGGTTTGTGATGATTCCACTTTTTGAGTCATGCAATTGTACATTAGAGAGCTAGGATATATCAAGCAAGATTTTAAATTTGCCCTAAGAACCTTTGCATATTTAGACGATCTATTTAAAGTAGATACATCAAGAATTGGATTGGTAGTGTCACACACAGAAGTATAGATACATCATACATACATTCATTTCGGAACAGAAAACTTCAGCACTCGCGAGTAGATGGTATCTCCAAAACGCCCTCAGATGCTGTCTCGTTAAAAGGGCCAAGAATCATAAAGTAAGTAGAATAAAAGTTAAAAAGCAATATCACGTTAATTTTGCGTGTCGGCCATCTCATATTTGCATCCCTTGTGCATCTCACATTTTTAAAGACATGGTATCACATCCAATTGCAAAAGCCTAAAGGTATATAAAAGGCACAGACCAAAAGTAAAGTATTGGCTGATAAACCTGAACCGCAGCTATATACTACCTCACGAATTATCGGGTGTGTAGCTAGTCTCGCCAAGCATATTCTGCCCAGAAGAAACGGTGGGCGCAGCGGTACTCGAAGGGGCGGGAGATTGGCTAGACGGTGCGGGAGGTCTGCTGGCAGTGGCAGCTTGAAGTCTTTGGTCAAGGGCTCTGAGCGCAAGTGCTCGTCGCCGTTCGGCTTCTTCCCGCTTGCCCATTCCTCTTGCACCGCCTCCAGCATTGCTCAAAAGTGAAGGAAGACCAGCCTGACCACGTGCCACGGCATTCTCGGTGCTAGAGGCAATGTCTTCGGCAGAGAACGGGGTAATGACCTTCAATGCAACAAGGAAGGCATAGATCTGGTCGGTAACAAAGGAAATTGGCGGCTGTAGCACATCCGGGAAAAACGTTGCAAAAGTGAAAGTCTCACTCGCATCTCCCTTCAAACCTAAGCCATTGGTGGACGTGCCCATGAGATCGGGTTGATGTTTGTAAAACCTCAGGTATATCCAGCTAGCAAGAAGGCCGAGCCAAGCGAGGATCGCAGCCGTATCGGTGCCAAAGACAATTCCGCTGAAGGTGTTGAGAAGCAAGAAGATAGCAGGGAAGTGCTTTACGCGCATCTTAACAATACCCTTCAAAATGGTAACGGTATGCTCAGGAACGAGCTGCTTGAATGCGACGAGGAAAGATGCCTGCAGCGCAACGCCGCCGCAGATTTGGGTCAGACTGGGAACGACGGGGTTTATTAGTCGGCACCGCACAAGAAGAGACAACCAGCACAAGAAGCATACCCGCGGAGACTGCTGCCAGTGATTGCAGCCCAGAAAATATAGATTGGAAGCATCAAGACATTCGGAATGAGGGCGACGACGAGGACGAATTTACCAAATTCCCTCGAACCCCATGCTCGCTCGAGGTACTTGCCGCCGTAGAAGACCGTGGCCCCGTTAATCAGCACGGTGAAAATATTCTGCTCCACAAAGGTCGCCGTGAGGATAGTCCATGGGTAGTAGTAAAACATCGATGGAACTAGGGTGAGATAGGGAACTATCGGGCTGGGTTGCTGTCCGGAAGGCGGAGCATCGCCCAGTTGCCTCCATCTCGCGACGTTGTACAGAAAAGAGAGGGCTAACTGACTGATCAGGAGGAAGCGCGTGGCCGGGGGGAGATTAATCCTGACAGGCATGGTGGATGAACTCCTTGGAGTTCGCCGCAAGTAACGAGGTGCGCTGTTCAGCCGACTCCAGAGAACGGAGTACGGAGTATAGTATCGGGATAAGGGAGAGTCGAAGAGCTTCAACTAGTGGGTGCCTTAGATTTCAGGCGATAAGTCACGGGACCAGCCATGGAAGCCGGTGTCACATCATCACGTGACTCCCTTCCCGACCTACGTTTAGTTAGCCGTCCATAGAGATGACAATACACGCATACACATCTCTCCATATAATATCCTGTTTGCTCGGCGATTTCAGCAGATAGTATTGTTGGGTCGACTGGGATCATGGAGCACTGGCCGTTGATAA